>JBBCBC010000018.1:14170432-14567595 GCA_037126765.1 Stenogyne calaminthoides
GATCAATCGCTTAAAAAACGATTTACGCTGCCAAAGCTAAAATGTGTCGAGAGGAACACCCGTGAAGCGAGAGCATGTTCCTTTAGTAAAGCGCCATTTTAACAAACTTGCTTATCTCGGTACTAAGTATTGTGATGAGGCTCCAATCAAATTTCTTTTTCCTAACTCTTTTCAAGGTGCTTCATGAGGTTTTATCAGAGTTTTGTGATTAGTGATCACATGTTTACTATGGATACTCCGCAAAGAATCCTTGGAGAAAAATAGAGAAGCATTTGGGGAAAGAAAGACGAAGCATTGGTAACCAAAAGTCTTTTCTCAAAATCTAGACCAAAGGGTAGGCAAGATTGAAGAAAAGGAAAGTGGTCGATCCAAAGCAAACCTCATTACCAAGAAAAGTGAGAGAAGACAATAAATGACGGGTGTCAAGAAGGTACCAAAAGGAAAATGTTATAATCAAGGTTGCATGAAAGGACACTCGAGGTCACTGCTCCAAACCCAAAAGGAATGGAAAGAAAGGTAATTTCACGCACTAGTTGTTGAAACTTGTTTAATGGCACAGATGCCTCCCATTTATGGGTGGTGGATATGGGATCCACCGATCATGTTTATTTCACTTTACAGGGGTTCAAGCGGACCACAATTTAGCGGAGTGAGATCCTCATCACAATCGGCGATGCTACGAGTGGCAAATGGGCAAGGAGAAGTGCACCGCCTTTTTCAAGATTTAGTTTTAATTTTAAGAGATGTTCTTACATTCCTAGTTTTAGGAAAGAATTTAATTTCGTTTCTAAACTTACCTTGATGGATATTCGCCATTTTTGACAAAGTTGTTGCCATTTCTTTATGATAAATTTATCCGTCATGGAACGTTGTTTAATAATCTCAATACAATTAATCAGCACACACCACTCACTTAAATGCATCCTATAACACATCAATTGTTTCCGATAAAAGAAAAAAATATTCATCGACGTGAACGAGACACATCTATGGAATCTCGATTGGGATATATTAATCCAAAAAGGATTCAAAGGTTGGTAGAAGATTGTTCATTGAGTCTTCCCGTTGAACCAATCCCAACTTGTGAATCATATTTGAGGGGTAAAATGGCCAAGAGGGCATTTGAGCTGCTGAATAGAGCCAAAGAAGTGTTAGAAATCGCTCACACAGATGTATGTGGTCCAATGTCAATCAAAGTAAGAGGAGGCTATGAGTATTTCTTCACCTTTATTGATGATTACTTAAGGTATGGCTACATTTTCCTTATGAAGCATAACAACTGAGACCTTTGACAAATTCAAAGAATTTAAGGCCAAGCCAGAGATTCATAGGGAAAAATATATCAAGTCTCACGATCCGATCGTGGAAGTGAAAAGCACCAAAATGAGTTTTTGAACCATTTGTCGATGAAGGGATTGTATCCCAACTAATCGCACCAAAACCCCCTCAACAAAACGGGTTGTAGAGCTTAAGAAACATAACTTTTTTAGAAATGGTTAGATCAATGATGAGTTACGGATCTACCTAAGTCATTCTCGGGGTCATGCTTGAAACAACGACTTATATTCTGAACTTGGTGCCATCCAAATCGCCTCCCAAAACTCCCAAAGAATTGTGGACCCAAGCGCAAGCCCAGCTTTTGAGACACATGAGAATTTGGGGGTGTTCGCCCACGGTTGAAGGACAAGGAAGCCGAAAAATCGATCCTCAATCGAATTAAGGTTGTTTATAGATACCCCGAGGAAACAAAAGGGTGTATGTTCTATGGTCCCGAAGGTCAAAAGGTGGTAATAAGCACCCACTTTAGATTTTTTGGAAGAAGACTATATGAATGAAAGCCCGTATGAGATTACCTTAAATGAGCTTAGGGGGCTAACCTCAAAGCCAACGCATAAGATGACATACCAAACGGCTACACTTACACAATCGTAACCTCGTCATAAAGGGAGGGTTGTAAGATAATCCGAGAGATTCATGGATAGAGAGTCTTTGACTTAGTCCCTATCAAGATGAATCGCACCCATGGACTTACGACGCAGGCAATCTAAGAAAATGATGCGGTTCTCGCAAACAAAGAATGGAAGCCTAAACGGGTTCTATGGATCATAACAGAGCGGTGGAGCTAGTCGAACCACTTAATCGGGGTCAAACCTATTGGTTGCAAAGTTGAGTATACAAGAGGAAAAGAGGATCGAATCGAAAGGTGGAAACCTTCAAGGCAAGGCTTGTATGAAAAGGTTATACTATAAAGAAAGGATCGCCAACGAGAAAGCTTTTCACCAGAAAGAATGCTCAAGTCCATCCGAATTCTCTTATCGATTGGCCGCATCTCAACTTTGAAATCGCAAATGGACTCCAAAAGCAACAACCCCAAAGCTTCATTGAAAAAGGCCAAGAACACCTAGTTTGTAAGTTCAAGAAGTCCATTTACGGACTCAAACAAGCATCCAGAGTTGGAACCAATGTTTTGATCAAGTAATAAAGTCTTATGGGTTTAATCAAAACGAATAATGAAAGTCAGGTGTACAAGAAGCGTGTCGTAACTACATCGTATGATGGATCACGCCAGAAGGCGATCCGTCACCCGTGATCGTTATTGATGCCAAACGATAACGTATTATAATTAAAACCTAAACACGCGCCTAAAGCAAAAAGGTTTAGATTCGTTATTTTGAAGATCGAGGCGCTGATTCCACTACGCATCTTCTAGTCTGCTTTCCGCGCCTCGTCCGAATGCCGAAAGGACAAAGAATTTATCGAACATGGAGAGGATGCCTCCCCAAGCTTTGTTTCTACAAAAACCCAGAATCGCCTCCCTACCGCCGTTCGGGTCAGATTTCGAAGTTAGGTTTTAAAGTAAACCAGGCTCCTTTATTTATACTCCTCGTGTTTCGTAGGCCGACTAGGGATCTATTAGAAGGTATAGGTTTGGGCTTCTTCCGGCCTAAATAATCTTATGTTCAGCCTTTTAACATTAATTTGGTCTTAGAGCATTAATTCATCCCACTAGAAAATTAATGTTGCACCCCGCCCTATCCCTAACTGAATTAGGGCTTCTATTAGACTTTATAATTCCCCGTGTTAAAGATATCGGGACGTCCCATTAATTATTAAAGCTCGACCGCTTTTAATTAATTAATATCTATTATTCCTTGAGTAGTACCACTTAATCTTGTTGTCGCATTTAATTAAATCCACCAAGTAGGGTTTAATACTTAAGAATCCTTTATGAGTTTCCTCAAGGGGACGCCATCATCCCGATATCCAGGACACCAACCTTAAATGACAATAAATAGATATCATGCGAAGCGATGTCACTACCCAAAATACGGGCACGTAGATATCTACCAGATTCTCACCTATAGTAAATCAAAGCAAAGGAACAAGACCCCACATATATAAATACCACACTTAGTGGTTAGTAATAATAAAAGTCACCAAGACCTCTAGTTCTTCATAACAATCGTAATAGAAGAACATGTCTTATCTCAGGACCCATTCAATGCGATATAGCACTAAGATAAAACTAATGGCCAAGATAAGCCACCAACAAGTTTATACTACAACTTAAACCAATAGTTATGTCCAAACTATCTCGCTTATGAATACTATTTATATCTTACAAGGAACTTGATGATGTGATCTTCTAGATGACTACAAAACCCACCACATTGTCTACAATATAAGATAAGCATACACATAAGCAATTTATAAGAATGCAATAATGTGAAAAACCATTTATTTCTCGATAATAAGGAAATTAAATATACATCCACAAAAGCTCACTAAAAGTTTCCTTTACGTGATACACCAACATGGTATTCTTAAGACTATTACGAGATCGACATTCTTATCTCCAGGACGGCGTAAAGGTGTTGTCGTAAGGGGCACGGCTTTCAAAACAATTTAATATGAAGGACTTATGGGAAGTTTGGACACATCCTTGGGATCAAGATCACCAAGATCGCAAGAAAAGGATGATAGCTTATCGCAAAGCTTCATATATGTATTAATCGCCTTGAAGCGATTCAAAGATGCAGATTCCAAGAAAGGCTTCGACCTTTTCGCATATGGAATCCATCTATCTAAGGAAATGTGCCCTAAGACACAAAAAAAGAGATATATGATATGAAAGACATTCCTTATGCTTCTACCGTTTAAGCCTTATGTATGCAATGTCATAGACCTAGACCTGACCCGCTTGTCGCCGCATGGTGGCAAGATATCAAAGTAATCCAGAAAAGAGCATTGATCTACGCTAAGAACATTCCAAGTATCCTAAAAGAACTTTAGATAGAATGTTAGTTTATCACGATAGTCTAATCCCCACCTGCTATATACTGCACTCAATTTCCAATCGCATTTAGATTCCGTAAAATCTACCTCCTAGAGTTTTGTTTTAAATATCCCAGGAGCTATGACATGTAGAAGTTGCACATAAATGCATCGCTGATTCTACCATGGAAGTTTAATACGAACATGCCATGAGGCAACGAAAAGAAGCGGGTTTGACTCAAGAACTTCCTAGTGGACTTGGATGAAGTTCCGAATTTGCCCAAAGACAATCATCTATTTATTATGATAATGCCGAGAAGGTAAAAAAAGGGAACCAAGAGCCCACAAGGCCAACAAACACATTGAAAGGAAATACCATCTTATACGAGAAATCGCGCAGAGAGGAGATATAGAGGTGGCAAAGATCGCGCGTAAGACAACCTAGCAAATCCATTCACAAAGGGTCCGCATTCTAACACATTCGAGAGACATGTGGAAGGAATGGGTGTCAAGACCGCATAATCTACTTTGAGTATAAGGAGATATTATTAGGTTCGTAGGTGATATTAGATGTCACGATTAGAACTACACGAGATGTGTCAGAGTATACTTAAAAGCGCATTTTGAGTATAAGTGGAGATTGTTGGGGTTATAATCGAAAGTATGCTACATTGTATAACCAAACCGAATTTTTTCGCCTTATTTACCAAATAAATTATTTATCATCGATGCTTTAAATATCATCAATGTTACATATATTTATCGGTGATAACTCTTCAAAAAATAAGACGTGTTACATTGTAGTTAATTTAGTTATACCAGATCACGTAAGATTAAATTAATAAGTTTTTGTAACTAAAAGCACGTTGTTCACAACCTGTACTTTAAATGAACAATCCATCGCGGAAAGGTTGAAGCTGTAAGGCCAGATTGGGTTGGTCTTTGACCAAGAGATTACACTAGTGTATGACCGATGACCGAATAGGACCATAGGAGGATAAATTCTTCAAAGACCAATTAGGAAGAATTAGACCTCAAAGGGTTCGTTATTTTTTAATTTTCGCCCCTTAAATAGATCGTGTGGTTAGTAATTATTTTTTCGACTTACGACGGCAGAGAATCAACGAGATTCAATACTTTATATCTTGGGCAATATTATTGGTCACACGCGATTGCTAAGATTTAATACAAAGAATCGCAAAGTACGCTTTGTTCGACGGTTCTCTTGGGAGGTTCATAAGATTTATCATACCAAATCTTGCAAGTGGAATTAGTTTTTCGATGGATAATAATGTTGAACAGCTTCCTCGACCAAGGACAAAAGATATTAATTAATAGAAAGTTATTTCAAAGGGCTTGAATTAATTAATGGGCTAGATAATCTTAAACACTTTAAAATAATAACCGAAAGCCATATTAACAAAGAATATGAAGTTAAGATGGATAAGGCAATATTAATTATGAGGATTAATTAATATTTATGGGCTTGAATAATATTGTGGCTCAATATTGAAAATTCAAGATTCATTGAAGGTCCAATCTTAATTCTCCTAAAGACCCCCAAGAAATTTCAAACATAAAGTCCAATAACCTAAAAAAGGTGTTTAAAAATAAAATAAATTATTGTTGCCTAATTTTTCTATATTTTTTTAAAATAATAAATAATAGAGGAGAAATATTTTTCTGAATTTTGTTATGGAATGAAGATAAGTATTCTTGAATACAAGATTATCTCATTAAATTCAATAGATCTCCCACTTGGTTATTTATTTGTGTTTTTCAAAATATTGAATAAATAAAGGAAGGAAATATTTTCTTTTGATTTTCTTGAAAAGGTATTATGGAAGATATGTATTTTTGGAATACAAGAATATCTCATAAATTTAAGAAGATCCAAACCTTGTTTTCCTTGCCCTTATTTTTTGAAAATACCATAACAAGAGGAGGTGGGATTTTTAGAAATATTTTAATTATGGAGAAAAGAATATATGAGATATATTCAAAATTTCTCGAAATCAAGAAAAACAAATTCCTTATTATTTTTTTTCACAAAAAATCACCACCACCTCATCTATAAATAGGGATGAATTTTTTCATCCCCAAGGCAATTCCATGTGTTGAAAAATTAAATCCACAAAGGTGGTGCAACATAATTTTATTTTTCCTTTGTTAAATTGTTCATGAGTTCCTACCACCGATTGTTGAACAAGGATAAGGAATACTTGAGAAGGTCTTTTGGTGTGTTCGTGTGAACGGGATCCATCTTCTCAACTATTGTCATTCCGAGAGGTTAGTTCAATGTAAACCCGTAGTATTTCGCATGCAGGGATTTATTTGAACCGCTTATATGCATGATTTGTTGTTGAATTATTATTTGAATTAATATAGATTAATTCATGCTAGTATTAATTGTTAGAATTAAATTTATTTAAATATTCATCCCGATAGATCCGCAATTAATTCCCAACAGTTTAATATTATTGTTTATTTAATATTAAATATACGTATGCTACAATTTATTAGAATACTATGTTTGATTGTTTGCATCTGTTTATACGTGTTCCTCAATCACCGATGTCGCTTGAGATGTGAGAACCCCGATGACTTAAGTATGATTCTCAAATAGCTGGATCAAGGATCATCAAAAATGGGATATATGATGCAATGAGATTGGTGTGCGATTCGTGATCATACTTTTTGTAGAGAGTGTAGTAAGATCTCACTTACTACGAGATACTAGGTATCTCATGATGGATGCACAAATACCTTAGAGGGTATCAGATACCCATCCGAGCAACCGCTTGATGTAGTTCCACCATATGTGTCTCACGGGTGTCTCTAAGTAAGCGGAGTGATGCGACTAATTCGACTTGAGGTCAATACGCGACGAGATGGGTGGAGCGATTTAACATTGACCACGACCAACGCTACACCTTCCAATGGTAGATATGGCTCGATCGGGTTCATCACGGGCCAGCATATGCGTGGTAGTTGAGTCAAGAATATGATTCATTCCTCAAAGTGGATTTAGAGAATAATCATCTTCTCATCATAATCGATCAAAGTCATTGGTTTATGACGCTAACTTGGACTTTTGGGCTGCAAGTGTGACATAAAATGATTAATTAAAGATTGTAGAGATATGATTAAGTTATTTGAATAGACATTTCATCATGTTCAAGACTAATCGAGTATTCGTGAATGAAAGGAAAATCTTAATAGCCCATGTTTCGGCATATAGTTGCAATCAGACGCTTTCGCAACGTATCTCATATAATCGGTAATGTCGATTTATTGCTCTAGTAGTTCAATTAAGATAGTTAGTTTGACTAATCGCTTCTGATATACGAGGGTTTATGGGTCACACAACAAGTAACTCTCGCAAAAGGATTATAGGTGATTAAGATTAAATTAGATTTAATATTTAATTTATGGAGAATTAATAATATATTAATTTAGAATTAATTATTATTACTATTTAATTAAATAGGAATCCCAAATAATATTATGGATTATTATTGTAGGAAAATATCCATAGGGAAAAAATATTTTTCTAGATTTGTTTTGCAAGATTAGGAATTATCTTCATAATAAAGATGACTTAGATTTAAGTAAAGTTTCTCCCTATATATACGATACATCCCTATTCATTATTTAATACAACAAGAAAATCCAGCTTCCATAAAATCTAGAATAGGAATTTTCCTAAAGAAATTCCGCTTTCGATTCAACGCGACAAATCAGCGCAAAATCGCTCACTTTGACACGCGATATCGTACTGGTAAATTTGGTAATCAAATTATCGTAAGATATCTCATTATGATTATTCGTTTTTTTATGCAATTAACTGCTCGTCGGTTGCTAACTATTTAATTCCGAAGAAAGACGATTACGCTATTACGCTTTTTTATATTCCAACAAATGATTTAGTTTTCCTGGCCCTTGTTTTAATTCCATAATTAAAATATGTTTTGAATAAATATATTTTTTTTATTCAAAACTGGGGCACGGTCGTTTTGATATACTGACCACACCCTTATTTGTTTGCTGGGGTCGTCTTCACGCTAAAATCCCCAATTGATTTTAGGGTTTTCTTGAGAAAACCGCTGCCGCTTGCCCTTGTTCACATGGCCGGAACGCTACGCCGCATCGCTCGAGGTCGGTGCTAGGCGCGCCGTGGCCTCGCGCGATTTGGCCCTTGCAATTTTGCCGTCATCGATTTTTTCGCTCTGCCTCTATCCTTCGTCTCATTTTCTGGAGGTGCGCCCCAGACGTGAGTCAAGGCGGCGCGCCACCGGAATCGATACGAATCAGTGGCGGCGCACCACCAATTCGATCGTCTTTTCTCGCAATTTTGGTTTGGAACCAGTTCGTTGGGATCGCGGGCCCGCGCGCAACCCCTTGATTTACGACGATGAGTCACCCGCGCGCGTTAAGTAGCAACGGCAACTCGTGTCTAGTCTCGATTCGTGCAATGCATTTTTTCCTGTTCTGTGTTCTGGTTTTTTATTCACTTTCTAGCTTTGGTTTCCAGTTTCTGGTTTCTGGGTTTTGCTTATTTGTGTCTCATGGTATTGACGCCTATACTGATTTCGTCAATTTTCGGTTTCAACTGCTTCTGAAATTTGATGTATCTGGGATTCGTTGTTTTTCCGGCTTTGCACGTTATTGGTTTCATTCGATTAGGTTTTGTTCGTGCACTGCTTTCGTTCTTCAATTGGATTGAATGATGAATCCTAACAATATTGACTGTTCAAATGATTAATTAGATTATTCTTTATGAACTAAGGTTGAAATTGTTGGTATCGGTTGTCCTGATTGACGGATGGTTTTTGGGCAGTGATGAGGAGGACTGTCTTGCAAATCGATTTGTAATTTACCCCCTTCGTAGAAGTTTTTAAATCAGACTTGATCCTCAAGAAATAAATAATTAAATATTTGTTTTAAAATTAATAAGATTAATTTTAAAACCCAAATAAAATTGAATTTATTTTATAATTAATTGAATTAATTATTAATTTTAATAATCGTGAATTCAATTTAAAATTGAATTTTAAAGTTCTATTTATAAAATGATTATTAAAATCCCACTTGTTAACCTGCTTTTAAATTACGTTAAATTAATTTATACCGTGATTATAATCAACACAAAAGTGCAGACCCAATACTTGTAGAATCAGATATATGTTTGGGTAGACGGCGCTTTTATACGTTAGTCCATTTTATGTCACGTTTTAAGAGGCCATACCAATAATCGCTTTTCAATGCGACATGTATAACATGTCGATCTCGACATGCAATTAATACCCCGCTTTTAAAATGTTCTCACTAAAATATGATTTTCATTAATTTGATAAAGATATCTTCCATCAAAATAAAAAGTAAACCGAGATTTCGCCTAACGGGTATTTAAGACCAAAGTCTTTTTGCTCTGCCCACATATAATCTGACTTTTATAAGGACACGAAATATTGCTACCTTAATGGTTTTTAAACCAACTGATTTTTTTTCAAAATTAAAGAGTAAAACGAAAGTTAAGTGACATCCGATTGAAGCTAGACAATCAACTAGAATTGCGATTTTGCAATCGTTTGAGACCGCCATGAAAGATTGCAAACAATCACCAAAGCAGATGTTGTAGTAATAAGAACGCGATCCTACCATTATAATTTATATTAGATATAAATTCGTGATTCTTCCGATGGTGCCGCTTTAATGTGTGAAAATAATGGAAACAATATAAACTTAAAAGGCCACATTTATTTTGATTGCAAAAATTGATCATAGGAATTATGTGTTTGATTTCGCTTTATTTTATTTCTGCGATTGCTGAAACGAATAACTCATTATCGAGAAGTCGCTTGGAAACTAACAAATCGGCTTCGCCAAACTTTCTTGATCGGGTACCGGAATGTTTGTTTGGTACTGCAAGAAAAGATTGAGTACGCTCGATGACAAGCCAATCCCCGCCACTTTAGGTCTTTGATCAAGAAATCGAGGCGCTTGACGCCGAGCTTGAAGAAGATTTTGAGGATGCTTCCCGCGCTCAAATAGGTTATGCTACTGACGACTCCTAAATTGCAAAGGCAAAGACGGTAAGACGCTCCTTGAGAGATGAATACATCCGGGGATCTTTGATTCAATCTGCCCGAGATTTATGGGCGATGACAGATCCGCTTAGATGCAGATCGTCCGGCTGAGGGAATGTGTCCTCCTCATGTTTGAAAGATGATAGGCTAATCGAGAAACTTCATTATCTAAAATTGAGCTCAAGCCCAAATGTTGTTGTTTACATCCATTCTTCGCTCACACTTCCCGATTCATATTCGAAGTTTCATAGTAAACATTAATATGAATAAGATGGAATCGACCATGCCCGAGTCAGCATAACATGCTAAAGACTTTTGAAGTCTTCCATCACAAAGAAAAGCCTCATGGTGGTGAGGCCTCTACTTCTTCCAAAAAGAAAGAAGGTTGTAAGGGCGAGGCAAAGATAGGCTTCAAGCCTAGCTTCCTAAGCCCAAAGGTGGAATTCAAAAGGCATGAGAGGGTGGATTAAGATGATGCCTCCACCGAAAGCGTATGGGTATCGAAGAAAGATCGAAGGTTCTAAGAATTAAAAAGAAGACATAAGGTGTCTCAAAGATCTCGAATAAGTATGTTTGTTATCGAGATAAACATGTCCACAAATGATACTAACCGTCCGGGTATTATATATCGGTTCGCTAACACATTTGTACAAAATGTGCGTGGTCTCAAGGATAAAGAGGCAAAGTAGGCTCGGGTGAAGTCTCACTACACGCGGGAATTGAGCAAGAAGTTGTCAAAGTGTTGGCACTTATATTTTAGATTTGCCTCTTGTTTTACACTTGAACTAAGTAATTGTTATTTTGTTCCTTCTATTACCCGCAACATTATTTCTATTCCGATGTTGATATTGAAGGGTTTTCCTTCCATTTTGCAAATAATAATTGTTATTTTTCGCTTAATGGTGATGTTTATGGAAATGCTCCTTTATCTAATTGTCGATATTTTAGTTTTGATGAATTACGCCAAAACATTATCACCTTGTTTTTTTTGAAGCTAATCTACGATAACAAGTTGGCGGAGAACGAGAGAACAAATTGAGGAAACTCACGAAATCGGAAGAAGTTGATTGAGATCGATTTAGGTCGGCAGCAGACGACCGACGAGATCGATGAGTCGATGAGTTCGAGTTAACTCATGAAATGGGTAAATCAAATGTGAAGAAAAAGCTAAAGCCAAAGAAATCAAGAGAAGGTTGCGATCGTAAGAGGAAAGATGAGGTTGATCAAGATCGACGGATCGAGATCGATATGAAGAGGAAAGCAGATGAGATCGATCCATCGACGTGATCGAGATCGAGATATGATAAACCGATATGCTAACCTCGATGTGAATCGACTGATGTTATCCCCGACATGTTGATCCGAAGAAGTGTTGATCCGATCGGTCGAGCCGATCGATTAGGAAAAGAAGAAATCGATACCGAAATAATGTGACTGAGGGTCGATGTCTCATTCGTAAGAGTCAACTCGCAAGTTCGAAAAGTGTCAAGATGCCCGACGTATAAGGTCCACAAGAAAAGTCTGCCGAATCAAGAGATCGATAACTCAAGGCTCCGGATAACTCAAGGCTCGCGGAACTCAAGATCAGATAAACCCGAGGCTCAAATAGAATCAAGATCCCGAGACTCGTAAGAAACCAAGAATATAGTCGTTAGATTCAAATTTCGACGGACCAATGAGAGGAAGACAACAAGCTTGCAAAAGCTGCAAAAAGCTACAGAATAGTATGGATTTGAATGTGATTCTTTCCAACGGTAACATTCAAATCCACACTATAAATACAAGTTCTTCCTTCACTATTAAGTGTGGAGAATGTGGAAAAGATGCCACAGAGCCAAGAGCCACATACACAGAAAGATTCCCCACCATAGAACACCGAGCTAGAAATACACGATATATTCAAGAGTGTTCTACCCTGATCTAACCACAAATGTAATATCCTGCTTAGAGAGATTTTACCATCCTTAGCATCGAGACTAAACAAATGTAATGGAAAATCTCAACCTAGTTGGAAACCAAACAAATCTTTACCCAAACCCAAAAGTTAGGTTAAGTTTGTTCTGCTAGACTTCAGACTAGGGTTTCTAGTTCTGATTTCTGGGATCGGTTGAGTGTGAACTCGATAAACATCTGTTTGGTGTTGGAGTAACACATTTAAGTAAGTCCAATTAAGTCGGTTAAGTTGGTTAGGTTGGTGCCCCTTGTGATAGGGGAAGAGTGGATTTAGATTGGTTTCATCCAACCACTATAAAATCGTGTGTTCTTTACTGCTTTATTTTTATACTTGTCATATGCATTTGATTATAAGCAAAACAACACACATGAACTTAAAACGCAAAAATTAGAATCACTCTGCCCTCACCCCTGTTTTATATGCATTACATGTTTCTTCCTCGCATCGAACGGGGTTTTCTCAAAATCGGACCAACACTAATGGTCTATACTTGTTGCATTGTGGACATAACATTCTTAATATACAAAACAAACGACTCAAACTTAGTAATCATGAAAACCCGACTTACTTGTGGCATTGCAGGCTTGGTCATGCAAACGAGGAAAGAATTGCAAGGTTAAGAAAGTTAGACTACTTAACCCCATTCGACTTTTGAGTCTTATGGAAGTTGTGAATCTTGTCTTAAGGGAAAATGACCAATAAACCCTTTTTTGGGGAAAGAAGTTCGTGCAAAAGGAGTTCTAGAGTTGATCCACAAAGGATGTCTCGGACCATCGCCCACTCTAAATTAAGGGTCAATTCGATACTTCATCACAATTTGAAGATTAAGAAATATTCTAATTTTTTTGAATCGCCTCCGTAAGTTTTCTTCGAAAAAAGGTTTTAGTCCGAAAATATGAAAGTAGGAATGTGAAAGGTTTAATTTAGACTAGTTTTAGGGTTTAAATAGTTGGGAGGGAAAACATTTTGCATGATTATTTTTGCATACTTGAGTATCCGTGTTTTAAAACGGATGGACAAGAATAAGTGGTTGAAAAGTTATTTAATCGTATGATTGAGGATAAATAATGATGCATTTTGGACTTAAAAACTAGCAATAAATGCATTTAATACATAAATCCCACGTCCGTGATTTAATGTTTGCAGTGCATGACGCCATAAAGTAATGTGCACAAAGAATTATCACACAAATATGGATAAGCTCGTATAAGTAAATAAATCAAATAGCAAATCTCGATATAAATGAGATCGATAAATGAAATTAGAAAATGTATCCGACCGATCGTATCGTGAATCAATCGCTTACCACTTTTTTCGAGTCCGACTTATCCGATTCTTTTTGTTGATCATATTGTCGCAGCCTAATCCTCAAAACTTTTCCCAACAATATTTCACCTTTACTAATTAGATTTCTCCCGATCTCTATCCGACCAAATTGAAGTTCCCCTTCAACTCGCTATCCCTTTCTCGACCAGGGCCTCATCGATTCCTACCCGACCGCTTGAGGTTCCATTACTCAACTGATCCTACTTTTCCGCCGCCTTAATCAACCGGGTCTTGGAGACCAATCCATCAAAGAATTCTCAAAGATCTTCTCCTAAGTCCGTAAGTCCTAGTCATTACACGTCAATTTGACTTCACTAGTGGCTTGTTAAGATATCGCTTTTCCGCTTATCGAGATGGATCTTTTTCCATTCGATATTCTTCTTTTCCTCATGGTCTCGATAAAGTGATTGTCCGATGTCCACATGCTTGCATCTTGTATGTAGAACTCGGTTTTGTGTAATTGCACAACAATATTATCACACGTAAGATAGGCACATTCAGAGCTATAATGTTATAATCCCTTTAGTCACCGACAAAGCCGAAGCGCTTGGGAGCAACAATTTTCCTCAAGGCCATATATTCTGTTCAAGAAGTAGATGGGCAACACACGCCCTGCTTTTGAAAACTAAGAGACCAGCTTATTTCCCCGTAAACCGACATGTACCGAGGTTGACTTTTCTCAGCTATTCTCGCAACCTCCATAATCGTAATCGAGAGTACCCACTAAGCTTCTAGATTATCATCTAAAGTGTAGTATAACCCACTTAAATCGTCCCCTTCAGATACTTAAGAATCCACTTAGCTTTCTTCCAAGTGGCTTTGCATTGATTTGCCTCAAATATGACACATACACCATCGCAAATGTTATTTCGGGTTCACGGCAATGTATAACAATGATCCAATTAGAGCCCTATACTCTTTTCTCGATTAGTTTCCCGACCATTCTCATCTCGGATCCATTATGAAGAAGTCATCATTGGAATTCGTGCAAATTGAAGTTTTGAACTCTATACTTGCCAACAGATTTTTGTATACTGGCCCGACAGATGAATATTCCTTCCATTTTGTCTTACCCAAGATCTAGAAAGTAGTTCATTTGACCCATCATGACATCTCAAATTTCCTGATCGCCTTTGTCAACTTCTCACATAAGTTCTTATTGAGAGATCCAAAATAATATCGTCCCACATAGATCCAACCATCGTAATATCTTTTCCGCCTTCAATTCTCAACAAAGTCCTCGCCTATCACCCCTTTAGTGAACCCAATCGCCTAGCAAGAATCGATAATGTATCATACCAAGCTCGAGAGCTCGTTTTTACCATAAAGAGTTTTTCTTAAACGGACACTTGATTGCTCATTTCAAAGCCAAAAGGTTGTTCAACATAAACTTCCTCACCTAGTACCCCGCTTAAGAATGCACTTTACATCCATCTAATATATAATAAATCCCGTATGAGCAAAAAGATAAGCTAGAAAACAAATTAATGGCTTCAAGACGAGCGACCGGTGCAAAGGTTTCATCATAATTAATCCTTCCGACAGAATATCCCTTAGAAACAAGTCTTGCCTTTATTTCCGTTATCACATTGTGGCTCATCCTTCTTGTTCTTGAAGACCCATTTAGTGCCAATCACATCTTGGTGAGTCAAGTCATTGTCTACAAGTTCCCAAACTTGATTCCCTTCAAATCGCTTCTAGTTCTTCAGATGGCTGGGAATCCAAATTTCTTTTGCATCGCCTAGAGCTTCTTCAACTGTTAGGGTTCTTTCAAAGACAGATAACAACAATACATTGCACTTTCACCAACTGATGTCTAGTTTGAACTCTATCAAACGGGTCTCCGATGATCAGGTCAGTTGGATGACTGGTTATCCAGGTCCTTCTTCCCCGATTTTCATGAGTTTGGAGAAAATCATCCTCTTCTTATAGTGATTCATCACTAGAGAATGAGAGAGGTACTTCAGTAGGATCCACTTGGTATGGACATATCTCAAATTTAATTTCGTCCGAAACATCGTGTTCCCCCAACCAGATAATTCTTTATTATCGCCTCACTTGCATCAAATTTTCTTCATTGACAGTTATGCATACCTTAGGGTCTAATTGACTTGGTGAATCATCAAGATCAAAGTTAGAATATACATTGTGATTCCTTTTTCTTTGATACTCAACTGATCCATTTTCCGGAAAGATCGTGTACGGGTTGATCCGGGTACGGTTTGTTTTATGCAGATTTCTCTTGTTCGTAAGATGTCTCATCAAAGACCACATGAGGTGTCTCCTTCAAAACTAGGGTTCGCCTATTGAATACTCGAAGTTTTGTTGGTTGAGGAATATTCTAAGAATATACCCTCATCTTACTTAAATTTCAAAGGTTTTCAACCGACTCTTCCCATTGTTGTGAATGAACACTTGCACTCAAAAAACACGGAAGTAAGAAACACGAGGTTTTCTCGCCTTCCACGCTTCATAGGTGTTTTGAAGTAAGTCTTAGTCATAGAGCATATGTACCGAGCGTGACATGCAAAGGTTGATTGCTTCTACCCGTAAACGCTTTTGAGTCAGATGTTCACCAACATTGTGCGAAAGCAACTTCTTTTTGAGTGTTCTATTCCTCCTTTCTCGCTACACCATTATATTGTAGCTGCTCGGTAAATTGATGTGTCGTGGATGTATATCAAACTCCTTGCGTAAATCAACTATGAATGAATTCAAGAATTATGTTCCCTTATCCGATATGATTTTCACAACACCGACACATTTCTCATTCCGCAAACTCTTGAGTAGCTCAGTATCTTTGTAGTAGTTTCACTCTTCTTATACAAGAAAACAACCCGTAAAATTGAGTAGTCATCTACAACCACTAGGGTGTATTTGCATCCGCCGAAACTAAGGGTGTAATCGGTCCAAATAAGTCCATATGGAACAAATGCAATAATTCATCGGATGGAGGTGAAGGAATCCTTCGAATGAAGCTCTCGACTTGCTTTCCCTCCCCGACATGTCCGATCCTCGAGAGAAAACTTCATTCGAGTACCTCAACCAAGGACATCCTTGCTATCTTGTTAAGAGTCTTAAAGTTCGTGATGACTCATTCTCTTATGCCAGAGCCAACTGCTGCTTTTTGGAACTCTTAACAATTACGATGCATTTCTTGGACAATCATCCCAATCATGTATAGATCGCTCTTTCCTAGAACCGCTTAACAAAATCTGCTGAGTAGCTCGATTCCTTATAGTACTCTAATTAGTCGAGAACTCAATGTTGAATCCTTTGTCGCAGAATTGAAAACCGATAGCGTGTTATGCTTTAAACCATCAACATACGAGACTTCAAAGAATTTGTACATCATCATTCACTAAGGTTCCAACTCCTCCGTAAAACCAATGTTGTCGCCATGAAAGAGCGCTAATGTTAAAGTCCTAGAGACAATCATTTGTAAGGACATAATACTCGTGATAATATTCAAGATTTGTTTAATATTATTATTTGTTTAATATTAAATGTATGGCATTGCACTAATTAGAATTTTATGTTTGATTGTATGCATCTATTCTTATCTCGTTCCTCGAGTCATCGCCGTCATCGAGTATGTGAGAACTCGTATGACTTAAGCATGATTCTCAAATAAATTTCGATTGAGGATCATCAAGAATGGGATATTGATGATGCAATGGAGATTGGTGTGATCCGCATCATACTTTTTTAGAGAGTGTAACAAGATCTCACTTACTACGAGATACTAGGTATCTCATGATGGATGCACAAATACCTTGAGGGTATTGTATACCCACCCGAGAAACCGCTTTGATGTAGTTCCACTATATGTGTCTAGGGGTGTCTCTTAGTGAGCGATGCGATACTCCTTTCGACTTGAGGTCAATAAACACGACATGTGTGGAGTGATGAACTTTTGACCATGACCGATGCTTGTACCCTTCCACGGGTAGATATGGCTTTGATTGGGTTCATCACGAAATGCATGTGCGTAGTTGAGCCAAAAAAGGATTCATTCCTAAAAGTGGATTTAGAGAGAATACTCATCTTCTCATCATAATTGATCTAAGTCATTGGTCAATGCACGCCAACTTAGACTTTGTGACTAAGTGTGACACTAATGATCAATTAGTGATTTGAGATAAATTGATTAAGTTATTTGAATAGACACTTCATCATGTTCAAGACTAATCGAGTATTCGTGAATGAAAGCGAGGAAATCGCAATTGCCCACATTTCGCCATGGTAGTTGCATGTTTTTCGCAAACGCACTTCATATATTGAGAATGTCCGATTTATTGACTAGGTTCAATTAAGACCGCTAGTTTGACTAATCGCCGATATATGAGGTCCTATGGGTCACACAACAAGTAGTTCCCTTTACTTGATTGTAGTTGGTTGATTAAATGTTAAATCGATTTAATATTTTATTTATGGAGAAGTAATTAATAATAGATTAATTTGAATTAATTATTATTAATATTTAATTAAATTAGATTTAATTAAATAAGAATTCCCAATAATTATATTTGGAATATAATTGTAGGATTTAATGTATATGTAAATAAATTGTAGAGATTTTCATATAAGGCATTTAAATCCATAGAGCTTATATTTAGGAATTAAATTAAATGTAATTAATTTAATTCAAGATTAGGATTTTATTTCCTAATTGAGCTAGCTTCTTGGGAAATAAGCTAAGCTTCCCCTATGTATACAAGCTATCGATTCACAAACAAAGATTACTTCATATTTTCTCCATAAAATTTAGAGTTTGATTTTCCTAGCAAATTCGCCTCAGATTCAACGCCGCAAATCCGCAAAACTGTGATTGGGGATTAGGTGGATACCATAGTAGAGAAATTTGCTCTCGAGTTACTTTAATATTTCTCGTTATGATTAATGTAATCGCTTATGCAATTAGATGTTCGCTGTTGGAACTGCTTATTTCACAAGATGTATTACATGTTTACGCGCTCTATTTTCCAACAATGGTATCGAGTCCGTGCTATTGTTTATAATTGCATTAAAAACGCGATTTTAATTAAAAGGAATTTTTTAAAATTGGTTGGGGAACCAGATTAGATACCGCACTTTTTGTTTCATTGTTCTTCTATTGTTTGTTTTGTTCATCCCCACCGATTCTAGGTTTTTCTCTCGACAGGATTCGCCGCCCCCCACCGGCGATTGACCCAAATTTCGCTTTCTCGACCAAGCTATATGTCGTCGTTTGGTTGGTCTGTTAGGCAATCAGGATTCTACAAGATCGCTGTAGTCTGCAACCCGATTCAAGGCCACCACCATCGCTCTCGACGCGACCGCCTTAAGAGATCTAACACCTGTACCGATTCTTCATGGTTCGCCGCTAATTCTTTCGATTTTGACTCTCCGTGCGCTTGTTGTCACTACCGACTTGGCGGTTATACCGCCTCGATGCGATTCAAGGCGGCGCGTCACCGGATTCAGGAAGAGTCAGTGGAGACACGCCGCCGTCTCAATTTCCCTTCCCCATCAATTTTGCGATCTGGTTTTGAACCAGATTTTGCTCAAGGGGGTGTGGCTCATTCCCCTTTTCCCATTTCATTGTTAATGACGAGCCGCCTCGCACGCTGGCTTGACGAGCAAATGAATGAGTTCGAGAGGCGCGCTGGCCGGTCATTGATGGCCGATTTTGTCGAACCCGTTGTTTTTCTTTGAACGACAAATCTGAATTTTTGGGTTCCTATTTCGAGAATAATGGGTTGATTAATTTGATTAATTATGATGAAATTGGATTCTGTAATTTTGGTCGAATTGGGTGTTTGGAAATTTTCTGATTGGATTTGGTTGGAGGTGATGATGTATGAGCGCTGTTTTGCAAATTTGATTTGAGACAAGCCCTCCCGTGCAAATTTTAGAATTTTCACCTGAGCCCCCAAAAACAAATGAAATTAAAACTTAAATTTTAGAATTTTATTTGATTTAATTTCAAATTAAAATTGGTCGACCAATAAACAATAATCGATTAATTGTATTTTAATAATCTTAAAACTAAAACTTTAATCGACTTAAAGCTCATTTTCAAAAGGATTTATTAAAACCCATCGTTAACTTGTTTAATTGTTTTAAATTAGTTAACCTCTTTTTACAAATTGTGTTATAACTGTTGGGGTAGGCGCACCCTATATTTGTCTGACCGCAGTTAAATGCTTGCAGACGCCGCCCAAATATTAGTAAGTCCGCATATGTCATGTTTGGGTAGGTAGGCGCCCGTAATTGCTCAAGTATGACTTCGACTTAATGGATCTCGATTAAGCAATTAATACCCCGCCTTTTAAAAACGCTCCTCACTAAAAATACGGGTTTCTCATTAATTTTATAAGATGTCTTCCATCGAAATTAAAAGTAAACCTAGATTTTGTTCCAATGAGTACTTAAACACCCTCGCCTTTTTGCTCTTGATCTACATCTAACGGACTTTTATAGGACATGAAATTGTCGCCGCTTGATGGTTGTAAACCAACTTAACTTTTTGTTTCGCTTAGGTTCTCGGGGAACAAAGGGTAAAGGATATCAATTTAACTAGGTTCGACAAACTAGGAGTTGCAATTTTGCAATTGGTTTGGAGACCTACCACTTATGTTTTCATAATAATGACTCCTCTCGGGATTATGATAGTAGTAATGTGATCCTAGTCCATTATGATTTATATTAGATATAAATTGCATTTTTCCGGCGAGGTCGTTAAGTATGTGAAAATGATGGAGACAAAATAAATTGAAAGGCCATGTTTATTTTGATTGTTGAATATTGATCATAGGAATTATGTGTTTAATTCCCATTTATTTTATTTATCTAGGATTGTTGAAATGAATAACTTGTCATTTTGAAGCGCTTTTGAAACGAAACAAGTTGGGTGGGGCCAAACTTTCTCGACCGCAATCAAACGCTCATTTGCGTTCAGCAATGTAAGATTGAGTACGTGTTGACATGCCAATCCTCGCTACCTCGAGGTCGAACCAAGAGGTCAAGCTGCTTGACGCCAAGAATTTCAAAAGAAGCATCAAGAGGATGCTTCCTGTGCTCGGCAGGTTATGCTACTCGAATGACTCCCGCCGCAAAGGTAGTATGGTAAGATGCTTCCTTCAAGATGATTAAGAACTGGCGATCTTTTGATTCTCAATCTCGCTCGAGATTTATGAAGTGATGAGAGATCTGCTTAGATACCGATTGTCCGGGGAGGGAAGGTTTTTCCTCATGTATTGAAGATGATAGGGCTAATCGAGAAACTTGGTCGTTTAGCATTGATCTCAAGACCAACGCTGTCAAGATATGCCATTCTTCACCGCTTCCCGATTCATATTCGAGTTTCGTAGTAAATTTTAATATGAATAAGACGGAATCGATCATGCCCGAGATGCATAACATGCTCAAGACTTTTGAGTCTTCCACTGCTAAAGAGAAGCCTCAGATTATGGTGAGTGCCTCTACTTCTTCCGTCCTAAAGGAAAGAAGAAGCGAGAGGCAAGGCGAAGAAAGCCTCTAAGCTTAGCTTCCTTAAGCTCAAAGGTGGAATTCAAAAGAAGGATAGGGTGGACAAGGATGTATGCCTCCAATGTAAGAAGAAGGGGCACTGGAAGAAGGACTTTAAGGTTCTAGCAAAATTAAAAAGAAGATATGTTGTCTCAAATCACTAGAATGTATGTTTGTTATTGAGATAAACATGTCCACAAATGATACTAACCGCCGGGTATTAGATACCGACAGGGCTCACACATTTGTACAAATGTGCAGGGTCTCAAGCATAGCAGGGCAGTTAGGCCGGGTGAAGTCGCCTTACACGTTGGAAATGGAGCAAGAGTTGCTACAGAACGTGTTGGCATTTACGTTTTAGATTTACCCTCTGGTTTTAGACTTGAACTAAATAATTTATTTTGTTCCTTCTATTACCCGTAACATTATTTCTATTCCAATGTTGGATATTGAAGGTTTTTCCTTCCATTTTGCAAATAATAATTGTTATTTTTCGCTTAATGGCGATGTGTATGGAAATGCTCATTTATCTAATGGTTTATATTTGTTGCATTGTGACATAACATTCTTAATATACAAAACTAACTACTTAAACTTAGTAATCGTGAAAACCCGACTTACTTGTGGCATTGTTGGCTTGGTCATGCAAATGAGAATAGATAGCAAGGTTGAGTAAGTTAGACTACTTAACCCCATTTGACTTTTGAGTCTTATGGTAATTGCGAATCCTTGCCTCAAGGGCAAGATGATCAACAAACCTTTTTCCGGGAAAGGGGTTCGTGCAAAGAAGTTCCAGAGTCGATCCACAAAGGACGCTTGTGGACCAACGCCCACTCTAGCTAGAGGTCAATTTGGCTACTTCATAACTTTTACCGATGATTTCTATTTTTTGGGTACGTATCTAATGAAACACAAGTCCTAATCGCTTTGAGAAATTCAAGAGTACAAAGTCAAGTAGAGAAACATCTTGGTAAGAGTATTAAGACTATTCGATCGATCGGGAGGAGAATATCTTAGCCATGTATTCATTGATTATCCGGGTTGCATGGAATCCAATCACAATAGACTACTCTCAGACACCCCAAATGAATGGAGGTCCGAGATGAGAAACCGAACCCCAAGTTAGACATGGTAAGGTCCATGATGAGTTTCTCCTCCCTTCCGACATTCTTATGGGGATACGACCCAAACCTCAATCTACATTCTCGAATATGATTCCATCAAAATCAATTGAGCATACGCCATAATGAAAGCATGGCATGGCAAGAAGCCAAATTTCTCTCACATTAGAACACGGGGTTGCAGCCTGCTTGTGAAGAAAAAATGCTCACCGACAAGATGGAAGCAAAAGGTGAAAAGGGTGATTTTGTGGGATATCCTAAGGAAACTAGAGGATATTATTTCTATCCACCTCAGAAATAAACAGTGATTATTTCAAGCCAGGCTAAATTCCTTGAAGAAGACTACGTATTCAAGGAACAAAGCCGTAAGACGATAGAACTTGAAGAATTTCAAGAACAACAACTTAACAAGGAGACTGAAGTCTTGTCAAAGCAACATGACAAAGAATCAGTGGGAGCATTCAGGAGCTCACATGGTGGAAGTTTATCACTAAGTGATCCTCTTCCAAACAAAATGGGTACAGAATTGAGTTGCATCGCTCAACAACGAACTCCAAGTGGGCTGAATGAGAACATCATAGTTCAAACTCTCACCCAAGAGGCATCCGGAAGTGCTCAAGGAACATCCGGAAGTGTCGCTCTTGAGGTCTTCTCGGTCGATGATGAAATCGCTGCACCACAAAATTTTTACGATCACAATGTGCAGCCTGAATAACCACAACTCCGTAAGTCCACTAGAGTTCGTATCCCACCCACGAGATATTATGGTTTCCTCAGAGAGGAGCATGATGACGGAGATCCCTGGATAAGGACAAACCTAGAACTTACAATCGTGGCAACATTAGATGTTGACTCAAAGAAGTGGCATGAAGCCATAAAATTTGAGATGGACTCGATGTACGTCAATCAAGTTTGGGACTTGGTTGAATTGCCGAAAGGGGTTAGACCCATAGGTGGCAAATGGGTCTTCAAGCCGAAGACCGATGCAAATGGCAAAGTACAAACCTACAAAGCTAGGTTGGTGGCGAAGGTTACAAAATAACGCCAAGGCATCGACTATGACTTAAACTTTCTCACCAAATACTAAGATCAAGTCCATTCAAATTTTACTTTATGATAAAAAGACATCTAGATTATGAGATTTGGCAGATGGATGTCAAAACAACTTTCC
This sequence comes from Stenogyne calaminthoides, assembly GCA_037126765.1. Classification (NCBI taxonomy): domain Eukaryota; kingdom Viridiplantae; phylum Streptophyta; class Magnoliopsida; order Lamiales; family Lamiaceae; genus Stenogyne; species Stenogyne calaminthoides. The sequence goes on from JBBCBC010000018.1 coordinate 14,193,881, forward strand.
TCAATGGCAACATTGATAAGGAAGTGTTCATGACTCAACCTGAAGGTTTTATATCAAAGCCAAAATCTAATCTCATGTGCAAGCTTAAACGATCCATTTATGGATCAAGTAAGCTTCTAGGAGTTGAATATCCGATTTGATGAAGTCAAAATTATTTGACTTCGCCGTTCGCTTATCTAAATGCCGTGGGAAGAATATTGTATTCATAGTTGTGCATGTCGATGGCATACTCATTATGGAAAACAATGTCCCACTCATGCAAATTGGAAAAGAATGGTCACCAAGGACCTTCCGATGAAGGACCTTGAGAAGCCTCGCTACATCTTAGGGATCAAGATCCATAGGATAGATCCAAGAAGATGTTGGGGTCAGCCACATTCCACCCACGAGACAAGGTGTTGAAGCAATTTTCGGGAGAACTCTAGAGAGGTTCTCTCACCGACATGTCATGGGATAAAGCCGCCTTAAGAAGGATTGTCCTTCTACGTAGTTCGATATCCAAATAAGATGAAGGATATACCATATGCATCCGCAATTGATCCATCTTGTACGCCATGATCGGGTACTAGGCCACATGTGGCCTTCATTGCCAAGACTATCGGTAGATACCAATGTAATCCCGTGAACCCCAATCGATTGTTGTCAAGAACATTCTTAAGTACCTCGACGAGTAAATATTGCTTCGTCGTCTACGGAGGTCAATCGAGCTAGTCACGACCGGTTATGCCGACGCAAGTTTTCAATCCGACAGATGATTACAAGTCACAAATTCTGGCTATGTCTTCATTCTCAATGGTGAGCTGTTAGTTGAATAGTTCCAAGCAAGATACTACCCCGATTCAACAACCGGCCGAGTACATTGTTTAGCGCCATGAAGTTGCCAAAAGAAGTTGTTTGATAAAACAGCTTTAAATGAACTAGGGTAGCCCGAAAAGCCGCCAAATTCAATAAAGTCAGATTGACAACATCAAAAGGTTAAGCAAGCTAAGGAACCGAGATCCAATAACGTAAACAAGCATGTACCGAGGTGTTATCACTTGATTAGAGAGATAATCTCTATAGGGAGATATAATTAGAACGTGTCCCCACGAGGATAATTTGGCCGATCCTTTCACCAAGGCTTTGAGCGTTCATGTACACACTAGACATTTTGATGGTCTAGGGTTAGGCATGTAGGTGATTGACTCTAGTTCAAGTGGAGATTGTTAGTGTTAGTGTCCTAGAGACAATCCTTTCAGAAGGACATAATACTCAAATAATATTCAGTATTAGTTTAATATTATTATTTATTTAATATTAAATGTATGGCATTGCACTAATTAGAATATTATGTTTGATTGTTTGCATCTATTCTTATCTGTGTTCCCTTGAGCCACTGATGTCATTGAGTATGTGAGAACTCAGATGACTTAAGCATGATTCTCAAATAGCCCCAATCGAGGATCATCAAGAATGGGATATTGATGATGCAATGGAGATTGGTGTGCGATCTGCATCATACTCTTAGAGAGTGTAGCAAGATCTCATTTGCTACGAGATACTAGGTATCTCATGATGGATGCACAAATACCTTGGAGGGTATTGGTATACCCATCCGAGAAACCGTTTGATGTAGTTCCACTATATGTGTCTACGGGGGTCTAGGTTAGTGGGAGCGATGCGATACTCCTTTGACTTGAGGTCAATACGCACGTCATGTGTGGAGTGATGAACTTTGACCATGACCGATACTTTCACCCTTCCATGGGTAGATATGGTTTGGATTGGGTTCATCACGAAATGCATGTGTTTGGTAGTTGAGCCATAAAAAGGATTCATTCCTCAAAGTGGATTTAGAGAGAATACTCATCTTCTCATAAAAATTGGATCTAAGTCATTGGTCAATGCATGTCAACTTAGACTTTGTGACTAAGTGTGACACTAATGATCAATTAGTGATTTGAGATAAATTGATTAAGTTATTTGAATAGACACTTCATCATGTTCAAGACTAATCGAGTATTCGTGAATAAAAGGAGGAAATCGCAACTGCCCACATTTTAATTACAGGTAGTTGCATGTTTCTCGCAACGTACCTCATATATTGAGAATGTCTGATTTATTGACTAGGGTTCAATTAAGACTATTAGTTTGACTAATCGCTTCTAAGATATGAGGGCCTATGGGTCACACAACAAGTAGTTCCCTTTACTGGATTATAAGACGCTGATTAAATGTTAAATCGATTTAATATTTTATTTATGGAGAAGTAATTAATAATAGATTAATTTGAATTAATTATTATTAATATTTAATTAAATCGATTTAATTAAATAAGAATTCTAACAATTATATTTGGAATATAATTGTAGGATTTATTGTATATGAAAATAAATCATGAGATTTTTTCATATAAGTCTTTTAAACTGTAGAGATTTATAATTAGGGAATTAAATTAAAAGGAACTAATTTAATTCAAGATTAGGATTTTATTTCCCTAATTGGGCTAGCTTTGGGAAATAAGCTAAGCCTCCCTATATATACAAGCTATTGATTCACAAACAAGATCACTTCATATTTTCTCCATTAAATCTAGAGTTTGATTTTCCTAGCAAAACTCGCCTCTCGATTCAACGCCGAAAATCCGTGCAAACCGCGGATTGGGGATTACGTGATACCATAGTAGAGAAATTTATTCTCGAAAGTTACCGTAAGATTTCTCGCTATGATTATTGTAATCGCTATGCAATTATATGTTCGTTGTTGGTGAACTGCTTATTTCACAAGATGTATTACGTGTTTACGCGCTCTATTTCCAACAAAGAGTACACGTGGGCCTTCTTTTTTCAACATAAGAACTAAGGAGGTGTTGACTTCCAAGAACGCGCCTTTGAGCATCCACTATCGATGTACCGATAGTTGCATGTACACCTCCCTTATCGGCCAAACCCACGCCGAACCCGCAATCAATTCAGCTTTAGGTACCTCGCATTTATCGGGGTCCTTGGGGTTAGTGTTACCTTTTGAGATCCAAACTTACAGGGCACTTCTATGATAATCATCAAGATCGTAAGGCCCGATTTATCTCCCATAAGCATCTACATAATCATACATCTCTTCATGTGCTTTTCGTTAGTATGATTACGAGAGTGAACCTTGGGTTGAATCGTAAGACTTGGGATTTTTCAAGATTGATATGTCTTCTTTTAATCCAAAGGTGGTTCAAAGCAAATGTCCCGGATTTCTAGTTGAAGGATAGGTACGATCGCTACCATCAAAATATTCATATCTCTTTTGCACAAATGGTTTCTCGTAGCTTTACCCTTAAAGATGTCGATTAGGGCAATTGACCGATCAAAGTCTCGATTAGACTCTCCCTTTGTGAGATTGTCCTTTCGATTCGTGGATCTACCGACAGGCCAAGGTCTCTTCGTAAGAATAGGTTATTCTACCGATGCTTGATCAAAGAGGTCTATTTTCGTTTTTTTTCGATCGTGCATTCGCCTTTCCCGATCAAGGTCTTTTTTTTTCTTATTTGATACGATTTGGCATATCGTGGTATCCCGTCGTCCGTAAACCTTCCTAAATTCACTTTTGAATGTGAACCAGTTGACATATGAGGATCCGTAAGAGCTTTCAAACCCAATACCCTTCTTATCACTTGGCTTCCGAAAGTAGCTTGTTATTTCATCAACACTTTTAGAAGCTTTTCCAAAAATCTCTACTTTCTTTTCGCAAAAATGTCCTCACTTTGTTTCTCTGACTCTCATGTTGTTTCAAGAGTTCATCAAACTTAGCTTGGAGGACTTTGAGATCATCACCTTGTGTTGTTGATAAATTTGTTGTTCCTTAACCAATTTACTTCTCGATCGTAAGAGTCGACTTTCGTAAACTCCAGTTGGTTGTCATCTTTTGAACAAGCCTCAACTTATTTTAGTTCACCGCTTTTTCTTAAGGCATTATCCTTAGAAGTCCGATGTTCTCACTCTTAGCTTATCGCTCTCAACTTCCACTAAAGTATAAGTGTATATTGCATTAGAGAGATCATCAAGCAATCGCCATTGATGAAATCGCAGTCTATCTCTCCAAGCAAGCGCATAGGCACAACAGTGTGGGAAACGTAAAAGTAATACGTAAAACAGAGTTAGAGATTACCTCAGATGGAGTGTCTTCTTTGGCCATGAGATAGATGTCGAATCGATGAGAATATCGATCGTTGAGGTCATCGACGTCATCAGTTGTGGTCATCAAAGCGTAACTCTTCACGATGAGTAACTGTAATCATCCGAAGTGTTGGTCCCGAATAACCCGATTTAAAACTCTTAAAATCTCAATGGGAGGTGACTTTAAAATTTTTACGAATGTGTTATGCAGATTTGCTATAGTATGTATGACAGTCAATATGAAAGCAAATAAAAACACACGATTTTTACAAAGGGTTCTGATGAACTTGTCCTACATCCACTCTTCCCTTCATGGGGCACTTCCTTAACCAACAGATATTTACGGAGCTCTCACTCAATCTGGACTTATCTCCCTTTATGGATCGCTTATAGATGTTTAATGAGTTCTCACTCTCCTGGACTTATCTCCCTCACGGATTGCCTTACAGATTCTTATCTCCTCACCTGGATCGCCTATTAACTACCTTTTACTTAACCACAAAATCTCTAAGCTAAGCTTAGGGTATGGCATTTATGCTTAGATATAATGAAGAACACTCTTGGGTAAATTTGGATATTTAATGCTCGTGTTCTCGAATGGAGATGCTTGAATATTTGGCTCAATCTTCACATTGCAAAGATCCTCCATTATCTTCTTTTTGAAGATAGTGCAATGTTTTTATAGTGTGGATTTAAATATTACCGCTGGAGAGTAATATTCAAATCCATACTAATAAACTTCTAAATTTTTTTTGTCCTTTTGCACTTTTCCTCGCAGCCTTTATTTCACATCAATATGTGTGTTGTCATCTTCTCATTGGCCATCTTTTGTGTGTCTAATCTGGATCCGATTTCAAATTTAATTATTGTTCATCTCTTCTCGATTCGTCGTCACGATTTGTTCAAATTTCACATGATCAAATCAAGACAAAGAGATCAGTCAAATACATCCGACTACATCTAGATCGATCAAGATCAAGATCCGATCAGATTAAGATCAGATCTCGATCGCACGACATCAGCAAAGACCCCATCAAGCAAAGACGACATCGTCACCAGATCAGTAAAGACGACATCGTCACCAGATCGTAAAGACGCATCAGCAAAGACGACATCAGTAACACCGCGATCGATCACCAGATCGTGTTGTACCATGGAATAGTCCAACCCGGTGAAGCCGATCAATTAGAGCGAATTTTGATAGGAATCGAGGTCGCAGAGCGACTTTTTTGAGCCGAGAAGGTCGAGAGCGGGTTGAAAGAAAATGGAGGTCGCGGCGACCTTTTGAGGTGTTGGGGAATAATAATCCCAACAGAGGAACCACATGTCGAAGTAACCTCGACGGATATTCATAGCAAAGATACGGATAGTTGGGAGCGGATATCGCTGGTAAGCAAGGCAAGTGTATCCAGATGCGAAATCGCGGATTGACCGAGGAAACCCTAGTCCCGCGGCCGAGCCTCCGAAAAGCCAATCAAGGAAGCCCACGAAGATCAAGAATCTAGTCTCTTGTCTATAAATACAACATGTATCATTCATTGTAAAGGGACGAAACCTTAGAACCCTAGGCAGAAATTAAATAATAAACACTCGGCTTGGGCGCCCTAGACGAGCCTTATTCAAAAGATGAACTGGGTAACCAAATTGCATTGTTCATTGTTGTTCGCTATTAATCTCTTTTATCGCCTCGCGAATGTCACAAGTGCCAAATCTATGCTCCTTCCATCAAAAGTGCCCCAGAGGAACTCGCAAGCATCCTCAGCCCTTGGCTTTTTGCAAAGTGGGGGATAGATATCATCGGACCACTCCCGACAGAGCCAGGTTCGGTCAAATACGCTCTGGTAGTGGTAGACTACTTTACAAAATGGGTCAAGTCAAGCACTCACTCACCATAGATCAAAAATCAAGTCATCAAGTTCATATGGCGAATATCATCTCGCAGATTTGGTTTGCCACAAGCAATCATATCGCATAATGGTAAATGCTTAAACGACCTCAAAAAATCAAGCATTCTTCAAAAAATGGAAGATCAAAGAACTCTTCTCGACTCCATACCACCCACACGAACGGCTAGGTCAAGTCGTGAACAAGATCATTATACATACTCAAAGCCAAGATAGAGGGGGGGCAAGGGAAATGGGCTAGCAAGCTCCCTTGATGTTTTGTGGGCCTACAGAACGACCTGTAGAAATTCAATAGGAGAAACCCCTTACTCACTAGCCTTCGGGACCGAGGCGGTTGTACCCACGGAGGTCGACTTCCCTAGCCTTCGCACGAGCCAAGTCTCCTTCGACCAAAACAAGGAGGCCTTGGCAAGAAATCTCGACCGCCAAGAAAGGCTACCGGAGGCAAAAATGAGAAATGCGAGGTACAAGCAGAGGTCGGAGAAGTACTATAAATCCAAAGTACGACTTCGACACTTCAAAGAAGGAGACTTGGTACTTAAGAGGGTACTCGATGAGTCGAAAGGAGCCCTCAGACCAAACTGGGAAGGCCCATTCAAGATCTCTAAAGTCCTGCCAAATGGGGCCTACAAGCTCGAAAGACCAGATGGCCTCAAGGCCCAAAGATTCGTGAACGCGACACATTTGAGAAAATATTATCAATAGGTTGACACCTCTATAATCGGCCATTCATCAACTACTTATCAATAATAATGTTATTTCTCCATTTCAAAGTTCTTGTGTAAAACCCAAAGGGATTATGTAAAGAAAACATAAACTACCCGAGGTACGACTTTTCGACATAATGGAGGAAGGATCGACACCCCTTGAGGGGGCTTAATTTTCCCAACTTTATAAGACGACTAATAACCTAGGTCCAACATAAAAAGTCGCGATGACAATAAGACGACAAGGACTAAGAAAACATCAAGTCGCATAAGAAAATCAAGTCGACACAATAAAGGAATAAGGAAAAAAGGAAATTTCATTAATAATATTGGTGAAGTGGCCCGAAGGCGAGTACATTAAAACAAGCCCGAAGGCCTATACATCAAAAAAGAAAAAGAGTACAGCAAAAGCAAGTCAAAATGTCGCCCCCCTGTGGCCCCACAGGTACCGGCCGTCCCCTCCACAAAGATTCCCTTCCGCTGCCTCCAAGAGAGAGTTCGAGAATCGACTCGGACCCCAGCTAGATACCCTCCAAATCGGGGACGGGCGCAATCCGACTGATTGGCAAAAGGAAAGGTCGACACCCGTGTCTTCCAAGTCCTTTATCTCCGGAAGGACGGTGGGGCAAGGGAGGATAATCGGGATGTGTCGGAAATCTCGGCCTAAGGGGAGAGATCACTGGCCAGATTTGCCGGTGAAAGGCGGATATAGCTAACATAGGCCATCACATCGCTGGTTGGCATTGAGCTCCTCGGTCCTCTTGAAGTCGTCCTCTATGACCGGCACCCAACCCCGGCCTTAGCTACCGCCCTCCAAAGGTCACTTTTTGCCTTTTAAACCATAACTCACCCTCGACCTTTGCGAGATGCCCCTCTACAAAAAGTCGCTGAGCCCGTCGGAGTTGAGGACTCGGCCTTTTTGAAACCCGGACGCAGAGACTAGCATCTTAGCCTGATTGGCATACGCCTGCGACTTCTTCAAATCTCCTCCAACTCGGCCTCCGGTGGAGCCGGGTCTTCTCGGATAGAAGACCGCTTTTGAGAGGGGGCAGGGCCGAAGTACAAGTTCCCGCCATCTTCGGGCTTAGATGAGCATTCTTTGTGGTCCGTGCATCCACCCCGAAGCCGGTTATGAGACCTCTCCGGAGATGCGGCGGGCGGCTTTGAGGACCCCACCGGAATGATATGACCCGACCTCCAAAAGCTCAAGGCTTGGGGCCAAACTTGTCGCGGGTGAGCTCGGCCTAAAATAAATCCGGAAGTCGATTAAGCGTGGGAAAAATAGAAAAGGATTCACACACAATCAAGAACTTACTCGCTGACACGGTCGGCGTCCCAGTCTAACCAGGACTCGTCCTCCGGGAGACGATCTCCTCGAGGAGCGGGGGCAGGCTGCGAGAACGGGCGGGTCTGCGACCTCCCGGCCTCTTGGCTGATTTTGTTCCTCAACCTTTTCCGAGCGGGCGCAGAAGCCAGCTCCTTCGACTTCCTTTTGCCCTTGTAAGCAGCAGAGGGACCGGAAGGAGTCGAGCTCGAGGGAGGGACATCGGCGACGCCACGCGGCATCATTTGGCTCAAGACCGACTTCTTCCTAGAGGCCATGATCGCTATGGCGGCCGGTGTCGGTGAGATTCGGAATGCCGGATCTACACAAAAAAAAATCATCATCAGCCACAGAAATGTCGTATAAGGAAAAGTCGAAAGGGTAAAAATAGGTACTCACAGGGGATATTCAAGTGGCGGGGGTAGGTGTAAAGCCCGGCCTTTAACCGATCGAGCTCTGAGTTGAGGGCATTAACGTCGCGGAGACTCTGGGAAGTGTCGTGATGACCTTAAAAGCCTCTTTGAAGTCCCAAAGACAGTCGGGCAAATGAGGGCGAAACACCGCAAAATAAAAGGAGAAATAGATCAAGACGAGCTTGAAGTATAAAAAAGGAAAGTATACCGTGTTTGACTTGGCGGCCATGAATCCATGGGAACCCGACCATAGTGGTGCTCGGATCCCGGCCGATTCCCAAGTCGCCCCAACAAACCACCACTTCCGATGCCAATCGACGACCTTGTTCGGTATACCGCCACGAGCTCCCCCTTCTTAAGGTCACACGGCATTGTAGCCGCCGACTTGAATGATCGGCGACATCACATAGGCGATATCGCCAGGAGTCGGCATCCGGTTCAACCCAGCCAACCCTAGAACGGTCATTGAAAAGATTATGTAGCTCAAACCCTTCGGAGTAATCAAGGTGAGGCTTTGATTCCAAGCCGCTAATAGGTGGGAAATCGCTTGATGAAGGGGAAAATGAATACCCGCCATTGTATGCTCATTAACCGCGATCAACCCTGGAGGCGGCTGATCAACACTCTCGCCGGAGGTCGCCCATAAAAATGCACGTCTCAAGGCACTTTATACAGACGGTGGAGGGAGACACGTGTTCGCTCGGATAAAAACCGACCAGATTTAGAAGGCGGAGGCCATATACTTAACGAACCGATCTCCCTCAGATGCACGCTTAGGTCGCTTGTATAGGGCCTCTACAGAGTAATAGTGATAGTCGAAAGCCCACTCAGAGGGCCCCCCCGAATCCCGAAGCCTGAGCCGAGGTGCCGGGCGGTTTGTTCCCGCTCCGACGCGGTGGGCGAAGGTACCAATATCCAAGTGGAGGGAGATGAGTAATGTCCTCCGCTTCTTGCAAGAATCACTCATCAACACCTTCGTGGTTCCGACAATAATACGGATACGTGGTTGAGGACCCCACTTCGCGGGTCATGGGCAGACCAATGGGCGGTCACGGAGATGAGCTATAACGACATTGTCCTCCTATGAGGATGAAGCACCGTAGGGCGAAGCTATTGGTGTCAAGGTTTGGGGCCATGAGAAGAGAACCGGAATGTGAAGATTACTAATATTCTCGCCTGAACTCGGAGTTTGGGCCGAGATGAAGTGCTTGGATCCGAGAGAAGGGTGAAGGAAGGAGAAATGGTAACAAGTACGAAACCCTAGCCCTTTTTATAGAAGGAGACAGGGGGTCAAAGTGCAATAAAGACATAAATCGAACCCCTCCCGAAGAAACAAAGTCGCAGAGGTCGCCAGAATCTACACCGCAGAACTAATTGGAGAGGCTTATACAAGATTACCTCATCCTACCGGGCAACATCATCATGGCAAACCCATCAAATCTCACACGGATCGACGCAACGGTTCACCTTCCCGAGGTTAACCAGGCGTCTCGGGAGCATGTTCCGAGGTCAACCCACCATAGGTCGATCAAATTACGAGTCAAGCCTAGATCTTGATGCAGGCACACGACCTCGACTTGAGGGGAAATTATTGTACCATGGAATAATCCAACCCGGTGAAGCGATCAATTAGAGCGACTTTGATAGGAATCGGGAGGTCGTAGAGCGACTTCCTTTGAGCTGAGAAGGTCGTGGAGTGGCTTGTAAAGAAAATGGAAGTCGCGGGCGACCTTGGAGGAACCACAGGTCGGAAGCGACCTCAGACGGATATTTATGGCAAAGATAAGGATAGTTGGGAGCGCGGATATCGCGGGGTAAGCAAGGCAAGTGTATCCAGATGCCGAAATCATGGGATTGACCGAGGAAACCCTAGTTCTGGCGGCTGGAGCCTCTGAAAAGCCCATTGAAAGAAGCCCACGAAGATCAGTAACCTAGTCTCTTGTCTATAAATACAACATGTATTATTCATTGTAAAGGGACGAAACCTTAGAACCCTAGACAAAAATTAAATAATAAACACTCCTGGCTTGGGCTTCCCCAGACGTTGTCTTATTCATATGACGAACTGGGTAACCAAATTCGTGCATTGTTCATTGTTGTTTGCTATTAATATCTTTTATCGTTTATTATCCTGAACCGATATTTCAGTATCAAACATCAGGCTGCACTGCATCAGGTCAGCTGCATCAGGCAACACACTGCTGATACACACGTTGCTGGTCCGCAGGCTACCTGATCAGTCCACACGCTTCATGATCAGTCCGCACGCTACCTGATCAGTCCACACGCTTCCTGATCAGTCCGCACATCTTCTGATCCAGTCCGCACGAAATCATTAGTCTCTTCTTATATTGATGAGCTCCCCATCAACTTGTTACCTGTAACAAAAAAAACTAAGTCTAGGAACACAAGCTTTTTATAAAACTTAGCTTGTCCTATTACAAGGTATTTGGCATAATAATCAAAACTAAAATTATCCCAAGAATTTCCCCCTTTTTGATCATGATGCCAAAACTAACTAACAACAAAAAAATATACGAGAAAAATGGTGTTAGTTAAACAATTGAAATGATGAAGAGTGATGTATGCTTTTAAAAAAAATGATGAGAAGATGATTGTCAACCTCCATGAATTTTATAAAATTTATGCATTTTAAACTAAATGGGTTTTAAAAAGATCAGTTCAGGTGGTCACATTAAATGCTAGTGATCTTTTGAACTTCTTCTCTGATACCAATTGTTGGTCCTGAATAACCCGATTTAAAACTCGTAAAATCTCAATGGGAGGTGACTTTATATTTGCGAATGTGTTATGCAGATTTACTAAAGTATGTATGATAATTAATATGAAAGAAAATAAGAACACACGTATTTTTATAGTGGTTCGCATAAACTTGTCCTACATCCACTCTTCCCTTCATGGAGCACTTCCTTAACCAACGACATTTACGGATCTCTCACTCAATCTGGACTTATCTTCCTTACGGATCGCTTATAGAGGTTTAATGAGTTCTCATTCTCTGACTTATCTCCCCTCACTTGATTTGCTTACGTGACTTATCTCCCTCACGAGATCGTCTATTAATTACTTTACTTAACCACTAATTCTTTCTCAAGAAAGTGTTTAGGTTTGGTGTTATTTCTAACTAGGTGAGATTTTCCCTTACATTGTTTTAGCCTTTAATCTAAGGTTGGAAAAATCTCTCTAAGCTTAGGATATGGCATTTATGCTTAGATATAATGAAGAACACTCTTGGGTAAATTTGGATATTTAATGTTCTGTGTTCTTAAATGGAGATGCTTGAATATTTGGCTTTAATCTTCACTTTCCAGCATCCTTCATTATCTTCTTTTGAAGATAGTGCAATGTATTTATAATGTGGATTTAAATATTACCGTTGGAGAGTAATATTCAAATCCATACTAATAAACTTCTAGCTTTTCTTTGTCATTTTGCACTTTTCCTTGCAGCTTTATGTCACATCAATATGTGTGTTGTCAACTTCTCATTGGCCAGCTTTTTATGTGTCTTACGGATCTGATTTCAAATTACTGATTATTATTCATCTCTTCGATTTCGTCACCGATCGACGGGATCACCATTCGATCGATCAAGACAAATCGATCGTCAAGATCAGATCTGGATCGATATGTTCAGATCAGATCAAGATCAGATCTCGATCAGACAAGATCGATCTCGATCGCAGACGACATCGCAAGACCGCATCGCAAAGATAACCTCAGTCACCGTGATCAGTAAAGACGGTGATCGTAGCAGATCAAGATCGTCACCAGATCGCAAAGACGACATCAGTAACACGGAATTAGGGTCACCAGATCAGGCAAAGACACTATCGATACGCGACGCTGCAGGTCCAAGACGCTTACCTAATCGATCCCACACGCTTCGACAAATTCAAGACGCCTTCGATCCAAATTCGCACGAAAATCATTAGTCTCTTCTTATCTTGATGAGTTCCCCCTCAACTTGTTACCTGTAAAAAAACTAAGTCTAGAAACACAAGCTTTTTATAAAACTTAGCTTGTCCTATTACAAGGTGTTTTGGCATAATAATCGAAAACTAAAATTTTCCCAACACGGCGCAGATAAGATTCATCGATACATGATGTATCAACAACCATGGCTTTTCTATCCCGGTACCGCTTGTTTCTCTTTGGCGCTTCTTTCTTCTTTTTCCTTTCGAGTCGTGTCGTAAGGCCAAGACCGTGAATGACCGTTTATGACAAATTGAAGCACGCCTCCGTGTTCTCCGCAATTTCATCTGCCAGGTGAATCATTTCTTCTATAGGATCTGTTCAGTGACTTCCCATTCTGCCTATAATCAGAATTCCTTCTTTCTTATCTTTTTGTCTTCTTTTCTTCTCTTCTTCATCTCTATGATCTTCTTCACATCGAAATCGGTATCTTTCTTGCGATCTGTCAGTATATCTCCTATTCTTCTGCTGTTCTGATAGTCTTTATAGAACTTTCGATATTTTTCCATTTGAACATTTGACCTTTTCAGTTTTCTGGTCAGCAAGGCAATTTCTTCAGCCTGACTCACAATTCTTCCTACTGGTTCAGGCATTCTTGCACTGCTACTGGTTGCCTGAAATGCAATAGCTTTCGATGAATTTGATGCAGCTTCAGCAAGAACTTCTTTTGCTCCAGGATTCCTTTCTTTCAGGTCATACTAGTGAGCTTTCAGATTGAGGAACAACTTGATCACTTTCACCTTCATGTCCCATTTCTTCGGTAGGGACCTCAGAATCTTATAATTGATGTCCTTATCTGACATAACTCGGCCCAGATCATGAAATCTATTGACTCCCATCGTGATCCTTCCATCGAACTGATTGGTGGTCTCATTTGGTAGCATTCTGAGTCTCTCAAAGTTAACCATTTCAGCTTGCAATCTACTTTCCTTGATCAGATCATTCCCTTGACATATTTCAGCCAACGTATCCCATACTTCCTTAGCTATTTTCAGGTATTTAACTTTCTCCTTTGTTGTCGCATCCATTGTCTTCATGATAAGATGCTTTGCTACCGTATCTAGGTTTGATAGCTTTCTCTCTTATGCGTCCATCAATGAAGGAATCTTTCTGACACGTGCACCAACAACATGATCTGGATCTCTGTTATCATCATTTGGATTCGTATGATAAATGATGATTGGTCCTCGTTCAAGAACTTCCATCATTCTGTTACTGATTGAACCCAGATGGTTCCCCATGAAGATCTTCCAGTCGGCATACTCATTGACATTGAACTTGGGCAGGTCGTGATACATACTGAAGTGTTATCCATGCTGAATGTGAGTTTTGAAAAACAGATGAGCTTTTAAAACAGGTTTTTCAAGATCTGTTCAAGTAACCACAATGGTTCTTCCTCAAGAACCAATGATACTCAAAGCCAGTGGTTCGTAGAACCACTATTTTGATACCACTTGTAGGTCCCGAACGGGTTTTCGTGAGGGGAGGGGTGAATAGACTTCTGAAAACTTTTTGCGTGAGATCAGGTGTGATAAGCAAGTTACCTTATCAGAGTGCGTGTGAATCAGTTTGGACTGATATCCAAACTACTGATCGCCTGAGGGTAGATCATTTCGGTGTCTATCAGTTTAACTGATGTGCGGAAGCTATGTTTTACTCGTGTGAAAAACCAGTTTCTTAAATCAGAATTTTAAGTTATCTATTTTAAATCAGATGACAAAGGATCAAACTGATCAGATCAGTTGCTTGGTGCAAACTTGATCCAGACTTAGAATATGCATGCAAATCTTAAACAGGTAGTGTGCAAAGTGTAAAGCAGGTAAACAGATAATGCACATCAGATTTTTATAGTGGTTTGGAAAACTTGTCCTACGTCCAGTCTTCCCTATCAGCAGGGTCACCAACGAGACTTAGATTAATGTGTTAGTTCAACACAGTACAACAGATGTTTCAAGAGTTCTCACTCAACCAATCCCAGAGATCAGAACTAGAAACCCTAGTCTGAAATCTTGCTAAACAAAATTAACCTAACTTTAGTTTGGGTATAAGATTTGTTTTGTTCCAACTGGAATTCTATCCTAGTATATGAATAGCATAAGGCTAGAGGATGAGAATTATTGCTAAGAACTATGGGATGAACACTTGGAAATATTCTTTAAGTTTTGTGTTCTTGGTGCGGAAATTGCGGATAGCTTGAGCTTGATGATAATTTCTGTAACCTTACTACGAAGGTTGATCCCATATTTATAGGCACGAAATAGAACTAGCCGTTGGAGAGCAATTTGAATTTGGTCTATTTTAGGTAGGTTTGCAGACCCGATTTGATGTGCACAGAGACAGCATGGTCGAAAGGATGTATGCTTATCCTTTTTAGCCGTTTAACTCTGAAGCACATCGTCCTGCAATGTCACCCGTACATACGTGCTCTCATGGTTATCAAGTACACTTATTCAAAGGTTTGATTTACCAACTTAGGTTGACATTCTTCATGTCTGATGAACTTGTATGACTTGGTGAACTTCGGTTGTCACCGATTTGAGTGACTGACGATCGGTGATCGACCGGTCTACCTGATTGAGTCTTCGATACAGTTGTCTTAGCACAACTTGCGACTCTTCTTCACTTCTTCTGATGTAGGTCTTCTGGTCTTCTGAGTCTTGTTACCTGGTGGTCATCTGATCTTCAGTCTTCGATCCTTCGGTATGTTACCTGATCTTCTCGATCTTCTCCTGGTTATCTGACTGACTGATCATCTGATCTTCTAGTCTTCTTATCTTCTTCAAGACTTAACCTATACATATTGAGTTCCCCTCAATATGTAACCTATCTATTACATCACCGTCTATCCATCTCAGCTGGTCATTCTAACCTCGATATCTAGTTCATCGGGCTTAGCTAAACCATTCGACCGGGTCCTCATTAAACTCGCTTTTGAAACTTCCATCAAAACTATAAAATTCCCAACAAAGGAGATTCCTACCACTGGAATATCAAATAAGGATGTGGGAATATTAGAGAAGGTCGTTGGGTGTGTGATCAGATTCTCTACTGTTTAATCCGCCAAAAGTTACGCCTCACGTAACTCCTAGAAATCCGCTTGTGTAGGATTTACGTGGCATAATTGTTTGCATGATTTGTTGTTGTTTTAATTATTATTTGATTTAATATAGGATTAATTCATGCTAGTAATAATTAAATCATTTAATATTGTATTTAAATTGCACCTCGAATAGATCCGAGCACCCTATTTCCCAACAACTGGTATCAAAGCTTCGATTTCGAGCTCTGTGATTTAGATTATAATTTAAATTGTTGTTCATTAAATTTTGAAATTGAATAGTAGAATTGCTAGATCTTTTTTGCAGGTATCTAATTGTCATGGTAATTTAATATTTTAATTAATTCAGTATGATTGTATGACTTTTTAATTCGACTTGTTCGAATTCATTTTTCTCGTGAGAAAATCCACGAGTAGATTAGGCTATTTTGATTTGTTCACTGTAATAGACTAATCTAGATTTTAAGTTTATTTTTTTTAGTAAAATAAATTGTAACTAAATCGAAGACGGAAATGGGGAATTAAAAAAGAATCTGGAACTGTACGCAGGCAGCGTGCATCATGCGAAACGTGCCAAGGGAGGCACGCATGCAACGCAGATGGTGGCAGGCACGCACGGGCATGGGGCACGGGCGAGGGTCGAGTGCCGGGTGGGATCAGCTGGGCTGGCGCGCGCATGGCGCGCACATCACCCAAGCGCAGGCAACCGCACGACACTGGGCAGGCATGCGCACGACGCTGGGCAGGCGTGCGCACGACGCATGTAGGGATGCACACAACACTGGGTGGGCGTGCTCACGGTACTGGGCGCCTGGTCGAGACAGGCGGCTGGGATGCGGGCAGGCATCTTGGCTGCGTGTTGTTCGACGTGGCCAAACGATGGACGTGGCTTGACGTGGCGAAATTATTTTTCCGAGAAACTGAAGACGAACGATTTTTCAAGATCAAGACAAGAAGAAATTAAACCGTGATAATTTGATATATATGTGTCCAATATGTGTTTAATTTTGTTTTGATTTTTTATTTTTCTTATGCTTTATTTTTCTTATGCTTAAATAATTAATTGATAATTTTATTCCGGATAATAAAATTAAATTAATTTTGACCTCTATGATTTATTTATTTATGAATTCTTTTGGAGAAATTCCCCCAAGGGACGGCCAAATGATAGTCTTCACATGAATAAATTCCAAAGGATGATTGTGGATTATTATTACTGGCGACGATGACCTTCCCAAGAGTCTCGTTCAAAATGAAATAATGATTCTGTATTTAATCATGGTTATTACTTAGGTATAAAATTGATAAGCATATACTTCCCCAATGTCCTTGTCAATTTTATACTGGTCAAGTGGGAGCCAACTATTAATTTTGAATTAAAGGTTTGTAATTATTCTTGTTTGTAACCTGCTTAAATGAGTTGAAATGATGACCCACCAATGTGGCTCATTTAAACTGTTTTGAGATGTTGACTGATGCATGTTCATATTTTTTTTTTAGATTTTAATATGATACATGTGATCGAATTATGTGATTCTTCTTGTGTTAATCCAGATATTAACGCAAGATGTATGTTTATTTTCAGTTCAACGTGTCGCAACCTTTTAATCCACTGTTAATATACTTAAAGTCAATAGAATTGTATAGGAAACTATGTAGATTGGAAATTATTTATTATCTTGACCATGCAATCGTATAAGTCAGTGGTTGAGTCAGATAAGGAATGTGAGGAAGATAAGGAATATAATAAGCAGTGGTTGAGTTCCAATGAAATGGCTAAGTGTATCATCTTGACTTCAACGTCAGATGTGTTGAAACACCGAAGCCAGGACTTGGAAACCATTACAGCTATTACGATAGATCTTATTGAATTCTTCGCTCACCAGAATCGTAAAGCGAGTCAGATAGTCATACGAAATTTATTCCCGTAGAAAATGACATTAAAAGGTGACAAGAAGAAGACCGAAAAATGAAAATGCTTAATCAAGGCTTCGAGAAGACATTATCGAGGTCGTCACTTTGTCCCAAGCTTAAAAAGGTCGGGAAGAAAGGTAACTCTCAAACACTAATTGTTGAAACTTATTTAGCGGCGTATGCTCCCATTCATGAGTAGTGGATACCGAAACCACTAATCATGTTTGTTTCAATGTTTCAAGGATTCTAAATAATCCAGCAATTTAGTGGGAGTTAGACCATCATCACCATGTGCAATGTTACGTAAGTGGCAAGTTATTGCGATGATGCTACGTGAGTAGCGCTTATTATAATGTTACGTAAGTAACGATTATTACAATGCTACGTGAGTAGTCATATTGCAATTCTAATTCTAGTAGTAGCGGTTCTTCGCAATGCTACATAAGTAGCGGTTATTATTGCATTCTTTACATGAGTAGTGGTTGTAGTAGTGGGAGAAGTGCACCTATCTTTTAGTGATAGAATTTTAGTTTTGAGAGATGTTCTTTACGTTCCAAGTTTTAGAAAGAATTTGATTTCAATTTCTAAACTCTTCAATGATGGATATTCGGTTACTTTTAATGAAGTTGTTACCATCACTCTAAATAATGAGTTTATCTGTCATGGAATGTTGTTGAAAAATCTCTGTAATATTAACTGTGCACACCACTCGCAAAATGTATCCTATAACACATCGACTATTTCAAGTAATAAAAGGAAACATTCAGCAGACGTGAACGAAACACTTCTATGGCATCTAAGACTAGGTCATATTAATCCAAAGAGGATCCAAAGGTTGGTTCAAGATGGTTAATTGGAATCTCTCCAAGTTGAACCATTTCCAACTTGCGAATCATGTTTGGAGGGTAAAATGACCAAGAGGGCATTTTGAACCAAGGGGATTAGAGCAAAAGAAGTGTTAAATATCGTTCACATTGACGTATGCGGTCCAATGTCAATCAAAGCAAGAGGAGGTTATGAGTATTTCATTACTTTTATCGATTATTACTCAAGATATGAATACGATTTCCTTATGAAGCATAAATCTGAGACCTTTGATAAATTCAAAGAATTTAAGGCTCAAGCAGAGAATCATAGGGAAAAGAGTATCAAGTTTCTATAATCTGATCGTGGAGGTAAAACCTCAGCGATGAATTTTGAACTACTTGTCAGACGCAGGGATTGTTGGAATTTATAGGCACGTAAACACGTAAACATGTGAAGCAGAAATAAACAGTTCACCAACAACGAAGTCGTAATTGCATAATTGAATACGTATAAACATAAAGAGAAACCTTATAGTAAACCGTACAAATATTTCTCTACTATGGTATCCACGTAATCCCCGTTCATGGACTTGCACGGATTTGCCAGCGTTGAATCGGGAATTTGCTAAGAAAATTCTTATTCTAGATTTTATGGAGAAAATATGAATCCTTGTATTATGAATTCCCAAGAGCTCATATATGTAGAGGAGGCCTAACTTAAAGCTTAAGCTAACCTGATTAAGAAATAAAATCCCTAATATTATAAAATAAATCTCCCAGATTTATTTCCTAAATATAAAATTTCTACTTGATTTAATTTCATGTATATCAAATCTCGATTGATTTGATTCATGTATATTAAATCCTATAATAATATTCCATATATTATTATTTGAATCCTATTTAGTTAAATCTAATGTAATTAAACATTAATAATAATTAATTCCAAATTAACCAATTATTAATTAATTCTCCATAAATTAAATATTAAATCTAATTTAACATTTAATCAACCAACTATAATCCGTAAAAGGGAACTACTTGTTGTGTGACCCATAGGCCCTCATATATCGAGCGACTAGTCGAAATAACGATCTTAATTGAACGTTAGACAATAAATCAGATATTCTCAATATATGAGATACGCCAGAGAAACGCAAACTACCAGAATCAAAACATGGGCTATTACGATTTTCTCCTTTCATTCGTGAATATTCGATTAAGTCTTGAACATGATGAAGTGTCTATTCAAATAACTTAATTATCATTAATCACTAATTGATCATGTATGTCACACTTAGCCACAAAGTCTAAGCTGACGTGCATCGGCTGATAACTTAGATCCAGTTATGATGAGAAGATGAGTATTCTCTCTAAATCCACATTGAGGAATGAATCATATTCTTGTCTCAACTACCACGCACATACACTTCGTGATGAACCCAATCCATGCCATATCTACACATGGAAGGATGCAAGTGTCGGTCATGGTCAAAGTTCATCACTCCACACATGTCGTGCGTATTGAAAGTCAAAGGAGTATCGCATCGCTCCCACTAACCTAGATACCCGTAGACACATATTGTGGACTTACATGAAACGGTTTCTTGTATGGATATACCAATACCATCTAAGGTATTTGTGCATCCATCATGAGATACCTAGTATCTTGTAGTAAGTGAGATCCTACTACACTCTCTAAGAGTATGATGCAGATCGCACACCAATCTCAATTGCATCATCAATATCCCATTCTTGATGATCCTTGATCGGGTCCATTTTAGAATCATGCTTAAGTCATATGAGTTCTCACAACCTCAATGATAGAAATGACTCATGAGAACACTTGCATGAATAAATGCAAACAATCAAACATAATATTCAAACAAGTGTATTACCATACATTAATATTAAATGAACTATAATATTAAATCAAACCAATATCATCGAGTATTATGTCCTTACAATAGATTGTCTCTAGAAACTAACATTAACAGGGATTATATCTCGACCATCGCACTGAACCCCTCAACAAAATGGGGTTTTGCGTAACAAAAAAAGCAGAACTCTTTAGAAATGGTCGATCAATGATGAGTTATGGATGTACCCAAATCGTTTTGGGGTCAAGCCTTGGAAACAATGGCTTATATTCTAAACTTGGTGTCATCCAAATCGGTTCTCAAAACCCCTAAAGAGTTATTGATCGGGCGAAGCCCAATTTGAGACACACGAGAATCAAAGGTGTCCCAGATAATACGGTTGGACAAGGAAGCCAAAAATCGATCCACTTTTAGAATTAAGGCTATTTATAGGTATCCCGAGGCAAACGAAAGGGTGCATATTCTAGGGTCCCAAGATCAAAGAGTCGTAATTAGTATTCACTTTAGATTTTTTGAAGAAGACTATACGAACGATAGAAAGCCCAGAAGTGAGATTACCTTAGACGAGCTAAGAGGGCCAACTCCAATGCCAAATGTACAAGTTGACATACCAAGAAACACACACTTACACAAAACCTGGAAACCTCGTCAGAGGGGAGGGTTGTTAGATAACCCGAAGTGATTCATAGGGATGAGAGAGTCCTTGGAATGCAAGATTCTTGGCCAACAACGAGGCGATCCAAGACAATGATGCAAGATTCTTGGCAAACAACAATGAAAACTTAGATGGGTTCTATGGATCATAATAAAGTGTGGGAGCTAGTCGAACCACTTAATGGGGGTAAAACCCATTGGATGCAAGTGGGTACACAAGAGTAAAAGAGGATTGGATGGGAAGGTTGAGACCTTCAAGGCTAGACTTGTGGCGAAAGGGTTCGCTCAAAAAGAAGGGATCGATTATGAGGAAACCTTTTCGCCCGTAGCCATGCTTAAGTCCATCCGTATTCTCTTGTTGATAGCTGCGCATTTGGATTTTGAGATCTGGCAAATGGATGTCAAGATAGCTTTCCTTAACGGAAGTCTTGAAGAAGAAATCTATATTCAACAACCCGAGGGCTTTGTTGAAAAAGGCCAAGAGCATCTGGCTTGCAAGCTCAAGAAGTCCATCTACGGACTAAAGCAAACATCCCGTGCTTGGAATCAATATTTTGATTAGGTTATAAAATTCTATGGTTTTAATCAAAATGAGTTCGAGAGTTGTGTGTATAAAATGTGTGTCGGAACTGCCTTGGTATTCTTAGTACTATACGTAGTCGATATTCTACTCATCGGAAATGATGTAAAGGTATCATCAGGCGTAAGGGCATGACTGTTAAATCAGTTTGATATGAAGGACTTAGGGGAAGCATGGCACATCCTTGGGATCAAGATCACTCGAGATCGCAAGAAAATGATGATAGGCTTATCGCAAGCTTCATACATAGACACTGTTTTGAAGTGATTCAGCATGAAAGATTCCAAGAAAGGTTTTGTACCTTTCAGACATGGAATCCATCTATCCAAGAAAATGTTCCCTAAGACACAAAAGGAGATAGATGACATTAAAGACATTCCTTATGCTTCGGCTATCGGAAGACTTATGTATGCAATGTTGTGCACGAGACTGGATATCTTCTTTGTCATTGGCATGGTAGTGAGATATCAGAGTAACCTAGGGAAAGACATTGGACTGCAGTTAAAAACATTCTGAAGTATCTTAAAAGAACTCGGGATAGAATGTTGGTTTATTAATCAGACAGTCTAATCCCCGTCTGTTACACGGACTGAAATTTCCAATCATACATAGATTCCAGAAACTATATGCCTCTGTTAGTGTGTTTTCATTTAGGAAGATAACAATGAAGTGGATGAGTGTGAAGCATAAATGCATCACTGACTCAACCATGGAAGCCGGGTAAGTAGTTGCTTGTGAAGCAGTGAAGGAACCAGTTTGGCTCTAGACCTTCTTAGTGGATTTGGATGGCAATATTTTCTAAGGGCAGTTGCAAATTCAAGGGAACCAAGAGTCCACGAGTCAAACAAGCACAGTGAAAGAAAGAAATCTTAGATTAGAAATCATTAAGAGAGGAGATGTAAAGGTGGCGAAGATCGCATCGAAGAATCACCTAGTTAATCCTTTCACAAAGTTTCTGCCTCTCAGAGTACATTCGAGAGACGTGTGGAAAGAATGGTTATCAAGTGCGTCGCCAATCTTCTTTGAGTATAAGTGGGAGAAAGTTATTAGGTTCATATAGGTGACATTAGATGTCACGTAGAACATGAGACATGTTGTGGTATACTTAAAAGCAGACTTTGAGTATACGTGGGACATTGTTGGGGTTGTACTGGAAAAAATATGCTTTTACTTTGTACAATCAAACTGAATTTTTGTCTTATTTACTGAAATAAATTATTTATCATTGTTGCTTTAGATATGAATGAATGTTATATATATTTATAGCATAATTGTTCGATAATAGTATGTGTTACATTGTAGTTAATGTGGTGATACCAGACCACAGAAGATCACATTAATAGTTCCTTGTACATAAGTACAAATTCACAAACTAGATGGAAATGAACAATCCATCGTGAAAGGTTGAAGTGTAAGGCTCGGATTTACTTGTCTTAACCAAGAGATTGCACTAGTGCATTATGATGCTACAATATGACCTACATCGAGGATAAATTCTCCAAAGATCAATGTAGAAGAATTAGACCTCGCTGCTCGTTATTTCTTAATCACTGTCCCTTAAATAGGATCTGTGTAATTAATAATTATTGCTTTGATTCATGTTGGGTAGAGAATCAATGGGATTCAATACTTTGTGCTTTGAGTAGTATTATTAGTTGTATGACGATTGCTAAGATTTAATATAGAGAATCGTGTACCAGTATGTCTTGTGTGATTTGTCCCCTTGGTGGGCTCAGAATTTTTATCATACCAAATCTTGCAAGTGGGGTTAGTTTCTGATATGGATAATAATGTTGAGTTATTCTTACTCCAAGTAAAAAGATATTAATTAATATAAAGTTTTTAGGGGCTTGAATTAATTAATGGACTGGATAATCTTAAATACGGGAATTAATAATTTGGAGTCATATTACAGTAATATGGGTTAAGATGGATAGTGCAATATTAATTATGTAGTGGGATTAATTAATATTAATGGACTTGAATAATATTGTGGCTCAATATTGATAATTCAAAGTACATTGGAAGGTCCAATCTTAATTCTTCTAAAGGCCCCTCAAGTAGGCCAAAGACAGAGTCCAATAACTGAAAAAAGGTGATTAAAATAAAAGAAATTTTGTTGCCTAATTTTTCTTGTTATTTTCGAAAATTTGGAGTAAAGAAGAGGAAAAGATTTTCTTGATTTTTTTTAAAAGATTTTATGGAAAAAGATAAGTATTCTTGGAATACAAGATTATCTCATAAATTCAAGAAATCAAATCTTGATTCTTTATTCTTGGAGATTTTCGAAAATCTCATAGATATGGGAAGAAAAGATATTTTGTGAATATTATGGAAATAGAATATATGAGATATGTTAAAGATTGTATCTTGGGAAGATATAGAGAAATTTCCTAACCCTAATATTACACCAAAATTTTCGCCCCCCATGATATCTATATATAAGGGATGAATTTTTTATCCCCAATATAATTCCATGTGTTGGAAAAATTAGAGATCCACAAAGGTGGTACAACAATTTTTCTTTTCCTTTTGTTAATTATTTGAAGGAGATTCCTACCATCGGAATATCAAATAAGGACGGGAATACTAGAGAAGGTCGTTGGTTGTGTTATCGGTTTCTCTCTGCTTAATCCGGCTAAAAGGTATGCCTCACGAACTCCTAAAAAATCCGCAAGTGTAGGATTTACGGGCATAATTGTTCGCATGATTTGTTGTTGTTTTAATTGTTATTTTAATTAATATAGGATTAATTCATGCCAAGAATAATTAAATAATATAAATTTGTATTTAAATTGCACCTCTAATAGATCCGGCACCCTATTTTTCCCAACATGTCTATGTATGAAGCTTGGAACAAGCCAATCATCCTTTTCTTGAGATCTCAAGTGAACTTGATCCCTAGGATGTGACTGGATTCTCCTAAGTTTTTCATATCAAATTGATTTGACAGCCACACCCTCACGTCTGATAATACCCTTACATCATTTTCGATGAGCTGAATATCGTCTATGTATAGTACTAAGAATACCAAGGCAGTTCCGACACACTTTTTGTATACACAACTCTCGAACTCGTTTTGATCGAAACCGTAGGATTTTATAACTTGATCAAAACATTGGTTCCAAGCTCGGGATGCTTGCTTTAGTTCGTAAATGGACTTCTTAAGCTTGTAAACTAGATGTTATTGGCCTTTCGTAATGAAACCTTAGGGTTGGCGCATATAGAATTCTTCTTCAAGACTTCCGTTTAGGAAAACTGTCTTAACATCTACTTGCCGATCTCGAAATCTAAATGTGCAAATATCGACAAGAGAATACGAATGGACTTCAAAGATAGCTACAGTGAAATGGTTTCCATAATTGATCCCTTCTTTCTCGAAAGTAACACCCTTTTTCCACAAATCTAGCCTTAAAGGTCTCAACCTTCCCGCTTCCGGCCCTCTTTTTTTTTCTTGTGAAGCCACTTGCATCCAATGAGTTTTACCCAAAGGGTGGTTCGATTAGCTCCCACACCTGATTATGATCCATAGAAACGATCTCGGCTTGCATCGATGTTTACCAAGAATCAACATAGTAAGACCATGGGTCTGATTCTTCTCCTGAGATCAAGTTCGAAGACTCTCCTATCCCTAAGAATCTTTCAGGTTGTCTAACAACCCTTCCACTGCGACGAGGTTCCGGTTGTGTAGGTGTGACGCTTGGTATATCGACTTGTATAGTTGGTGTTGGAGTTGGTCCTCTTAATTCATTTAAGGTAATCTCACTATTGGGCTTGTTGTAACTGGTTTTTATCTACTCAGTTAAACAATAATTATTGTGAAATGCGTATGCTAAAGGCAATCGAAATAGGGAAAGGGACAAAGAAGTTGGTGACCCGGTTCGTCTTTGGAATCAGACTACGTCCGGGGGCGTCCAAGCCAGGGAGAGGATGTATGTATATGCCTAGAAGTATAAGTTGTTCGACTTGTTACAGAGGTGGCCGTGGTGGCCTATTTATACTATGACTCCCACCCTTTGGGTGGGAATTTACATAAGGAATAATGCCTATGAAAGGGCTACAATATCGGGAACCATTAATCCCACCTTGACCGGCCAGAAATCGTCCATCTTCAGCGTGCGCCAATCGTGGAGCGGATGTGGAGGGCGGATTAGTGGCGTGTCGGGGGCAGTCATTGACCACGTGAATTGTATTAGTCTACGGTGGTGCGTGTCGCTCCCGACTTGAGGATATAAAAGCGAAAATCGCGATCGCGATTTCCCCGAATCGCCGACTACCCGAGTTGCCGACCTTTGCGACTTGAAGGTTTGGTATTGTGGGAATTACGTTGGCTGATCCCTTGGTCCCCTTGTCGAGGTTGCTTCATGCAGTCTTTGTTTGATTGTTTATGATTCGTGCCCAGGAGGGAGGTCGGGTTTATCCATGCTACAACAATTGCCCCTCAAGTTGAGGTCTCTTGTTCCGAGAAGGGACCTTGGCTTGACACATGGACTAAATCGACTCGCGACCATCCGACCTGGAAAGTCTCCTATGAGCGGCTTATTATCCTCGGGCAGGTGAAAAGTCACCTCGATAATACGAATCGTCGCATCAGACTTCCCTCGATCTCAGGGATTCGAAATGATATCGTGCCTGGATGATGACATAAAGTGCCGCCATTTCGTCCAATGAGATGTTGTAGTGGATTTCACGCGAGCCCCTCGCGTCTTTTTGTTGCTAGGGGGCCGAAGTTTTGGCTAATTTCATTTTGGCCCCTCCTCTTCTTCGATAAATAGGCGGGGAATTAGGTTTTGAAAACCTTATTTCCTGTGACTGTCTTGCGAAAGAATTTTCTCAAGATACTCTTCCTGGTTCTTTCTCCCTTCCACCGGAAACGTATTCTTGTGTCCCTCAACCGGAATTAATCACAGGTAAGCACTTTGGTGCCCTTCTTCGAATTTATGGATTATAGCGTTTCCAAATCCTTTTTGCCTCTCAAATCATGGTGGCTTCCTCCTCTTCGAGGATGACATCCTGTTACCAAGACGCTGCCGATTTTTTTGGCTCCGCCAACGGGCATGTGGGTAAAAGTTCATTAAGCTAAGGTTATGGGCGTCGCCGGAAGACATTGCCAATGATAAACTGGTGGATGACCAATTTCTGGAAGAATTGGCCGAAATTACCCATCTTCCCCCGTTGGATGTTAATCTCCTTCATCTCATCCCACGGGAACGGTCGTCAACGGCGGGTCCTTCTGCCTTGGTTCCGGATTATGGGGCTTATGAACGAGTCTTCAATTATGATCTCAGATTGTAACCGCGCTCCGCATTATAAGTGACATGACCGAAAGCATACCGCAAGTCGGTCGATTCTCAATTTGCAATGTTAGATAAAAGATACCGATCTGTGCTCTCCAATCAAGATGTCGCGGGGACTTCATCGCATGTACAAGGTGCCTCGGGATGTGCATTTTTACGGGCTGACTCCGGACGAAAGCGCCGATCAGCCTCCTCCCAGAATGATTGCTGTGAATGAGTCTTCCATGTCGGTCGGTATTCGATTTCCATTGCACCCGGCCATTTCACATCTGCTGGCGGCCTGGAATATGAGCCTCACGCAGATCACCCCCAATGGGTGGAGTTACATTATCTCCACAATGGTCGTTTTGGGGCAGGCCGGGCTGAAAAGACTGCCTAATCCTGGAGAGATATCTCACGTGATGTCGCTCGTTGCTCGGTAGAGGCTATCACTCTGTCTTGGCCGTGAGAGACAAAGAGCTCGTGAGTGGGATTCCGAATAAGGTTGACGGGTGGCACCAAAAATGGTGGTTTGTAGGAGGAGCATGGGAGTCGGTGGCCCCCTCTAGCACCTTATCCATTAGAGTTCCTACGGATTATGCGATCCGTGTTGAGCATGGTACTTCGCCTTAATATTTTTGTGCTCGATTGTACTGATCTAATTCTTTTCTCATCTTGCAGTGTTTGCTCCCCAACCTTCTGAGCTATATTGGGACTTTCTCGAGGCGTTAAAGGAGGTTCGAGACACACCCCCTAGCTGGCGAGACGTTAATTTTCTGAACTCCGAGCTCGACCGCTTGCAAGCCAGACTGTACACTTACCCTCGCCACTTGAGGATTCCCTGTAAATCTCGGCCGCATCTTTTCAAGTGTATTACGCGATTTCGCGCTGAAGGTTCTGTTTTTATGTTATATCCGGATATCCCGATCTACCGCTGTTGGCCCTCTGCCTCCGAGATGGCCTCGCGACCTCGATCAGTACTCGGCTCCATGAGGCATCTGCCCGACACTGCCACCCAGGGGGACATTCCAGTTCCGACTCCTCCTCGCTTCTGCATAAAGGCAAGAAGAAAGGCTGGCCAACCCGCCAAGTGGTACGGTGAGCGACCTCCCAAGAGGGCGCTGAAATGAACCTAAGACACACCGATCCACGCCAAGTCGGGTCTTTGGAAGGGTGGCTCCTCACCGGCACCTTTGCCGACTTCTACCCGAGAGGGAGGTCGCCATCCGAAGGACGATTGTTGGATTGGTTGGGATGAGGAGAGGATGCAGAGGTAGGCCGTTTGCAACTCTTAATGAATTTACCTCAAAACCAGGACCAAACTTAATAAATTTGTTCCTCCTTGTTGCAGTCAGGAGCTGATGACCAGCAAGTTCTCACCGGAGGTGCTGAGCTTCCTGAGATCTCCGATTCCCACGCTGGAAGGCACGCCCGGAGACTGGCCCCGCTACTTGGAGCGGACGATGAGGAACATTCCGCGCGCATGGACGAAGGATGATCACTCCTCTGCCCGACGCCAAAAAGTCACGGGCAACATGTATTCGGTTGTTGTCCACTCCTTGAAGGCCACCCTCTACATGAAAAGGCCTGCGCCCAATCCGAGCTCGAGCTCTCCAAACTAGAGAAGGCCCAGGCGATGGCCTCCGAGCAAGCGAAATCACTGATAGCTGCCTATGAGGTGCAGAAGAAACTGGAGGTTGCCAAGGCTGACTTGGCCAAGAGGGCCTTGGAGCTTGAGGGCCAGCTGAAGGAAGCCGAGAGACTGGTCGGGGAGGAGAAGGGGGCTATGACCCGGATGAAGGCAGAGCTGATCCGCAGGGATGTAGAGGTGGGGGAGAAGTTGGCCGCCAAAGATGAACACTTTAAAGGTGTCAAGAGCGAGACGCTAACTTCGCTTATGTCGCGGGTGGTTATGGGCGCCATCCAAGCCGCTCGCGAAAAGAACCCTACTACCGACCTTCTCGACATTGTGACCGAGCCGATCGCTTCACGCTCACGACTTCCCCTACTCCGACATTGTCTTTGATTAAAGATCTGGAAGATCTGGGCATTGATTTGTCCTTCTTCCCTAATCAGAGTCGGATCGTGCACCCTACTCCCGATCCAGATGAGACACAACCGGGAGACTCCGAGGTGGTCCTCGAGACTCAGTCGGATGAGGCTGGGGCACGAAATGAAGTCGCTGAGATGTCCGGAGTGGCTCTCCCAAGAAAGCAGCCAAGCCTGTTGGCCTCTAGGGAGGTGTTTACCCGCCTAAGATCCCGGGCGGCCGCCCGCACCCTCACCAAAGATTATTCAAAGAACAATTAGGTGGGCAAAATTTTGAACATAGTCGATTGGTCTTTGATGGGATTCTTGATCGTTCTTAAGAATGATGACATCAAGAATCCCGATAAGAAAAAGGAGATTGAGAAGTTGTTGAACCCCATCTCCAACAATACTTTTGATCAGCATACCTTAAAGCAGGAAGTCGTCTGCCAGTAGTGGATATTGGGTTGTAGCAAAACATCTGTCGTCAGTTATCATGATGTATCTTGGTTTCCGCTTGATGTTTATCTATCCTTCGGGCGCTTATAATGTACCGACCTTCGGGCTTGTTGTCATTAATGAAATCTGCCTTTTTCTTTCCTTTATTGTGCCCACTTGATTTCCTTATGCGACTATAATCTGTACGTATGTTCATTCGTCTTATTGGCATTACAATTTTAGATTGAACCTCGCTTAGTCGTCTTATAAAGTTAGGGGAGGATCACACCGCTAGGGGTGGTGATCTCGCCTTAAATATGTCGAAAGTCGTTCCCGGGGGAGGTCGATGTTTCATCTATGCGACCTCCCTGGGTTTAAACACATGAATTGTGAAAGAAAATTTAACTCATTATTATTGACTCGCCTGAAAGTTTAAAAGTACACTTGCCCCGACCCTACTGATAGTATCTCTTCAGATGAGATGTGTTCCACGGGTACTGAGACTGAGTTCCATCTGGGTTCTCGAGCTCGTATGCCCCGTTGGATAATACTCGAGCGACCTTGTATGGTCCTTCCCAGTTTGGTCCGAAAGTTCCTTTTGGTTACTCGAGAGTCTTCTTCAGACTGTGTCGCTTTTTTGAATTTTCGGGTCGCACTTTAGAGTTGTAGTATTTTTTGAATTTGTTGTTTGTATCTCGCATTTTGGATACCGCTTAATCGCTTCTCTTCGAGCAAGTCTAGGTTTCTGGCCAAGGCCTCATCGTTGCAATCGGTCGTGATCTGCGAGGTTCTGAGAGTTTGGAATTCGACCTCTGCGGGTATGACTGCTTCTGAGCCAAATGCCATCGAAAAAGGGGTCTCTCCGGTCGACTTTCGGCAGGTCGTTCTGTATGACCACAGTACATCTGGTAACTCACTGACCCACTTCCCTTTTTCTCCCTCAATCTTAGTTTTCGTGAGTGTGCTTGATGATCTTGTTCACGTTTGACTTGACCGCTTTGACTGAGGGTGATAAGGGGTAGAGAAAAGCTTGGTGATTTTCCATTTTCTGAAGAAACTATCGATCTTATGACCATCGAACTGCTTCCCATTATCGGATATAATTGCTTGCGGTAGGCCGAATCTGCAGATGATGTTTTGCCATATGAATTTGATGACGTGATCCTGATCTATGGTCGCCAAAGATTCAGCCTCGGCCCATTTTGTGAAGTAATCTCTCGCGACTAGTATGATTGACCGAACCCGGGTCATTGGTAATGGCCCGATGATATCTATCCCCCACTTTGCAAAAGGCCAAGGACTGAGGATGCTGGTGAGTTCCTCAGGTGCGACCTTGATTGATGGTGCGTGTATTTGACATTTGTGGCATTTTCGTGCGAAAACCATGGCATCGGCCTTTAAAGTTGGCCAATAATACCCCTGTCTCGTTGTCTTATGAGCGGCGATCGCCCCAAATAAGTGGTTTTACGATACCCCGTCGTGGAATATCTTGCGGGATAGCTTGCCCGCTCCGGGTAACACATCGAGTAGTGGTATGTTGAAGCCTCGCTTTATATAGTTCGTTACCAACCAATGTGTACCTTTGTCGCCCTTAGTTGCAATTGCTTTGCTGATTGCAGCCGGTTTGGTAATGCTCCAAATATCAAGTAGTCGATTATGGGGTCATCCAAATTTTAAACTTCGGGGTGTCTAGGGCAACAATGTGTTAGCAGTGGAGGGGTGGGAGAGTTTTGTGATGGTGACATCCCTCATCTCTGCTTGTCCCTCCGAAGTCGCTAGTCGTGCCAATGCATCGGCTCGGGAGTTCGCATCCCTTGGTACTAGCTTGATAAAGATTTGTTCAAATTTCAGGCAAAGTGTTTTGACGACCTCTTCGTAGGACGACATCCGCTCGTCTCGGGCCTTATACTCCCCTGATATCTGGCGTGCTACGAACTGGGAGTCGGTGTGTACTTGAAGTCGCTTGATGCCCATTGCGGTGGACATTTCAAGACCGTTGATCAGCGCTTCATATTCGGCCTCGTTGTTAGTGGCAGGGAAATCGAAAGTGATTGCATTCTGAAAAGAAATCCCATCTGGACTGATTAACATAATTCCTGCCCCTGATTTTTGGCAGTTGCCGAGCCGTCTACGTACAACTCCCATGGTGGGCCGGTCGAACCGCTGGCCCCAGGAGGAGGGGTTAATTCAACGATGAAGTCGGCCAAGGCCTGAGCTTTAATTGCAGGCCGCGGAGCGTATGTTACCCCATACTGTCCAACCTCGATGGCCCACTTGAGGCATCGTCCTGATGTATCTGGTCGATGGAGCACGTTGTTAAGGGGTAAGGAAGTGAGGACCTCCACTTGGTGATCGAAGAGGTAAGGTCTCGGTTTCCTCACACTCATAATTCAGACATAGGCTAATTTCTCTACAAGAGGGTATCGCTGCTCGGTTTC
This sequence comes from Stenogyne calaminthoides, assembly GCA_037126765.1. Lineage (NCBI taxonomy): Eukaryota > Viridiplantae > Streptophyta > Magnoliopsida > Lamiales > Lamiaceae > Stenogyne > Stenogyne calaminthoides. The sequence continues at coordinate 14,225,438 of JBBCBC010000018.1, forward strand.
ATTTAGCGTTTGACTGACAAAGTAAATGGGCAGATGGGTTTGACCCTCCGCCTTCACAAACCACCGCGCCAGGCGCTTTCGAGGTCGCCAAGTATAGAAACGATTTCGCTAGGGACCCTGTTTGGCTAAAATGTTGACATGGGCGGATATGCTTTGATCTGTCAAGAGCATCCCGACTCTCGATGTCCATTCAACCTCGCCTTCTTTCATTAATGGTGTCGAACATGGGCTTGCATTTATCCCCATTCGGAGATGAATCTGCTTTGAGGCCGCACCCCGTCGATTTTTGAACGTCCTTCTTGGTTTTAGGGGCCCCCATATCCAAGATAGCTTTGCGACCTTGGTTTGGGTTTGCTTCAATCCCCGCGGGCTCTTTGACCCGTGCCCTAGGAATTTCCCCGATTCCACTCCAAGTTGCACTTTTTCGGGTTGAGTTTCATATTGAACTTCCCGAGTATCTCGAAAAGCTTCATGGATGAGCCAAATGATCTTCCTTTTTAGACTCTTCACGACAATGTCGTCAATGTACACCTCCAATCGACTTGCCTATTTTCTCAAAAACATATGATTGACCAGCCTTTGATACGTTGCCCAAATTCTTCAAACCAAAAGGCATTCTCTTCCAACAAGATATGTTCTTCTCTCTGTTAAAAATGAAGTGTCTTTGCTGGCTCGCTCGTGCATAGCTATTTGATGGTACCCAAAGAAATGCGTCCATCAAACACATCATCTCTCACGGCCCGGCCAGTATTGTTGATTAAGTGGTCGATATGCGGCATCGGAAGAAATCCTTGGGGCATGCCTCGTTAAAAAATCGTGGAAATCGATGCAAAGTCGCCAATTCCCCGTTTGATTTCTTTTTACAAGGACCGCATTTGGCGACCCATCGCGGGTTGGTCGGCATGCATGATCAGGTCGTTGTCAAGCAACTTCTTCACCTCTTCAGCGAGGGCCGCATATTTTTCTGGACTAAACTTCCTTCTTTTCTGAGCTACTGGTTTTCGAACTGGGTCAATGTGTAACCGGTGACATGCGATCTCAGGGTCGATCCTGACCATATCCTTGTGTTACCAAGCGAAAATGTCTAGGTTATTCTTGAGGAAATCGACGACTTCAATTTTCAGGTCGTCGGGGATCTTGGATCCAATGATGATCTCCAGGTCTGGCTGGGCTGGGTCCACCTTGACCCTTTCGAGTTCCTCCCTGGGTACCGCTCTGGGTCCCCCGAGTCGTGGATCATCTATCTCGGCCTCGAGTATAAAATCTTCGGGCTCGGGACCCATTCTCGGATCATACTTGTCACGCTTCCTCTTCTTACTTTTCTTTTCAGTATCCAGTGTCATTATGTGACGACTAACCATGCATGCTAAATTTGAATAAGGCGAAGAATAAAGCAAACAACCTCTTGCATCCACTTGGTCACCTTTAACGGTGCCAACCAGCCCACCCTTGGTGGGAAACTTTACACAAAAATAATAGGTGGAGGACGCAGCCTCGAATTCATGCTCAAATGGCCTCCCGAGGAAGCCGTTATAGGTGCTCGGGAGGTCGATTACAAGGAAATCTAGGAGCCTAGTGTTCCTGACCTTCTCATCTAAGATGGATATGAGCTCCACATACAAGCGGACCATGCCCAGAGGTTTGACTGTCGCGTTTCTAAAGCCCTTCACTGTGTGATCGCTTGGGGTGATGTATGCTTCGTAATCCCCGAGTTGGTCTAGGGTCTTTTTAAACAGAATGTTGCAGAAGGCCCCCCCCGTCAACCAGCATCCGGCATACAGTCATCCCCATGATATTGGCCTTTATGACCAATGGGTCTATGTTTGGGTACACGACTCCAACTTTGTCTATTTACCCGAACTCAATTTTACGGGTTTCTTCGGTCACAACCAAGATGGGCAGAACCATTCTTTGAGCATTCTCCATTGCCCTGACTTCCGCCTTTAGGTGATACTTTGATGAGGAGGACGGAGATAGGCCCCCTATCGTGGCAAGGGGCGAGATGGTGTGGATGACGCGACTTCCTGTGCCCTCTGGTGTGGCTGGCACAGGCAGCTCTCCCTGTGCTGCCCCTATCACGGGCTCTCTTTGCACCCGATCTCCCGGCCCGTGTTGGCGGTCATGCTGTTGACCTTGCCCCCCCCGATTGTCTGCCCGAGGATTCTTGACAAACTCATTCAGCCTGCCATCTTCATAAAGCTTCCACAACTGCTTCAATAGATCTCGACACTCGCTGGTGTAGTGTCCCCTCTGGTCATGATAGTGGCAATACTTGTTCGGGTTTTGCCAGCTTTAGTCTTTCATGGGGTGGGGTGCTCGCAACATGTCTCATCCCTGGATCTGGGTATAAACGTTACCAGGTGTCATACCCAGAGCCTCCATCAGCTTCACCGGAATGGACTCCTCAAATGGTTTGAAGCTGCCGGGTGTCTTGTAATGACCCCCGGTTTTCTTGGAACCTTTCTTGGGCTCTGCGACTTCCTTTGTCTCTGAGAGCCGGGTCTCCAGCAATTCCATGGTATGGATGAGGTCGCTGGCCCTTTTCCTGAAATCGGCGTAGCTGGTCGGGTAGTCGGCGGTCATGCGCCGCCATAGCTTGGTTCCTCTTCTGAGGCCAGATACTGCCCCCAGCAGCTTGGCCTCGTCCCCAATGGGGTCGCCTTCAATGATAAGTCTATCGATCCTCTCAACATAGGATCGATCCGACTCCATCTCCCCCTGACGCATGTTCATGAGCCTCTGCCTTGTCGCAGGTCGAGGCGCCATCGCCGTATAGTGGTCCAAGAATAATCGAGACAGTTGCTCGAAAGTATCAATGGAGAGAGAAGGCAGCGAAGTGTACCACATGTGGGCCTGGTCGCTCAGCGTTAGGGAGAAAAGTCTACACTTCGCCGCATCCGATGCCCCCATTGAGGCCATATACGCATTGTACTTCGCCATATGGACTCTGGGGTCTGTACTCCCGTTGTAGCGATCTAGAGCCGCTATGCTCATTTTCCTCTGGGCAGGTGCCAGAGTGATCATAGTTCCAAAAAGCGAATCGGGGATGACAAGGTCAGTGTTAGACCCAGACGGTCCATCCTGGTTACCCACCTTTTCCAACAGCTGTTGGACGGTCCTAGCCAATGCCGCGACCTGAGCGTTGAGCGGGTTACTGGCCCCCTGCCCGTGACCATGGTGGTATGCCGAATGTCTCGGCAATCCTCCGTGGTGCTTGTCTAGGGCCATGGCAAGATCTCTTTCCACCTGTTCATCATGGCGTGGTTGAGAGTGAGCCTCGTCCTCGCCCTCATGAGGGCCTTCCGGCCGCTTGGCTTCCGGCGGTGAATGCACTATTCGAACCCGGCCGGTTCCGGCCAGGCGGAGGTTCCGACGATGGCATGTTTAGCCGCGCGTTATGCGCCCGGTTGTCCGTGGACCGTCCCTTTTCCGTCATAACGCGTTTACCTTTGGAGGTTCCGACGTCATGGGCTGTTTTCTTGGCTGGGGGTTGTTCCTCCTCAACGTCGAAATTGAGACGTTTCTTGTTGAGGACAGCTATCACTGCTTTGGCATCCTCCGGTGTCTGGACAAGATTCCACCGGGGAACCGTCGGGCCGCCCCGATGAGTGGGTTGAGAACTCAAGTGAAACCTCGACGCCATCACGAACGCTTCGGTTTCATTCCCACCATTGACTTTCCGGTTGGTTGCCATTTTGTTTTCCTTAGAGTTTGGAAGGTGAGGTCTCCTTGAGAATTGTTGAAATTTCTCAAGAAATTTGTTCCCACAGACGGCGCCAATTGTTGTAACTTGTTTTTATCTACTCAGTTAAACAATAATTATTGTGAAATGCGTATGCTAAAGGCAATCGAAACAGGGAAAGGGACAAAGAAGTTGGTGACCCGGTTCGTCTTTGGAATCAGACTACGTCTGGGGGCATCCAAGCCAGGGAGATGATGTATGTATATGCCTAGAAGTATAAGTTGTTCGACTTGTTACAGAGGTGGCTGTGGTGGCCTATTTATAGTATGACTCCCACCCTTTGGGTGGGAATTTACATAAGGAATAATGCCTATGAATGGGCTACAATATCGGGAGCCATTAATCCCGCCTTGACCGACCAGAAATCGTCCATCTGAAAAATAGGAAGCTATATCTTGTTTGTTGACTCAGTCCCTCACTAAAAGTGGGGACTATGATCTGCTTTCTCCCGGGAAACCTCATGGCCCCCTATTTTTTGGACATTCAACATCCAATAATACATCCAAATTTAATTAAACTCAGAATTTATTGAGAATATTCGAAGATTTCACAAAATTATCCAAAGATTTCATACAATCATCACAACTCTTATCACTACTCCATGATTTTTCACATCACATTTTAAAAATAAACATTCATTTTCTCACATATACACATAGAATATATATCTAGCAGCTTCTTTGTACATATTTCCAAAAAATTCGTAAGTCCAAAAATAACAACTCTCTAGAGCATAAAATCAAGAGATCCCTTCAGCGACGAAGCTAACTTCATGAAACGCGCCTCCGGGAGACGTCATCATCCATATATCAAAATTCACGCAAATTATTCACATAATCAAAACGAGATGAAAATGATTACTCAAGATTCAACTATATCCATGATCTCACTCCAAGTTTTTAACTTAGCATTTATAAGCTAGATTAATTCGAAGGAGAATTCAGTAAAATTTCAAGAGCAACTCACGTCTTGCTCAGATTTTCCCACCGACGACGCCAATTTCAAGAGCAACTCACCTGGAATTTAACGGAGATTAATACGTTGAATGTTGAAAATCCTTCGAGCTTTGACTACAGGAACCTCGCCAATTTCCACTTAGGTACCTGAAAAACATGCCGGAGGGGGCTCCGACGCGGGCTCTCCAACGCTCAAGTCAGTTATCACTCTAAACTCGGGTGGAAATAAGATCAAAAGGCTCGAATTCAAGTCATTTAGTAAATATGCGCTTGTCTGTTTTATGTGTTACTGGAAGGGATATTTAAATCCCTCCAGTCGAAGGTTTTCCTTCTTTCTCCCCTCAATCCAGGTTTAGATCGTATGTTTCCATTAATCCTCTCTCCATCTGGAGTTGATCCACGTCTCCCACGTTCTTTTCTCTCTTTTCCCGGGTCATTAGCACGAATCCTTGATCCTAATACAGAGGTCCGGTTTTCTCGCAACCTCCAATATCCTACTTTTGACTCCCCTAAATATCAGAACTAACTCCTCTGACCCACTACCTGATTCACGCAGATCGAGACTCTCCCACTGTTGATATCCTCTCTTTCAACGGTCTTGATTAATCTCTCCTTCCATGGGCTATTACTCCTTAAGCCCACTACGACATCTCTCGGACCAAGATCCACAGTCTTGGGTCCAACTTCCCTATACCCAATTGTTGGTCCCGGTGTAAACGAGTCTTACACGTGTATGGGGGGGAATACACGTGTTCAGTGTTTTTAAAACTTTTTCTTACTGAGGTCAGCTTGGGTCAGATAGTCCTGAAGATTAGGTTCTGAGAAGCACAGATCGCTTCCCGAGTCAAAGTCTATTGAGATAGTGATCTGGAAATGCTTTCGGATACCTCGATAATCCCAACCGAGTCCTGAGTGTCGAGATCCCGAAGTTGCTTGGATCGATATAGTTAACTTCATCAATCCTTAGAAGAGAGTTCAGTTTGATAACTATCTGTTCTAGCTACTCAGTCGTGCGGAATGGTTGGCCCTTTAGATTATACTCATTTTAAGCTTTGCTGAAAACCTTCCCTTTATGAAATAGTGATTAGGCTGTGATTCACTTATTCAACTTCAAATGATTGATTCCAACCGAATATCGCTTAAAAGTATGCTTTCAAAACAAGTCAATGCAAATGTTAAGTACGATAAGGAAAGCAATAAAGAACACAAAGAATTATAGTGGTTCGGAGACTCAAGCTCCTACGTCCACTCTCCCGACTCTTCGAGAGAAATTCACTATCAACTTCGAAGCTTTACTACCTCGTAGTTTACTTACTCAACTCGTACCTGAGTTTTTTCGACTACTCGCCGTGGTTTACTTACTCAACCCGACCTTGAGTTTTCTCGACTACCTCCGTAGTTTACTTACTCAATCACACACAAGCTTTCGGACTACCCCCTCAGAGCTTACTAACTTCTCCTCTAGAGTTTTCTGACTACTCCGCGTAGTTTACTAACTCTTTACAACTCTTCTCACCAACAAACACACTCTAGCTACCTTCTCAAGGGTTTTGGGGGTTTCTTGGTTGGTTTCCAACTAGGATGAGATATCATTTACAATGAAGCACAATGCAAAGGGTTAGGATATCTCGACTAAGCTTTGGATAAATCTTATCAAGCTAGGCTTAGTATAGTGAGCTCTCTTCAATATAGAAGCACTTGGGAAATTCTAAGTTTTTCGAAAGTGCTTTAACTTTTTGCAAGAATAAGTTTGAGCTCTTGAGTTGCGTATAAATTTCCCGTAACATTACAATGTAGAGGGTCACCAGTATTTATAGGCATACACTAAGGTCACTTTTGAAAACTATCCGTTGGAGAGATAGCTTCGTGAGTTCCCTCTTGTGGTGTGTGAAACGGCTATATTTAGGGTTTGAAACTCCCTAACATGTTTTAGGTAATAGCTTTTTATGTAGCCGGTCTTCACTTTTTGCGATCGAACTTTTGTACATCGACATCTTTTTTCTTTTTCATTTATCAATTGTCGGTGTCGATGATGGTATGCGATGTCGTCTTCCTCTTTTGACTTTTGTCTCCGGTTAAAGGTAGACACCTTCAACGGCTCTTTTGGTTACAAACTCGAGTTTGATATAACCTTACCAACACTTGACTTAGTTCCTTTTATGCGCATTTGAATGTCTTGGCAATATCTAACTTCTTAAGGAATCGCGATCTTCTCAATGTGCATCCTTCGGATAGATATTATCGATTACCTCGGAACACTCGAATTCATATTGAGCATTGATTATATTATCGAGTCTTGATGAATCTTGTGCCTTGATTACTCTTGATCTTCGCCTTGATCTTACGTCTTACGTGTCTTGAGTCTTCGAGTCTTGAGGTCTTCGAGTCTTCGTGTCTTTCAATCTTTGTAGTTTATCTTGACCGATGTCTCGAGTCTTCGTGTTGAGTCTTTAGTTACTTCAAGATCATCTTGAAGTCTTGATATCTCAGTTTCATCCTGAAACTTCGGATACTTCAGAAACATACTGAGTTCTTCAGAGTCTTCAGAACCTATCCTAAACTATATCTGCTGACTATACATTTTGCAGATAACATCCTGAATACTCTAAAATTGATTCCTGACTCAACTATCAAGATCATTCTGAACATGTCATACTTAGGGGTTTTGGGATCTTAATCAAAATCATATATCTTTATTAAATTCATCTCCCAACACCAATGTTCTTAGATTTCTCAGCCCTGTTCGGCCAGCTCCCTGAATCCTTAATCTCTAGGCCCAGTTTATCCTCCTGGACCCATCTTCTCAGCCTGCTTCCCTTCATTGGGCCTCGCTTTCCTCTAGGCGCCTTAGTCCGGGGCCTCTCCAGTCTACTCGAATATCAGGGTCTTGGCCTTCCCAGCCATGCCCAACTCATTTCTTCATTGCTTTGGCCCATGCAATTATTCTTCAATTCCTCTAATTAGGGGTGAGCATCGGTCGGTTTGGTCCCCGAACCGAATTAAATTGAAAAAATAAAAAATCAAAATGTTTATAAAATATAAAACCGAATTGTAGTGGAACCGAACACAAACCGAACCAAAAAATTTCGGTTCGGTTCGATTTTGAACCGAAAAACCGAAACTCATAATTCCCAAGATGCTAACAAAATGCTTGTGTTCTTAAGTTGTAACAACTAACAAATCAAAAGCATCATGCATGAGAAATATGCCATAAGTTCATAACACAAAAACTAATTCATAACCAAAAGTTCATAATTCATAACCATAAATTAAACGTGGAGTGGTTGTCATTTGTGATGGGCAAATGAGAAGGGATAATAGGACGTGTGGTAATAATGGGTATTATTATATGTATAATTACTACTTATTAACTGATTTATTTAAGGATATTAATAGTTATATATTAAGTAATTAATAAATAAAAAATAGTGTAAGTATAATCTCGGTTTTCGATTTTACCAAATTTTTAAATTCTTAAAACCGAACCGAAAATCAAAAACTAAAATTTTTATATTTTATAACCGAAACCGAAATATTTAATTGAAAACTGAACCGAATTTAATATTTAGGTTCGGTTCGATTCGATTTTTCGGTTTTGACATATTTTTGCTCACCCCTACCTCTAATTTGTGGTAAAACTTCCACGTGTTTCTTTTTCATTGGACGACATAAATATTCTCCATCATTATTCTAAATAGTTGAAATATATAACCACCTGATCACCTTCACATTTTGTTAGTTTAATCAACACTTTCTTAATAATATTGGATTATATAATAGGATTGTGACTTTATTCCAGAACCACCTGCCTAGGTTGTGGGTGCTTTTGCATGAGCATTACAAGCAGTTGAAATAAATCATTTTTTTCCCTTGATTATTTATTGTTAGGTGCTTGTATATATAATGGAGGAGATTTTTTTTCTGTTTCCATAACTTATTTTCTGTTCAATTTTCGTTTCAAAAAATTCAATTGTCCAATTTTGTGACATAACTAACTTGATTGTCTAATTTTTACCGAAAAATCACAAAAAACGTCGTTTCGACCACATGTAAATCATGTGCCGATAAAATTTGAAAGATTCTTATACCCTCGATGACGTGAACACTGACTATTTTTTTTCTTTTCTTTTTTTTTATATTTTTTAATTAATTAAACTACACGTGTGTAAATAATTCAACAAATAAAATTAAAACTAAAATTTACAATCTGTAAATTTAAGAACGATTAAATTTTACCGGCACGTGACTTGTATGTGACTTAAAATGACATTTTTAACGAATTTTCAGTAAAAGTTGAACCATGATTAGACAATTGATTTAATTGGACCATAATTTTTAACTAAAAATAAATATTTAAATTTTTTGGGAAAAAAAATGAATAGCAGATAAATATTACGGACCAAAAACCTTTTTTTCCAATAATGGAGATAGTCACTTTATATATCCTGAATAGTTGGCGTGAGTTACGCCCTCACGGGAAGCCACCTTTTTACCATTACTAATTTTGTTTTGTCTAATTTAATAGGATTTAGTCTTTGTCACACTTTTACTAATGTGTTACACGTATCATAAATATAACTGTAACTAACTACTTTAATTGTGAATTTGTGATATTCACTAATATACATTTGGGCTTGGACAACTGTGAAAAATGACCTTGGAGAGAGGTTATAACCGCTTCTCCAAGAATAAATGCCCAAGCTTGGACAAATGATAAAAACCGTTGTCCAAGAAATCAAGATTTTGACAAATGGGTTTTCAACCGCATTGCAAGAGGGTTCTTGGACAAATGTTATTAACCATTGCCTAACTTAAATTTTTTTTTTTATAATTTCGTTTATTATAAGATAGATAGAATTTATTAACCATTTTTGTCCAATATCCTTTTTTTATTATTAATTTATATTTTAAAAATCCTATAATAAAACTATAAACCAAAACTTATATATACGTCCAATATCATAAACCATAAACCAAAAATCTTATAATAAAACCATAAACCAAAACTTATACCACATATATATATATACCAAAATATCAAATAAATAAACATACACATCATGAAATAAATAAACATACAATCATAAACATACGTCAAATACACCAAAAACATGAAATATATATCATGACAAATATATAATTTAATTACATGCTACCAAAATTTCAAACAACGATCACTCAATATCGTATGAATATAAGAATCGATTGTAAAGGTACCCCGTCCAATCGTTTTTCCATTTCTCCAGTCTTTTCTTAGAGTAAGACTTGAGCTCACGTTCATAGACAAACTGCAAATAACGAATCAATCAATATAGTATGAATTTTTATTCAATCAATAATAATTTAAATAAATCGATAAATTTACTTACATTGAGAGGAATGTTCTTTCGAGAACCGCGGATTATATCTTCAATAAAGCAACACACAAAATGTCCACAATGTTCATTATCTCGTTGCCTCGGAACCTGTTGATTAACAATTATAATCACGTATTACAATTATGATTTCTTTCTATTAATTTGATAATTTACTAAATTAAATTTACCTTAATATTAATCCAGTTCACTTTATTTAACTTAGATCTTGAACCTTGACTCTGAAGGCGACTCCGATACATCGTCATCACACTATTATTATTATTATTAAAAAATAAAAATAGATTAAATATGCATAATTTTAAAAGTAAAACAAATCATTGTATAGAATATTAAAAATTAACTTACGCTTCCATATATGAAACGAGATCAGGGCGATTTGAATAAACTTCATCCTGAGCTGGGTCCATAAAATACACACTTAATATATTCATTTGTATGGCGACCAGCACCCAATGGTTCCTATATTATATTGAGAATATTAAAATTAACTGTAAATTTAGCATATATATGTGCAAATATTATAAACATGAATACAAATTTTAACGAAATGTTTATCACTCACCCCACATTTGTTGGCCAAAAAATGAGATGGTCGCTCCCAGTTTGATTCAAAGATATGATTAACTAACTCATCCATGGTCTCATGCCCTATCACCCAATATGCAAGACACACGGGGAGACGAAGAATACATTCCACTTGCTCGTACATCTCTCCGGAGAGATATACCTCACCCAAATATCTTTAACCAACATATATCGTTAATTAATATTTAAAAAGAAAATTAAACTATACAGAAAGTGAATATTGAGAATTAGTAAACACATACCGAGGTAAAGGGCTATGGTGGTTGCACTCAACCACTCGTCATTCAAGACTTCGCGCACATGTTCCTCACTGACGAATTCTTGGAAAGTATTCTGATGAAAGTGAGCAAGCATGGGAACTGTGACGATCTTGAAAGCATTAGACGATACCATCCGGTGCACCCTAGACTGTACATAATCATCGTGATCTAAGTCTTCACCATGGGATAACCAAGTCTCGAGCGCAATGAGTCCTCGTTTCCCCTCGACTGTCTACGACACCCCTCGATTTCTCTTTAGCCTTTTGTGGTGATTTCTTCCGAGGCATTTGTGGTGTCGGCAGATTCTACAATTAATTTGCAATATTATTTAGAACCACAAATAAGATAATGAACTTTAATAACATATATTTTATCCTCATGGTGCTAGAGACCAAGTTGCTCGGCCATTCGATGAAGTGCCCGACCGTTGTTCGACTGTGACGGCTTCATCGATTGGTTTTGCACCGGCCAATCCTCTTGTCCGACATGGGTACATCAAGTGTGACCCTCACGAAACCAGAGTGATGGGATGACCATGAATCATTCCATGGGAGCGATTAGGTAACGCTCCTGTGGCCACAAACCGATCGGGATCCTCCAAATAAAAAAAAGTAGCAAAAGGTCGGATTGGGTCGTTCAATAAAATATTTAGTTAGAAAATTTTAATACACTAGTCTTTAATTAAAACAAATGTGAGACATGCATATCCGATACATGAGAGACGTTTTGAAGTGCCTCAATAAAGTCGTCCCCTAGGGTTAAATAAAACATAGCATTAGCGACCCTATGTTCACAGCTTGGTCCACTCGACGACATTCCGTGGCTCGTTCTTCTCTCGGACCTCAAACGTTCCACATCTTTAGACAACTTGGCAACCCGTGTTCGTTAGTATACCCACCATATTCATGGCTTGAAGACCAAAAGCCATTGCTAACGATGGCCGTCACACGCCATATCGACACTCCGAAATGCGGCGGGATGCTCTGGCGACCTATAGCCCGTCCCAAACAGATCACCGGGGCCGATAATGCGGATGTCGTCGGGCGTCATGGTCTGAGATAGACGCCCCTGAATCACAAAAACAAAAGATTATTATTTAATTATTTGTTTATAAATAATAGTTTGTAATTGAAAGATAAATTAATGGATAGATTACCACTTCTTCGATGATGTGTTGTGCACTAAGATCGTGAATATTCCCGTCTCGACCCTTTCTGATAGTCTGAAATAAGTCGAAATGGGTAACGATAGGCTCACTCTCTCCAGTTTTTCTTTTTTCTTCTTTCTACGATAGTGATGAACGTGTTCCTTTATTAGATATATTAAAAGTGAATATATAAAAAAAATTAAAAGTTAGGATTTTGATCTCACCATATTTTCTCTTATTTGTGCATAACCTTTGTTCGAGCCATGATATCGTGCCTCCATCGACTTGGCTTGATCGCGATTTTTATTCTTCGATTCTACAGTATAATAGAAATATGATAAACACTGAAAAACTATATGCATTAGAAATTGAGGAAATGACATTGATCAATTTTACCTGGAAATCATCCTCCATAGCTTTGCTCACAAACTCCTCCCAGTATGGAGCCACCATAGGGCTATTCTGATACGCCGGAGGCGGATTAATCGAGTAAAGACCAGTTTCCGGATCTCGTGTGTTACTTCTCAACCAAGTCCAAAAATTCTTGGCCATTACTCCAGCTTGCGATAATATTTGCTTCTTCTTTGTGTGGTCAAGACCTCTGAATGTAGTCTATACCCATATAACATAACAATTTAGTAAATTTAAGGGTCATACTAAAACTTTCAATAAATATATAATTAACATACCGTAAGTTCGTCCCATATTCTTTCCTTCAAAGTCGGTTTGAAATTACGCCCGGTCATTGGTCGGCAAAGACGATAGGGATCACGCTCCTGACTGCAACTCCAATGTAGAAGGACAACGACTCACTCTCTTTTCCTATTGCCTGTCCAAACTGATTGAACGATAACTGCAATAACATAGTATTTAATTATGTTCAACGATCAATCAATATATTTATCGATTTCAAAATGTTCAATTGTAATAAAATTACCTGAAGTGTTTTCCTCCTTTCGAAGCTCTCTTAATAGATGACATGGTGACTATACCCCAAGTGCGCTTCTCCCCGGAGCTACTAGTGGTGGTGGGAGCATCAGTGTCACACTCTCTCAAGTCATCAGGATGCTGTCGATCATATGCACCATGATCATATGCCCCATGATCTCCATCAGAATATCCATCATCATCTCCATCATCTCCGGGATATGGCAAACGAGACATGATCCTGTAAAGCAGAAGAAACAACATTTAATAAAAAAAAAACAAACAATATTCAAAACTATGCTTAAATCCTCACACAAGCATATTATCAAACACCTTGAGTGCATCAATTGTTCATATCTAAATTAGCATAAAAAATCAAGCCAAACCACACAATATATATTCATCTCTAACAAGTTGTTCATCTCTAACACTAACAACATTAATCCTAATAAATTAACACTAATTTATGTTCAAATCCTCACACAAGCATATTATCAAACACCTTGAGTGCATCAAACACCAATATATATAAAACAATATACATACACCAATACATTCAACATGATATATATACCCCAATATACATATATACACCAATATACATGATATACATATATACACCAATATACATACACCATACATACAATTAAACAAAGCCACTAACAACAATTAAACAAAGCCGCACAATATACATATATAAACAATTAACAATATATAAACCAAGCATCAATTGTTCATCTAACAACAATTAATCCTAACAAATTAGCTAATTAATCAAACCAAACACAATTATATAAACATTTAATCCTAATATATATATATATACTAACATATATATACATATACACAATATTAATTCAATATATATATATATATAGAAAAGAAAAATTACCTATGGAAGGAGAAAGCTAGGCGGCGGCGACGGCGGCGGCGGTAGGGGAGCTTGGCAACAAGGCGACGGCGGCGGCGGTAGGGAAGGACGCGCGGCGGATGGTTCGATTTGGGGGAGAGGGAGGAGGAGGCTAGGGCTTCTGGTTCACGATTTGGAGCTAATGGGAAGGCGACGACGGCGGTGGAAGGGGAGAATGCGCGGTGGAGTTCGATATGAACAATTGTTAGATAAATGATGTGGCGGTCATTTGATAATGTAGTAAATGATGTTATATTAATTATTGAGGTAAAAAGAAAAATTTTTTATGTAAAAAACACTCGTGTGTTTTTTTTTTTTTTGAGAGATAAAAATTAAATTAAATAACACAAGCACAAGGGGTACTCGAATTCCAAACCATACAAGTACAGTCTAGATATTGTCCTGAGAACTTACAACTTAATCGGAATACATTCAAGAGGTTGAGAATCCCACATATAGAAAGGAGAAACAAAAGATAATGGGTAATGAGCACGTATCCACTTCCACGAGCAGAATTTAATTCCATCGATGAGCTTGTCCAACGTATAAGGAATGTCCTTGAAGATAAGCCTAATATGGACTTTCCAGATTTTCTAAATTGTCGCTTACCATATCAATCCAAACATCTTTCTCTTGACATTGCCATCTTCAGAATCCACAAACTCAATAAAGTGATCACGAGCAACAGACGAATAGATTAAGGGTTTGTCTAGCCAAATACCAATAGCTTACCACACAAGAAGAGCCACCGGGCACGAGAAAAGAAAATGGTTAGATGACTCCGTCGGCCACAAGCACATTGAGCACATGCCAGTTCCCACGCCATCACAAATACCACGTTTGAGCAAGTAATCCTTCGTGGCTAATCTTTCGCGAACAGTCTTCCACGACAAAGCAGAAATTTTTAGCTGGAATCACCTTCCATCACAATTTCTTCCATGGAAAGAACCACTCGTCGTCAGCAGGGGTGGCCTCCACGATAGCGTCGTACATCACTTTGGTCGAAAAATTGCCCTTAGTCGGCCCTTACCACCACCATGAATCCGCCACATCCGAACGTACTTTGTGCCTGGAAACACACTGCCAAAGGTTCTAGAACTCAAAAAATTCATTAGTATTCAACTCTCTAACCCACTGAAAGACCCAAGACTCACTCTCACCATCTCACATACTCCCGACTGACTCTCTCTTTTGAGTCGATAACTTGAACAAACACGGAAACCTATCTTTCAAACGAAACCTACCCTCAACCCATGGGTCGACCAAAAATGATACCTTATAACCACTACCCAAAGAAAACCTTATCCTATCCCGAAATAGACTACTCACAGGACTCCACCATAAATCATATAGATTTTTCCACCAAAGTGACCAATTCTTATCAACTAAACTCAACTCAGATACCCACTGAAAAGACTCACATTTAGACTCAATGACACTGACCCATAACAATCTCTCCCCAGGCATTCACCGCCACAACCACTTACACAATAATGCTTGGTTAAAGGACTTGATATCTCTCACACCTAAACCACCCTTAGACCTACCACGACAAACCGACTCCCATTTGACCCAAGCAGTTTTACGACTCGTCCCTTCCCCCCCCCATAAGAAATCCCGTTGGAGTTTTATCAGGGTTTTAATAACACACTCAGGGGCTTTGAAGAAGGACAGATAGTAGACTGGTAGAGCTGACAAAACCAAATTTAACAACATGAGGCGACCTCCAAATGATAGATACCGTCTTTCCCAACCTGATAGTTTCTTACGGAACCTGTCCACCAGTGGCTTCCACACTTTTTTTTTCCTGAAATTGGCTCCAATCAAGAGACCCAAATATGTGAACGGGAGCTTACCAATTTTGCATCTTAATACGTCCGCGATAGCCTCCACATGCTGATTTTCCAGGTTAATTCCATGAATGGAACTTTTGTGAAAATTAACTTTCAGTCCGGAAGCCAGCTCGAACAGCCGAAGAATTTCTCTTAAGCACATAACATTCTTCAGGGACGCTTCACCAACCAACACTGTATCATTTGCAAATTGCAGGTGGCTGATCAAAATCTTTTTCTTCCCAATCTCAATTCCATCGAACCCCTTTGTATCTACCGCTTTTCTCAACAAACAACTCAGCCCTTCAGCCGTAATTAGAAAAAGAAACAGGGAAAGAGGGTCCCCTTCTTTGGAGTTGGAAGTCACCCATCGTGCTCCCATTCACCAGAACCAACAACGATGCAGACGAGACACAACCTCTGATCTATTTCCTCCATCTCCAATGAAAATGCATGCCTCTCATCATGTCATCGAGGAAATCCCATAAGATCGAGGTTAGGCTTTCTCAAAATCCACTTTGAACACGAAGCTATTCTGTTTTTTCTTTTTCATGAAATCCACCGCTTCATTCAAAACCTAAATGCTATCCAAAATCTGTTTCTTACCCACAAAAGCGGACTGAAACTCCGAAATTACCAAATTCACCACCTTGGCCAATCTGTTCGCCAACACCTTTGACACAATTTTATACATACAACCAATCAACAAGATCGGCCAAAACTCTGACAAGCAACTAGCAACGGGTTTCTTCGGTATGAGTGTGACAAAAGATGGGTTCCCACCTTTCAAAATCCTCCCATTCTCGTGAAAATCAGCCATGAGTAACATGATATCAAACTTCAAATTGGCCACATTTTCTTCATGAACTTGAAAGTAAATCCGTTTGGCCCCGGGCTCTTATTCCCCCCACAGTTCCACACGACTGACTTCACTTCTTCTTCGAGAAATGATCCCTAAAGAATCGGAATACCTCTCCTTTTACTGTCTCAACATCTTCTACCCACACTCCATCAATAATCAACCCATCAACTCAGCCCTCTTATTCCATAACTGCATCAACAAAAACACTCATGTGTTTCAATAAATACATAAAACTCCTTTGTGTTTTATTAAAGTCTATACACTCTTTCTTTTTTTCCAATTCTGTTAAAATTAACGCCATTAAATTTCACTTTTAGACTGTAGTACAAAGGGTCGTCCTTCATCTAGAGAAATTAGGACTCTACTCACCAAGTTCTCCATCTCGTCAACTCATGTTCTTCTTCTCATGATTAGTTCTTCACCTATCACTAATAATATTTTTTTTTTAATGTAAGTCATACTCTTCAGTTATTGCTATTAATATACCCCTGTTGTAAGTGATACTCTTCAATATCATGAGTAATATCATTTCTATAGTAATAAATCATACTCTTCAGTTATCACGACTAATACCCTTTAATAATATAAGTCAAATCTTTTAACAAGTTTCACGAATTCTTTATGTGAAACTTGGTCACTCTATACTTTGCCAAAATCAATTTGTACGAATGGATAAATTCGGATAGATAATTAGGAACATATATGTATTAATACATGACAAATATTAATATGTATCAGTTGCACTATGTAGCTCACATGCATTTTTAAATCAGACCCATACACTACAATTGGGGGCAGATATATACCATTTTAGCTCATTTTTTGATTCGTGTCTATTTCCCTTCTCTTCTCTCCCAACAACTGTGAACTAACTCTGCGTGACGGAAACACTGTGAATCGCGATGAAAACTCTATGAATCACGAGGGACGAACGCCTCGCTGGAAATTGTCGCCGGAAACTACCATTTTCCCTGTATCGTCCTTTTTAAAAATATATATATATCCGTCATTTCCGGCGATCTCATTTGTTGGTCTTTTTCTTGGAAACCATGTAACATGAGCGATGTGATTAAGCAGAGTTCAATAGCATTTTGGTTGCTCAGGACTGATTTCTTGCGATTTTGGGGTTTTTCTGAATAATAGTGAGAATTTTTTTATGAGAGTTAGTTTGAATAATAGTGAGAGTCTTACTGAATAACGGTGAGAGGTTTTCTGAATAACAGTGAGAGTTTTTTTTTTTGAATAACTGTGAGAGTTAGTTTGAATAACATTGAGAATTTTACTAAATAACAGTGAGGGTCTTACTGAATAACAGTGAGAGTTTTTCTGAATAACAGTGAGAGTTTTACTGAATAACAATGAGAGCTTTTCTGAATAACAGTGAGGGTTTTTCTGAAAAACTGTGAGAGTTAGTTTGAATAACAGTGAGAGTTTTACTGAATGACCGCGAGAGCAGTGCATGACGACGCGAGAAGAGTTGGAATGACCGCTAGAGTAGAGCGCGATGGCGCGAGAACCATTGAAATGACCGTGAGAGCAGCAACGCGACGAAGCGAGAACAACGACTAATGAACGTGGAATGACTGAATCAGCGGTGTGACAACGCGAATGAGCATGGAATGACATTAAGGGCGAAAATTCGGGTCAACCCATCCATCAAAACGGGTCTTATTGAATTAAAGTTCCTGGTTCACAGGAGTATTACTCATAGGGTTTTGTTTCTTTTTGTTCCGGAATTATTCTTTTTTTTTTCCTGTAATGAGAAAATATAATGTAGGGTTCTTGTATTTATTGTTCGGTAATATGATTTTTTATTTTTTTTTGCTTTCTTGTTCTTTTTTAATATCTGTTCAATTTATTAATTTCTTAAAGTTGTAATATATATATAGAAGAGTGAGTGTGACTAAACTGATGCTTATCTAAAAGCCTTAAGCAATCTTATGTTTACCTAAAAAATTTAATTAATTACCATAAATGAAGATTTGGTTGATTGTTTCACCCACGTAGATTTCTTAGACAAAACCTTGAGTGCAATATTGGTTACTATGATTTATGTGCAATTTGGTCCAATTTGGCCAGATTTTAATTTTTTTAATTTTTCTCGGGCCAGGCCTGCTTCTCCTGCCTTCCGGATTTCTTCCTCGCAACAGACGTCGCAATCAGATCTCGTTGGTTTTCATAGCGTCGTGTTCTAGATTTTCTCTTCTCTTATTCTTCTTTTTCTTTTTTTCTCTTCGTTATTCAGATTCTTCTATATTCTTCTCGTTTTCTTCAATTCTCATCCTTGCAAATTCACAGGTCCTTCCGTTCTTTTTTTCTCAATTTTCTAGCGCAGTTTTTCAAAATACTTATGCACGCTTCTCACGTTGTTCTTTTAAATTTATAATTTTGGACCAAAGATTTTGTTTCGCTCTTGTAATGATTTATATTCATGTGGTAACACATTTTTCTTCATAGGGTAACACTTTTTTTATCATGTAGTAACACATATTTTTTTAATAATATGTAACACTATATACATCCATTCATAATACTATGTAAATACTCATGTTTACCTTACGAACGTCATTCATGTGTTATGTTATGTTTTAATATGTGTTACATAAGGTATGAAGTTTTTGCAGTACAACAATGTAGTAACATTTAATTGTTCGTTCAATAACACATGGAGAATGATAATGTAATTGTTTTTTTAAATGATAATGTAATTTTTATTTCACGTGGTAATACCTTTAGTTTCTATAAGTAACACACTTTTTTCATGTAGTAACACAATGATGTAGTAACACCAAAAAACTTGACAAAAATAAACAACATTAAAAAAATTTGTTTCCTTAAGTATCACACTTTTTCATGTAGTAAGAGTTGAACATTCAACCAAATACATTCATAATAGATCTGAACCATTAGGCTACAACACAAATATAATAAGGATATCCTTCTATAAATATATATTATGTCGTCGACTCGCCTGACCCGCCTAACCCACGCCATGACCCGCGAGATTTGACAAGTTTTGCCTAAAATATGTTATATTACATATATGATTTTTGTGCAATATTTCACAAGAGATTCACTCGATTTTTTGTTCAATTTTTAGATGGACACATTCAAAAGAGTGACTCTACATGTATATTTTTCAATTGATTATGTTTTCCAGTATTTGATACAAGGTTTGGATTTTTATGTAGTTATGTTTCGTTATGAAATTAGGTATGCTTTTCAGTAGTTAGTAGTATAAATATTAGGTGTGTTGGGAGATGAATTTAAATAAAGATTTTGATTAGATCCCAAAACCCCTGAGTATGACATGTTTCAGGATAATCTTGATAGTATAGGGTCAGGTTTCAATTTATCAGGATGGTCTGCACCATGTATAGTCAGCAGACTTAGTTCAGGATAGAATAGGTTTCTCTTGTTTGTCTAAAAGATCAGAAGTATCCTGAAGACCAAGCTATACTGAAGAACTAAAATGTACTGAAGGATCAGTATAAACCTGAAAATCGGTATAAACCTGGAGATTTGAAGACCTGAAGATTAAAAGACCCTGAAGATCAGAAGAACCTGAAGACTCTTTTGTACTGAAGTAACAGAGCCTGAACATAACACTTAGAGATAAAATAATGTTTGTTCATTCTGAGTACATGCAAAGAGAATGTTATACGTTCGTGGACACTAAGGTTAATATCAACTCAGTGTTGGTTGACTAAAAGAGCCGTTTTTGTTGTCTCTGTTCAAAGGAAGAAATTGACCAATAAGGAGGCGACAACAGCGTACTTTCCTGACACTGAAAGTGACATTTGTCTGAAAAATGTCAGCATAGATATTTGTCTTATTCACAGAAAATGGTGATTGGCTGCGTGTCTGGATATTTCCTATTACATGCAAGGGTACGTTCAAAACCTAATAAAGTCGTTCATCATATACTCAAAGAAGAAATCCAAGATGCTATCTCTCCAACGGATAGTTTTCAAAGGAAGACTTCTTGAAGAGTTGCTTATAAATACCAGTGATCTTGAACACTTCAAGGCACGGGAAATCAAAGCAACTCAAGAGCTCATACGTATTCAAGCATTATTGTGAAGCACTCGAAACCCCTTGAATTTCCCAAGTGTTTCATCATAGAAGAGAACTCATTACTAAGCCTAGAATTAAGTTCTTACCCAAAGCTTAGTCTTAGAGATATCCATAACCTTTTTACTTGTGTTCTTAGTGTAAAAGGATATCTCACCTTAGTTGGAAACCAACCAAACCCCAAACCCTTTGATTAGGTAGTTTGTGTGTGTAGTAGTTGGAAGAGAGAAGAGTTGTAAAGAGTTAGTAAGCTGTTGTGGTCAGTCTGAAGACTCTAGAGAAGAAGTTAGTAAGTTGATTGTTCAGTCTGAAAGCTTGTGTGTGTTTTGAGTTAGTAGGCTGCAGGAGTTCAGTCTGAAAGCTCGTAGGTGATAAGTTAGTAAGCTGCTAGGAATCAGTCTGAAAGCTTGAGGTAGTAGAAGGAGTGAGTTAAGGAATTTCTCTGAAGATCAGAGAGAGTGGACGTAGGAGCTTGAGTCTCTGAACCACTATAACTTGTTGTGTTGTTTTTGCTTTCTGCTTTGCATTGTTATCTGTTGCATATTTCACTGAAAGCATTTCTGATATTCAGTTGGAATCAATCCACTTAACTTGCATTAATTTGAATCACAGCCTTAACCACTGATTTCTTAAGGAAAGATTTTCAGCATACTAAAACGAGTATAAACTTAGGGCCTACACATTCCGCACTTTAGATTAGCTAGTCTAGATAGTTGTCAAACTGATAAACTCTTATGAGTAGTCAGTAAGATTATTATCTAGTCCAAGCTTATTTGGACTCTGTAGATTCTCAAGGATCAGTTGAGTTAATTTGAAGTTTCTGAAAGCCGCTCAGGGTTATTTGTCTCAGTAGACTCTTGACTCGGGGCAATTTGTGTTTCTCAGGACTGAATCTCAGGACAACCTGACTCACTGCTCTCAGTTAAGTTTTAAAAGTTGAAAATTCACTATACACGTGTATTCCCCCCCAATACACGTGTGACACTCGTTTACACCGGGACCAACAAGTGGTATCAGAGCAGTGGTTCTAACTGACCACTTGCTTTGGTAGCCATAGTCTGGTTTGCTTAGAGACTTTTGTGGTCTACTGAATAGATCTTACTGATGATATCTTACAAGGCTATTTCATCAAGCCTTCCAAGAAACTACCTATGTTCTCAGTTGAGAATTATGATCTATGGAGATTGAGAATGCAGGCACACTTGTACTCAAAACATGAGAGAATGTGGAGAGTTGTGTCTCAAGGACCTTTTGAATACAAGGTTGTTAATCCTAGATCTACTGATCTTTGAAAAAAAGATGATCCAAGGGATGAATTTCCCAAAACTGATGACCAACTCACTCCTGAGGAGAGAAAATTGGTTAACCTGGATTATATTGCTAAAGATACTCTTTTTATAGCACTATTGGTGATGGTGTTAAGGGATGATTTCTCCTTGAAACTCAAGTAAAGACATTTGGGACACACTTGCTATAATGTGTCAAGGCACTGATCATATCAAGGAAAACAAACTATTTGTGGCTATTGCCAAATTTGATGGTTTTGAAATGGAAGATGGTGAATCTATTGAAAGACTTGAAGTCAGATTCACTAGTATTATGAATGATCTGAGTGCTCTTGGGAAAAGATATCCCAAAAGAGAAATTGTACTGAAAATACTTAGAGGACTATCTAAGAAATGGGATATTCATGATGTTGTGATTGAGAACACCAAAGATATTGCTTCTATGCCATATCAACAAGTTTTCTCTGAACTGAAAGCATATGAGTTTGTGATTGATAAGAAAACAAAGAAATCTGACAGCAAAGATGATACTTCATCTAAGAATGTGGCTTTCA
Organism: Stenogyne calaminthoides; assembly: GCA_037126765.1. Classification (NCBI taxonomy): domain Eukaryota; kingdom Viridiplantae; phylum Streptophyta; class Magnoliopsida; order Lamiales; family Lamiaceae; genus Stenogyne; species Stenogyne calaminthoides. Next base: position 14,247,951 of record JBBCBC010000018.1, read on the forward strand.
AAGCACAAGGAAAATCTGTAACTCTAAAGAACCTGAAATCTCATCTAACAAAATGCAGGATGATAAGGATGAGACAATTGCTCTGATAGCAAGAAGGTTTGAGAAAATGAACCACAGATTTGTAAAATATAAGAGGTATTATAAAAATACCAAGTACAGGAACAGGAACAACTCAGAAGCTGAAGAAAAGTCTACTGATAAGAAGAAAGACTACAAAGCTGAAGGATCTTCATCCAAGAAGAAGGACTACAAATCCAAAGAGGAAAATAATCAGGATGATGATACCAACAGATGCTACAACTGCCAGAAGAAAGGTCATTTCCAGTATGATTGTCCTGAGTTGAGTTCCAAGGAAAGAAAGGACCGGCAAGCCAAGAGAGACAAGAAGTATTCCAGCAAGAAGGCAATGGTTGCTGATGAAGAACATTCTGAAGAAGGATCTAGCTCTTCAGAAGAAATGTTCTCAGATAGTGATAGTGATGATGTCTGCCTTGTTGCTATTGAGGAGGTAAATTCTTCTATCTCTGTTGCTGCTCCTACACAAGCACCTGAGTTATCAAGTTCATCTGTAACCAGTAATTTTGACCTGATGGGTTCTTTTGAGAATCTGATGAAGGACTATTCTATGTTACAAGAACTGTTCATAGAAACTCAAGAGCAGAATGAAGTACTGACTGCTGAGAATCTAAAGTGGAAAAACTCTAATACTGCTGAGATCACTTCTCAATTGATGGGAGTAACTGATGAACTTGATGTTCTGAAAGTACAACTCTCAGAGAAAGAGAAGGTGATAGAGGCCCTGAAAGTAAAGTTAGAGAAATCCACTAAAGAGAATCAGCTTATCAGAACTGGGTTCAATGACCTCTTTGAGAAACATGAAACTCTAAAGAAGAGTGAGGATAGTTTGCTGAAAAAGTTAGCTCTATTGAATTCTGCATATAAAGCAATAGATGAAATTCAGAGTTATCAAAGACCTGCAACTATAAGGACTGGATTAGGATATATTCCAGGGGGAACCTCACATGATCTTCTGAATGCTGCTTCTACAAGTGGCACTAAGACTGTCTTTGTTAAACCGGTGGTTCGTACTGACCTTCTTATTGAAGAACAACCCCGTGTTCTAGACAAGGGTAAAGGACATATGGATCTGAGAGTTCAGGAAAGAAAGCCCAGACCTCAGGAAAAGGCTAGAAAACCTGTACAATCAGTAGGAAATCCTCAGGCCAGTACTTCAAAGCCACAGGCTAAGAATACTAACCTAAAGAAATCTGCCCTGAACCATCAGAGGAATCCTCAGAAGAGAAACACTAAGCAGAGAAATTCTCAGATGAGGAGACCAAGTCCTCAGGATACTGAAAGACCACAATTTCAGTACAGGCAACCTAAACCCCACTTGCCCAATGGTAAAGGTTTCCTGAACCCAAGTCAGCAGAGATAGAGATCAGCTGCACCAAAGCCAAGCAATGGAACAAAAGGTCTGAACCCAAGAAAAATTCAAATGCTCATGTTCATGCTAAAGCTAGCACTCATACACAGGATACTTCCAAGGCACATAGGGTGGTGAATGTGTATGTAGATGTTTATGGAAGATAAATCAGCCACTCTAAAGTCATTAGAGTTATCAGGCAGATTTGGGTTCCAAAAGGTACAACTAACCTGGTAGGACCCTACATCAAATGGGTACCTAAGGCCTAATTTGTTTTGTAGGAGAAGGATAAGGGCACTAAGCTGAATGAAGATAACATATCCCTGATGAGTGGAACTAAAGTTGCACCTGTTGCATGGTACTTGGACAGTGGATGCTCAAGACACATAACAGGATACAAAAATTTGCTCACTGAATATGTTGAACAGAAAGGCCCTCAGATAACTTTTAGAGATAATTCCAAAGGACAAATAGAAGGATATGGAACTCTTGAAATTGATACTGTTCATATCCATGGTGTGTCATATGTGTCTGGTTTAAAGCATAACCTCGCTTATCACCAATTCTCGGATAAAGGATTCAGTGTTGAATTCTCAAAGAACTTGTGTTATATGAAAGATAATGTTTCACAACAAGTATTACTGACTTGTACTAGAAAAGGAAATGTGTATCTTGCCGATTGGAGACTCACTCCTATGGATACATGTTTAATGGCCAAAAAGACTACTGAAACCAGTTGGTTATGGCACAAAAGACTGAATCACTTGAACTTCAAAATCCTGAACAAACTTGCAAGATTAGCACTTGTGAGGGGTTACCCAATGAAGTGTTCAAGAAAGATCATGTTTGTGATGCTTGCCAGAAAGGCAAACAGATTAGAGCATCATTCAAAAGCAAAGTAGAAGTATCTACTGATAGAATACTTCAATTGTTGCATATGGATCTCTTTGGTCCAGTAACACCTATGAGTACTAATGGCAGAAAATACACACTGGTAGTAGTTGATGACTACTCAAGATATACATGGGTCATTTTCTTACTCAGTAAGAAAGAAACTCAGACCAAACTGCCAGAACTACTAAAAAGACTCAGTACTGAAAATAATTTGAGTGTGATGAAAATAAGATCAGATAAAGGCACTGAATTTATCAACCATATTATATCTGATTATTGTGCAGCAAATGGAATAACTCATGAAACATCAGCTGCAAGAACCCCACAACAAAATGGTGTTGCTGAAAGGAGAAACAGGACACTGAAAGAAGCTGCAAGAACAATGATTGTTGAACCTGACATTCCTAAGAGATTTTGGGCTGAACCAGTCAACACTGCATGCTACTCTCAGAACAGATCCATCCTGACCAAGAATCAAGGGAAAACTCCATATGAACTATGGAATGAAAGGAAGCCTCTTGTTTCTTTCTTTCGTGTGTTTGGTTGTAAGTGTTTCATACACAATAATGGTAAAGATCAGTTGAAAACATTTGACAGCAAAGCTAATGAAGGGATATTCTTAGGATATTCTGAAATTAGTAAAGCCTTTAGAGTTTACAACTGTAGGACTCTTATTGTGGAAGAAACACCTCATGTTGTGTTTGATGGATCTACTTGTGTTCATAAGAAACAGGAAGTTGATTCGGGAGACTTGAGAAAGAGGATCACCAGACTTAGCCTGAAGAAGAAAGATAAAACATCATCTGAGCCTGAAAAGAAGGAGTCAATCACTTACTATGAATGGAGTGAAACTGACTTAGAAGAAGAGAGAGATTCAGGATGAAAATACTCAGGCTGGTGATACTCAGGACAAAAGCTCTCCACTGAAGGAAAGCAACACACTGAAGCTGACCAATCTGAACAGACATAAGTTCAAACTCAGGTATCTAATGTCGATGAGGATGTGGTCACAGCTGAGGAAAACTCTTAATCTATCAACCAAGGGGGAACAAATGTCCCTGACAATGTTCAAAATGAAATATCCCCTGAGGAAGATGATTCACTCTTTCCTTTTGTGTTGTTCCCTGAGTTTAATTAATTACCTGAACCTAACATTTCTGATGTTGAGGACAATACTGAAGGAAGAACATCCAGAAGAACATGGTTAGATAATCATCCTACAAGTCAGATTTGTTGGAGAATTATCTGAAGGAGTCAAAACAATAAGGTTCCATGGAGAAAGTGCTTTGTTCTCACGCTTCCTCCGTCGAGAAAGAACCTACTGAGATTGATGAAGCTCTACAGGATGCAAATTGGATTATGGCTATGCAAGAAGAGCTAAATCAGTTTGCTAGGAATGAAGTCTGGGAGTTAGTGGATAGACCTAAGAGGCACAATGTGATTGGAACTAAGTGGGTGTTCAATAATAAAAGAGATGAGAATGATGTCATTGTAAGAAACAAGGCAAGGCTAGTTGCACAAGGTTATTCCCAAGAAGAAGGCTTGGATTATGATGAAACCTTTGCACCAGTTGTAAGACTAGAAGCCATTAAATTGTTTCTTGCATATGCTGCTCACATGAAATTTATAGTATATCAGATGGATGTGAAAAGTACATTTTTGAACGGTGTGCTTAAAGAAGAGGTTTATGTGGAACAACCTCCTGGCTTCTACATAAATGACCAAGTTTACAGGCTCAGGAAAACCTTGTATGGTCTGAAGCAAGCACCCAGAGCATGGTATGATACTCTATCTCAATTTCTTACTGATCATGGTTTTACCAAAGGTACTGTGGATAGAACCTTGTTCAGGATAGAAGATGGGAAAGATATCTTACTTGTTCAATATATGTGGATGACATTATCTTTGGATTCCCAAATCATTAGGTGTGTGATAAGTTTTCTACACTAATGAAAGGTAAGTTTGAGATGTCAATGATGGGGGAGATGAATTTCTTTATAGGACTTTAGGTGAAACAATCTAAAGAAGGAATTTTCATCAATCAGGCAAAATATACAAGAGATCTAATTACCAAGTATGGTATTCAGAATTGCAATGCAGTTAGAATTCCCATGAATACTAATTACAAGATGGATCCCGATCCCGAAGGAAAAATCAGATTGATCATATCATTTATAGAGGATCATTGGATCATTGCTCTATCTCACGACAAAGTAGACTGACATTACTTTTCTTTGTTAGGATATGTGCAAGGTACCAAGCTAATCCTAAGACTAGTCACATGGAAGCTGCCAAAAAGATACTAAGGTATCTAAAGGGCACAGTGAATAGAGGATTATGGTATCCAGCTGATGATAACCTTGAATTAACTGGTTATTCAGATGCTGATCATGGTGGTTGCAGAATTGACAGGAAGTCCACTACAGGAACTTGTTAATTTCTTGGAAGCAAGCTGATATCCTGGTTTTCAAAGAAACAGACCTCAGTAGCAACTAGTACTACCGGGTTTTAATACATGGTCACAGGAAGTTCTTGCCGCACGATTCTTTGGCTAAGGCAACAATTGAGAGATTATAAGGTTATGGCCAATGAAGTTCCTATATTATGTGACAACAACAGTGCAATTGCAATATCTCAAAATCCTGTATTGCACACTAGGTGTAAGCATGTGGATATCAGGCATCATTTCATCAGAGATCATGTTGAGAAGAAAGACATCAGGATGGAGAAAATTCATACTGATAAACAGAGAGCTGATATTCTTACTAAGCCTTTGGCTGAAACAAGATTTCAGGAACTATTAGTTTAATTGGGTATGTTGGACCCAGGTGAGTAATTTATCCTGAAGAATGAAGGTCTTCAGATGCATGAAGTTTTTTTTGAAGAAAAACTCAGGACAAAATTTACTCAGGATGGAAACTGAGAGTCAGGATGAATTTTGCCAAGGTCAATGTTCAGTAAGGATTAAATATTTAATTAATCCTGAAGCACATTTGATGCATGCATTTACTCACTAGTATTTATTTCAGTCAGTAATCATTTGAAATAAATACAAGATACCTTAACTTTTAGCGGGAATGTTTGAAGAATTATTATTGGCTAAAGTTTTGGCAGAACACCAAGGGTTTACCTCGATTAAAGTGAAACATCATTTTGTTACCCTATTTTGCTGCCACTAAAATGCTTTACTGCTTATTTGCTATTAATAGCAAATAAATTTCTTGATTATTTCAAGCCCGTTAAATCTTAACCGCTTTTTTCGATTTAATCTCAACCATTGATCACTCCTCTCAATCATATATATACTTCGTCTCCAAACACTTATCATACTTTACACTTTGCAAGAACTTTCAAAACATTCTAACTATCCAAACTTCTCCGATACTCTAAACCTTCTCATATTCTAAAATCCTAATGGAGTATCCAAGCCACGGAATGATAAGGAATCTCGCTGAAACCGAGAAACCTTATTTCAAACATGTTGTAGAGATGGTGGACAACAAATTTTCTATGGTGGAAGAAGAAGCGTTGCATATATTCAGAATGGCACACTTGGGAAGATTAATCGGCAACAGAACGGAGTTGGAGTTGTCTCAAGAAGTTTTGTAGTTTGCCATCAATCTTCAGGAAGACACCAACGGTTCTCTGGTTTCACAACTGAGCTTTGGGACATTTGCAAAGTCCAAAGCAGAGGTAGTTGTAAACAAAGAGGTACGGTTATCTCTAACCAATATTAATGATATCTTTGAGTTAAATGATAAAGGAGAGGATCCTATGAGTTATATGATTGGGAGAGAACAGGAAATTTTGGATAGATTTTCCAGTTCTAAGGTCGAACTCAAAGGAGCATTGAACAAAAAGTGTTTAAAACCAGTCTATAGAGTCCTCATAGATATTGTTGCTAAATGTTTGATGAGCACATCTGGGAGTTTAGAGCAGGTTAGCAGAAATAAGTTGAGGTTAATGGCTGCTATTGAGGATTCTCCCTCTATAGATTTCAACTAGTTAAGGTTTCTGGTTCAATGCATACTGAGTCAGAATCAGAAGATTAAGTATAAGGATGGGACATTCACTCGAGCAGGGAAGGTGTTGTTTGGCTCCAAGATAAGCTATCTGCTGTAGACTTTGCCCAGGAAAGATATGTTCTTCTTGAAAGGCAGGAATTTCAATCGAAACAAGATCATGTTTCGCAAGCCTAAAATGCAGAAGAGAAGACAGGCAGCTTCTCAAAGCACGAGCTCAACTGCTCAAGATGAGCCTGAGGAGCAGGCTTTCCCAGAAGAGCCTGAACATGAAACAGAGCAGATTGAGGTGGAAAGCTCTGAATCTGATCAGGGTAGAATCCCTATTTCTGAAATCTCCAAGGGAAAGAAAGTGTCAAAGGAGGTGGAGAAAGAGCCTGAAAAGAGAAGGAAGACACTAGAACTCCTGAGAGTAAAACGGGAAACAGGAGAGCAAAAGAAGGCTCAGGAAGAGCAAAGGAAAAAGAAGAGATTAAGGAAGATGAGTGATATTGTTGAAGGGGAGAAATCTCCACTGGATACCCTTGTGAAAGCAGTTTCACAAGCTACTGAGGCGGAAGCAGAGAAAATCCCTGAACAAGTGAGGGAAGAAGATGTGTTCACTGAAGTCCTCAGTACCAGAATTGGAGATGATAGGATCATACAAGAGATCTTCACAGGTTCCCAACAACCTGTTGAAGTTACCCAAATACAGATCCCAACCACACACCCTTCAAAGCCAAAAATTCCCATATCTTCAGAAGCACATTCTACTTATGAAGAAGAATCACCCCTTCCTGAACTCAGGAGAGGTGAAGCTGAAGAAAAAGAATGGAGGTTGAAAGCTGAGAGATTCATTCTTGACCATTTCCCTATCCTAGCCAAATATCCTGACCTTCAGGATATGTTTATCAAAAAAAACGCCATGATAATAGTGAACCAAACCCTTGCCATGATGCTGAGAATTGGAAACTTCCGAGGGGAAGATTTCTGGGCTGAAGAGGTAGCTGAATTAGATACATTTTTAGGCCTAGGAAGAAGGACGCTGAGGATAAAAGCTGAAGAGTTTGAGTCTCTTGTGGTGAAGAAAGTGTCTGAGAGAGAAATTTCTGAGAAGTCTGAAAAACCTGCTGAGGCTCAGGACAAGGATCGCACTCATAAGGACCCTGCTGAGGGTAGTCAGAAGTCTGCTGAGGCTGGAGCATCTGCTCAGGGGGAACAAACTCAGGATGTTCCTGAACGTCAGGTGATTACATTTAAAGAAACCCATCGAGCAAACCAAAAAAAGTTCTTGAAGTCAGTGAAGTTGGACTTCAAACTGAAGCAGGGGAGATCCCAATCCCACAGCCTACTGTTGATTTCACACCTATCTTAGAGAAGCAGAATACGTTTGAGCCAATTATTGGTCAAATGACAAAGCTCGAACCTCTAGTTGATGAAGTAACAAAGATATCTGCTGAACAAGCTTCTCAGGGTGATCTCATCAAATCCATCAGCACATCCATGGTCACAGTTGACCAGGTAAACTCATTATCTATCACTTTTGATAATAAGTTTACTGAATTCAGTACAAAGATGGATGATGTGGCCAAAGGGATGAAGGAGGAAATGGAGAAGCAGTTTGACCTGAAGGCTAAGGTCCTTGAGGATTTGTTGAAATCCAAGGCTGAGGAGATGATCAGGTCAGCTGTTGAGGAGATGAGCAACTCCTTGATGGAGAGGATGAAGGCAACCTATGGTGGTCTTGCTAAAGACACCAGCACTGGGCTAAACATGCTTCAAAGGATTCAGGATGAACACTTCCAAGTGGCTGCAGAAGTGAGGTCTATTGGCAGAGAACAACTCCACATGGACAGAATCTTATCTCGAATGATTGCCAACTATGATGCCAAAAAGGAAAAGCTATGACAAGTTTGTCATGCCTCGCCACCTCGAAAAAACAATCTAAACAATTTCCTGCTGAGATCAACAAAGGAAAGAAGCTAAAATTCTAATTCATCCTGAGGCTGCAATTGAGGTTATTGCACAAAGGGCAAAGAGGCAGAGGGCACAGGAGTCTAGCAAGCATGGAGAAGCTTATGGGATCCTGATACCTCAGAAGAAGCCTGCTGCATATGTTGAAAAACCTCTCAAATATAAACAGATGGCCAAGCCAAGTAAGCCTACTCAGAGAAAATTGGTTACTGAGTTTGAGGAAGATATTGAGGAGGTTGCACAGGAACTGGCTGGAAAAGATGTAGAGTCTGATGTGGATGACTTATTCAAAGAAGGTTTTGGAGAGTATGATGTTTCCACAAAAAGACTAAACTGGGATTGGCACAATACTATCAAGGCCTTAGAGGCTGAGAAGAAAAGGAAGGCTGCAGTTTCAGTTTCAGGGTCAGAAATGACAAGGAAAGGAAGAGAAGAAGCCAAGAGAAAACTGGGAGGATTCCAGAGGATGATCAAAAAGATAATATCTCATTTTGTTGATCAAAAAGATAATATCTCATTTTGTTGATCAAAAAGATAATATCTCATTTTGTTCTTGTACTTTAATGAAAATCTACTTATTTTTGTTGATCAAAAAGATAATATCTCATTATCTTACTGATTGGTTGATGTTTGCCTTACTTCTTTTACTTGCTTTATAAATTTGAAACCTGAATAGATGTTAGGTTTATGTTTGTATGCAAGCTTGTAACAAGATGGTTTTGACATCATCAAAAAGGGGAAAATTGTTGGGAGATGAATTTAAATAAAGATTTTGATTAGATCCCAAAACACCTGAGTATGACATGTTTCAGGATAATCTTGATAGTATAGGGTCAGGTTTCAATTTATCAGGATGGTCTACACCATGTATAGTCAGCAGACTTAGTTCAGGATAGAATAGGTTTTTCTTGTTTGTCTAAAAGATCAAAAGTATCCTGAAGACCAAGCTATACTGAAGAACTAAAATGTACTGAAGGATCAGTATAAACCTGAAGATCAGTATAAACCTGGAGATTTGAAGACCTGAAGATCAGAAGAACCTGAAGACTCTTTTGTACTCAAGTAACAGATCCTGAACATAACACTTAGAGATAAAATAGTGTTTGTTCATTCTGAGTACATGCAAAGAGAATGTTATACGTTAAGTGGACACTAAGGTTAATATCAACTCGGTGTTGGTTGACTAAAAGAGCCGTTTTGTTGTCTCTGCTCAAAGGAAGAAATTTGACGAATAAGGAGGCGCAAACAATAGTACTTTCCTCGACATTTGAAAGTGACATTTGTCGAAAAAATGTCAAAGATAGATATTTGTCTTGTTCACGTAAAAATGGTGATTGGTCATGGTCCGGATATTTCCTATTACATGCAAGGGTACGTTCAAAACCTAATAAAGGCGTTCATCATATACTCAAAGAAGAAATCCAAGATGCTATCTCTCCAACGGATAGTTTTCAAAGGAAGACTTCTTGAAGAGTTGCCTATAAATACTAGTGATCTTGAACACTTCAAGGCACAGAAAATCAAAGCAACTCAAGAGCTCATACGATTCAAGCATTATTGTGAAGCACTTCAAAACCCCTTGAATTTCTCAAGTGTTTCATCATAGAAGAGAGCTCATTACTAAGCCTAGAATTAAGTTCTTACCCAAAGCTTAGTCTTAGAGATATCCATAGCCTTTTTACTTGTGTTCTTAGTGTAAAAGGATATCTCACCTTAGTTGGAAACCAACCAAACCCCAAACCCTTTGATTAGGTAGTTTGTGTGTGTAGTAGTTGGAAGAGAGAAGAGTTGTAAAGAGTTAGTAAGTTGTTGTGGTCACCAAGACTCTAGAGAAGAAGTTAGTAAGATTGTTCAAATCCAAAGCTTGTGTGTGTTTTGAGTTAGTAGGTCGCATGAGTTCACCAAAGCTCGTGGGTGATAAAGTTAGTAAGTCGCTAGGAGTCAATCAAAGCTTGAGGTAGTAGAAGAAGGAGTTAAGGAATTACTCAGAGATCGAGAGAGTGGGCGTAGGAGCTTGACTCTACGAACCACTATAACTTGTTGTGTTGTTTTTGCTTTCTCGCTTTGCATTATTATTATCACATTGCATATTTCATTTGAAAGCATTTACGATATTCGATTGGAATCGGTCCATTGAACTTGCATTAATTTGAATCACGGCCTTAACCACCGATTTCTTAAGGAAAGATTTTTGAAGATACTAAAAACGAGTATAAACTTAGGGCCTACACATTCCAGCACTCTAGATTAGCTAGTCTAGATAGTAGTCAAACTGATAAACTCTTCTGAGTAGTCAGTAAGATTATTATCTACCCCAAGCTTAGTTAGACTCTGTAGATTCTCAAGGATCAGTTGAGTTAATTTGAAGTTTCTGAAAGCCGCTCAGGGTTATTTGTCTCAGTAGACTCTTGACTCAGACAATTTGTGCTTCTCAGATCGAATCATAGGACAACCCGACTCATCGATCTCGATTAAGTTTTAAAAGTTGAAAATTCACTATACACGTGTATTCCCCCATACACGTGTGACACTTTCGTTACACCGACCAACAAGGTGATTTTTTTGTATACTTATGATTCATTTTACAATTGACTTTTATTTGGAAAATCTCATTAAACTAAAAAAGTAATAAAAAAAAAAACTACAACAATTAATAAAAACTACAAATAGATCAGATTAAAAAAAAAGTTTCCTGAACTTAAAATTACACCAAAATAACCCTGGGTATAATCTGTTGTTCATATATATACACACGCATTAAATTCATATTAAATTCAGAGATGAATTTCTTATATGTAAGTAGAATTTTTTTTTTATACATTAAAATATAAGGGGATTTTATGTATATTTTATGAAATGCAGGAGGGTTTTGTGCATATTTTTTGAAATACAGGTGGTATTTATGCATTTTCTATAAATTAAAGTCAAACGCCCAATCTCACGATTCTCACCAAAGGTAAATAATACGCACGCGCCGTTTTAAAATGACAGAAGGGGGTTCTGACACTATAGAAAATTCTGAGCTTAATTTGACGAGAAACTATTTGGAAGATCTGGAAGTCCATAAATGAGCTCATTTTCAAAGAGAGTATCTATTCATTGGAGAAACTTTTAGATAGGATTAAGTTTTGTTCATATAAATGGATTAGAGCACATTACCCGTTATCTTTTTATGCCCTGCTTGTCTCTTAGGAACATAATCCTTTCGATTGTTTACCAGCTAATTTATAATCCGGGTTATTATGATTGTATAAGTTTGGGATTAGAATACCCTTATACTCTGTAATGAAATTTCATATTTGCTTTAAAAAAAAAAAAAAAACTAGAGAATTTTATGTATTTATTAATACATAAGGGCGTTTGTTCAAATTTTATAAAATATATGGGTGTTTTTTGCTTTATACCCTAGTGATTCGTTCTTTTTAGTTTGTGACTAAAATTTAAAGCGGTATAATGTCCGTAAATTAATTTATTTGCGATTTGCCGGGTTCAAAATCAGAAAACATATTTATCTAAAAAGACATATTTGCATAAGATGATCTCACGGTGAGACGGGGCATGAATTGGACATTGACATTTTAACATTTTGAAATGAGTGAGTGTGATTTGTACTAAATTGTACCCTGTCTCATGCATCAATCATATGAGTTTTTGTCTTCTGTACAACATGACTCTGCAACGTCCGTCAAGCTGGAGCTAGATAACTAATTGCAAAAAATCGTATAGAAAAAGGTTATACATGATTAATCGAACAATATCTAGCTAGTTGTCTCTATCTTCATACAGTTGCACTCTTTTAATCAAATACATATATACAAGCAAAAAGTAGGCAGCAAAAGTACATTAATGTAAAGCCATTTTACGTTGTTTCAGGATTTTGCTTGAAGCATAATTTAAATAATAATATTATGCCGCGTTTAGCCGGCCGCATATATACGTGTTCAATTTTATTTTTCCGTATCATGGACAATACTATAAATACATAAATTTATCAACAGAAAATCAAAAGTAGAAGAAAATTCATTCCAAATTAAATTCCATAATGGCATTGAGGGCTTTGTTGATGGCCATGATCGTTGCTCCAGCTTTGGCTTCTGACTATATGGTGGGGGGTCAAGAGGGTTGGAATACAGGCGTCAATTTCACTACATGGGCCCACAAATACGACTTCCACGTCGGCGATGGCCTTAGTATGTATCTCTTGTTTCCTTTTTATATATTTGTACATACACTGCATTATAGAACTGTGCAATTTATTATATTGAAAAATAAAATTTATTTACACTAAAACGTTTAACTATTTTTTCATATTATTAATTATACGTTTCAGTGTAAATAATTGCATATTTCGGCATAACAAATTGCACGATTTTAAAATGCACTATGTGTGAAGGGTGCACCTGAATGCATATAAGAGTTAGCTTTTTTTATTAGAATTACTGTCTTGTGATATCATATGATACTGATTAAAATTCATCAATTGTTAGAAAAATAACAAATCCCATCTCACAATATTGGTATACGTTTGTGTCTTTTTTCCATGTAACTATTCAAGGACATTATTATATATTGGATCATTTCATGCTTTGAATTGGATTATTCTTAATTCCTCAATGCACAGTTTTTATTGAAAAATAAAATGTCGCAAATTTCCAGCCCAAGTCTTGACCTCACATGAGGCACACACGGTTAGTTGGTTCATCTCAATTGGGACATTCAAGTTAGACTGTCTTCCATGTGCGAAATTTTTAATATTATTGTTTTAAATAATGTCTAATAATTGAAGATAATATGTCTTTTAACTATTTTCCCCTCATAATATTTTGGACCAATTGGTGTAAAACTTCTTTAAAAAAAAACGTTAAAAATATATCAATCAAATCAGTTATAATGAAAAAATTGAATCAGGATAATTAAGCAAATTGACGATATAATAAATTAATTTGAATTTATTTGACGTTAGAATGTCTCACTTGAAAATGATTTACTGTTTTAATTAATACTATTACTATTAGTACCCCTTGTTAATTCAGTAAATGATATTTGATGTTAATGGGTGCAGTGTTCATGTACACACCGAACACTCACAACGTGATAAAAGTGAAAGCAACCGAATTCAAAAGTTGCACCTATTCAAACGAAACATCCAAGATGTTCACTAGTGGAAACGACGTGATTTCTCTTTCTGGGCCAGGGAAGAAGTGGTACATTAGCGGGGTTGGTGGGGATTGCTTGGCTGGGATGAAGCTCGTCATCACTGTATCCGTTGCTGATGGCCCAACCCCCGCCCCAATTCCCGTATCTGGAACTCCACCACCGCCCATTTCCGCCGCCGGTCAAGTATTTCCAATCAAGTCATGTGTATGGATGGTTGCGATTATGGCTGTGTACATGATTATGTCTTAATTAGTCTTAACTGTTGAGGCTCTGATTCCGTATCATTAATTTTTAGTATTATTAATTATTTTTTGTGATTTTATATATAGCCAAGGTTTATGTTGTGTTAACTTAAATTAAACGTGATATATACAAGTATTTTTTTTTTTAAATTCAAACTGTAACCAAGATGGTTTGACTATGTTATGGGAATAGAGCAGGACTCTTGTGAAATATTGCACAATAATGATACGTGCAATACACCACAATTAAGATAAATTTTAAAAAATTCATGAGTCGACTAATTAGTCGGGCATGTGTCGGGCGGGGAGGGCAAGGGTCAGGAGGTTCATTAGGCGGCAGATAACATTTATAAAATGATATGTTTATATATCAAATATGTGTTAGTAGCCTATTGGTTCAAGTCTGTTGTTACTACATGAACAAAAAAGTGCTACCCTATGAAAAAAAGTGTGTTACCACATGAACAAAAACCAAGACAACCGCCGAAAAAAAAAATCTCAAATCAAAAATTACAGATTTAAAGAAGAACTTGATGTGTTACTACATGAACAAAAGAGTGTTACTACATGAACAAAAGAACGTTACTACATGAACAAACGAATTTTACTATATGTTACTATACAACGTTATATATTACTAAAAAACAACCGATTCATGCAACCAAAGATACAATTACTGTTCAGGGTGAGATGACTTCGGCGACCAACATCATCTGTAAGTCAGCCTCCTTCGCCAACAATATGGAAATAAAGTTTGGGGAAAAATACTTACAGATTACGGGATTGCGAAATTCTGAAATTCAATATAGTAGAACACTCGTGTTGATAACGTGTTGTAAGATGTAAGATAATAGAGACGATCGTTTGTTGATCCAAAATACGAGAACGACTACGTTTGGGGGGTACCAAGCTAGGAGATTTCATTATATCATCAACCTATTATTCTATACAAGAGATCCCTTTTATATAGGCAAATAGACAATATATAAAAAAGAGAAAGAAAAAGGTGGGCCCAAAAGTGACCCGTACAAGAGAAAAGATGGTGTCAATGGCCCGAAAGTGACCATGATAGCAACAAAAGCATGTAAAAGTAGCTAAGGACAACTTTTAGCCCAAGATTCTAACAGGTGCATTTTACGTAGGGGTTCATCATCGATGTTGAAGGCAGCCTGTGAGTGAGCTTTAGCAATGGCCACCGCCTCCGAAACCGAAGGGATAGTGGTTGCTCGTGCACGAGTATTATAGCTGGGGACTAGAGCAATCAACTTCTGCTTTGTTCCACCACGAGGTCTTCCGACCTTCTATATAGGGTGTATAAAGAATATAATAAATGCCTAATTTATTTCTTTATTTATTACACTTGATAAAAGCCCTAATTTATCTCTCAATCAGTTACACTTGATGAAGGCACATAATGTGTTTTTCCTTCAACAATGGTGAGTAAATTAATTGAATCAAAATATATAAATATTTAAAATATTTAATAAAAAACAAGATTAATAATGTAATACTTTATTTATTACAAAAACTATAAATATGGTGTATATTTTTTTTATCCTAGAAAGATTGTTGGAAGTATAAGATCAATTCTAATATAATTAATAGTTAAGATTGTTGGAAGTATAAGATTTGGGCTTATTTGGACTTAATTGTCCTACATTTACACATTTTTAAACATATTATGTTGTATCCATATATTGTAAAACATATTGTCCCACATTTTCAAGTTCGTAAAATTATTGTCCTTTAAACATAACCCCAAGTTATTGGCCTAAAAAATATTATTCTCTTAACCGGTAAGACTATGGTTATACTTGCAATATTAAGCAAAGTCTTGTGTAAACCAGTTATACCGTGCAATTGATTTGCATGTTGTGTGTATTAATTTTTGAACCCTATTAATTGTTTCATTAAAAGTGTATTCACTCGACAGTCTTAGTTGCTTCATTAAAAGGTATTAGTTTTTTCACTATATAGTATAAGTTGCAAAATATGGTTGGTTTACACGCAATATTATTGAGATATACTTATTGTTCAACGGTTGGACACTCTTTTTTTCGATTAATTTCAAACACTTAGGGCTCCCTTGATTGGAGGTAATGGAAATAACTTATAGTGATTGATCTCTCAATGATACCCATTATCATTATCATTCACTAGTCATACTAGGTGGACCCTTATTATATATTTGACATGATATGGAACGTTACAGGTGATCCCCGATGCTATAATTAAAAAATATAAAATTATTATATACTAATTCTTGTGTTGTAGTATGTTATTCTATGATATAATAGACATTTATACGATTGAATTATCAGAAAAAGCAAATAAAATAAATTACAAATTTTGAATTATATAATATTTTTTTGTTAAAGGACTTTATCACCGTCTTCATCACAAATTTAAATATGAAGTTCTTTGTGCTTAATTAGATAAACAATTGGAAAAGCTAAATGTTGAACGCAAAACTATTAGATAAAAGATATGAGTGCCAAACTTGTACAGTCCAAAATAGAGTACTATAGTACTAATAGGTGCAACATTTTCTTTAATTATTAATATGAGGTCCATGGACGGATGTACTGGAGCCCGGTGCAGCCCCCACTAATCTGTTATATATCTGTATATAATATGTAAATAAAATTTAATATACGAATTTAAGCCAGTGTAATATTATTTTTTATTTTACATTTAATTTACAAACCCAAATCTAAAATTAAAGTACATCCTCATACTCTCTATTCAATTATTATATTATTAAGATACAATTTGATATAAATTTATTTTCCTGATCTATCGCGTCTCTCCTTTTTTCTTTTTCTTGTTTTAATTTAATTAAAGTATTAAAATTCAATAATTTCAACCACAACAAAAAATTTATTTTATTGTAATTTTGGATGTGTTTTCTTGAGGCTAACACACTCAAACATTTAGAGTTTAATCATCTGAATATGATTCTATTTTTTCATTTAGTATCTTTATTTATTTAACTTGTTTAATATTAAATATCTATATTGTTCTCTCAATTTTTGTCCACTTCTTTTGAGGAATATGTATGAGTTAATTTATTTTTTATTTGTTATATATTGTGATAATTATAATTTTTTTGTCACTTCTAATATTAGAAAAAGAGAAATTATGAATGTAATAATGTACCAACATGAGTCAAATGAAATATTTTTTTATACTGATAACCGTTTCTTGAAATGATTAAAAAAATATTGAGCATAAGCTGCATGATTTTGTTTTAACTAAATATTATTTATTAATAGAAAAGCAACATATTTTATAAATGAATACTAATCTTTTGAAATATATTTTGTTAAAAATATAGATAAATTCAGACTTAATTACTGATGAGTTTTATGTTTTGAAGTCTCATATGACACCATCTAAATTAATATACTAAAAAAAAAATACTATATGTAAATATAAAATTTTAATGTGACAAAACTTAAAAAAAATTCAGCACACCCCAACATTAAATCCTAGATTCATCCCTGATGAGGTCCTAAAAGAGGTATAAAAAGACTCTATTGCCCTTAACCCAAAAAAAAATCAGCATAACACATCAACCCCCTCCATCCTGTCAGTCAACATCCCATCCACTTGCAATTTTTCATCCATCTAGTCCAATTTGGGTCTTTTAAAATTTTGAACCATGGATTTATTATTAATTAGTTTGCCAGTTTTCTTGAATTTTTTAAAAATCAAGACTGAATTAAAATACTTGGCCAAAATAACAAAAATGTGTTAGGGGGTATATTTTAGTGCCATAAACTATTTTTTAAGTTTTATGCAGCAGTAATAGAAGAATGAGTGAATAATATATTCGTCATCATTCAAACATGCACAGATGCATAAAATAAGATGAACCTATGCATAAAAATGTGCATTGATTTATGAATTTATGAATTTATGCATATTCAGTATCAGATTCAGATCCAGTTCTCAGATTAAACATCAAGAAAATAATAGAATTTACACAGATTAACTCGAATTTAGACAGAGAATTCAAAACCATAAACCCAAAGTCAAACACAACTAGGAACCCAACAAACCAGATCGTCGAACATGAATATATACATGAATCTATTCATAAAATTATGAATATATATATAACCCATATACTCCAAAAATTCAGCAAAACATTTATCTTTCCACCATCTTCTTCCTCCATCATCCATCTTCCCGGAAAACACAAATCTAGACATAAAAAAACACATTAAATTCATAACCCAGATCGTCGCAAAAACCCAACAAAACAGCTAAACCTCCCCCACCTCCCCCCAAACCAGAAATTACACAGATTATTGAACCAGAAATAACAACAAAAAAACCCATCAAATTAATTGTTAAATTTTTTTTTAGCAAGTCCAAAATTCAACCTAAATCCCAATTTTATCAAATATCTTGTCAAATAAGGAGCAGATCTCTACAGTAAAAAAATTGACAAAAACACAAAAAATACCTTCAACACCTTTTATACACGTACTAAAAAAACCATAAAAACGCAAACCTAGAAAAATCACAAACCCAGAAATAAAAACACAAACCCATAAAAAAACACAAACCCAAAAATCATCAGAACCATCATCAGATCCACCGTCAGCCAGAAATGATAGATCTAACGGTGTTGAGGAGCAGCGTGCACAAATCCATAAGGAAGAAAAGATTCGGCCAGATCTTGGCACAAATATGTACGAAATTCGATCGTTTTCGACGCACCTTCGATCACTATCTTCAAAACACTCAACAAATCAGGTGGTGGTGGTGACTGTGGCGGCTGAGGCGTGCTGCAGGTGGTGGTTGTCGTGCAGTGACTTTTATAAGTTAGTGGGGTTAAATTTTTTGACCTACAATTCATTAATTCAAAGAATATTACAATCTAAAACTACCATTGCCATGAAAAATGCAAAAATCAAATGCATTCTTTGTTTTACGTTGCTCTATCTTTTTTCTATCGAGCATCTTGAAATATATAGTACTAGAACATGTTCCCGCCTGTTACACGTGATTTTTTTATTATTATTAATTTAATTTAATTATTTATTTTTAATTATAATAATATTTTTGTATATATGTGTAATAATAAAAGAAATACAAAAAAAATACTGAATTTTTAGAGTGGTTAAATAATTTGGATCTAGAAAATTTAATTTAAAATTCTAAATAATGAGAAAGTTAAAAAGTTGGGGGAGTTAAGACTTAAGATAAGATCAATGTAATTATAAATTAAAAAAATGTATGGGAAGAGGCGAAGGCGAGGACTTGAATTGATCACGTAATGAATTGATCTTTGACGGAATCAGGACAGAGGCGGCAAAGGTATGGGAAGAGGCAAAGGCGAGGGATTGGTCGTGGCTAGCTAAAAAAAGAACTGCAAAACGTGAGAGTTATCCTACATTCAGTGGTCGAACAACCCCAGAGGAGCAGGTGTGATGAAACAGTAACTTTCGATATTATGCAATTGCTGCTTTGGATTGTAGTTTCTTGATATGAAAGGAGTAACATTAGACATTTGTATGGTAGTTTTTTTTTTAGTGATATAGGAATACTGTGTTATGGTGAAAAATGTATATAGTGTTGGAATTTAGAGGCACGTAAAATACGTAATTACATGCGCAGCGGAGTTTAAAGTTCACCAACAACGAACAATTAATTGCATACATATTACAATAATCATAACGAGAAATCTTACAGTAACTCGAGAGCAGATTTCTCTACTATGGTATCCACGTAATCCTCAATCACGGATTTGCACGGATTTGTCAGCGTTGAATCCCGAGACGAATTTGCTAGGAAAATCCAAACTCTAGATTTTATGGAGAAAATATGAAGTGATACTGTTTGTGAATCCCAATAGCTTGTATATATAGGGAGGCTTGGCTTATTTCCCAAGCTAGCCCAATTAGGGAAATAAAATATCTAATCTTGAATTAAATTAATTCCTTTTAATTTAATTCCCTAAATATAAATCTCTACGGATTTAAATGTCTTATATGAAAATCTCTACGATTTATTTTCATATACATTTAATCCTACAATTATATTTCAAATATAATTATTAGGAATTCTTATTTAATTAAATCCAATTTAATTAAATATTAATAATAATTAATTCCAAATTAATCTATTATTAATTACTTCTCCATAAATTAAATATTAAATCCAATTTAACATTTAATCAACCAACTATAATCCGTAAAAGGGAACTACTTGTTGTGTGAACCATAAGCCCTCATATACCGAGCGATTAGTCAAACTAACGGTCTTAATTGAACCCTACTCAATAAATCAGACATTCTCAATATATGAGGTACGTTGCGAGAAACATGCAACTACCTGTAACTAAAACGTGGGCAATTGCGATTTCCTCCTTTCATTCACGAATACTCGATTAGTCTTGAACATGATGAAGTGTCTATTCAAAATAACTTAATCAATTTATCTCAAATCACTAATTGATCATTAGTGTCACACTTAGTCACAAAGTCTAAGTTGACGTGCATTGATCAATGACTTAGATCCAATTATGATGAGAAGATGAGTATTCTCTCTAAATCCACTTTGAGGAATGAATCATTTTCTTGGTTCAACTACCACGCACATGCACTTCGTGATGAACCCAATCCAAGCCATATCTACCCATAGACGGGTGCAAGCGTCGATTATGGTCAAAGTTCATCACTCCATACATGTCTGTCAGATTGACCTCAAGTCAAAAGGAGTATGCATCACTCCCACTAACCGAGACACCCTTAGACACATATATAGTGGAACTACATCAAATCTGTTTTCTCGGATGGGTATAACAATACCCTCTAAGGTATTTGTGATCCATCATGAGATACCTAGTATCTCGTAGTAAGTGAGATCTTCTTTTTGGGAAATTAGGGTGCCCTTGATCTATTCGAGATGATTTTTAAATACATATTTAAATTAAATAAATAATTACTAATATAAATTAATCCTAAATTAATTCAACATAATAATTAAACAACATGCGTTACACGTAATTCACGTAAATCCTAAACATGCGAACTATGAGTTCTGGGATTACTAACATCTTGTAGATACAACCTTTTAGATTTATGGATCAACCCAAGAGCCTTCCCAAATATATCCCAAATCCCCACTTAACGTTATCCAAAGGGAGGATTTGCACTAAACGATTTTAATGGGAGAGAAATTAAATATTTTGCTACCACCTTTGTGGATTTCTAATATTTCCAACACATGGAACTTTTTACTTGAAATGAAGAGCTCATCCCCTATAAATAGGGAGGAGGGGGCTAAAAATTAGGTCTAGGAAAATAAGGAAGAAAAATCTTTTCTTGGTCTCCAAGAAATCTTGAATATATCTTCTATATTCTTTTCTCCTTAATAAAATTTTCCATAAAAATCTCTTCCCCTCTTCTACCTCATAATTTTCGAAAACTACAATATTAAAGGAGTCAAGATTTGACTTCTTGAATTTATGGGATAATTATGTATTCCTACAATAATTATCTCTTTCCATAAAATATCTACAAGAAAATCAAGACAATCTTTTCTTCCTTTTAATATACAAATTTTCGAAAATCTTGCTTGGAAGTATATCAAGAATATTTTCTTCTCTCTCTCATTAATTGGACTTTATTTTGGGTTATTTGAGGGGCCTTTAGGAGAATTAAGATTGGACCTTCAATGGACTATGTAGCTTTAATATTTGGGCCAAATATTATTCAAGTCCATTAATATTAATTTACTCCACTATAAAATTAATATTGAACTATCCATCTTATCCCATATTACGATTTCACATATAACATGGCTCCCGATCATTATTTTCCGCGTTTAAGATTATATTAGTCCATTAATTAATTAAGCCACTGAACAAGCTTTATATTAATTAACATCTTTGTCCTTGGAGTAAAGACAACTCAACATTATTATCCATACCGGAAATAAATTTCCACTTGCAAGATTTGGTATGATAAAGGATATGAGCCCACCAAGGGGACAAATTAAGCAAGACGTACATGCACGCGATTCTCCGTATTAAATGTCAGCAATCGTCATGTAATTAATAATATTGCCCAATATATAAGGTATCGAATCGCATTGACTCTCTTCCCATCATAAATCAAAGCAATAGTTATTAATTTCACACGATCCTATTTAAGGGACGAAGATTAAGAAATAACGCACCACTGAGGTCTAATTCTTGTATATTCAGTGTTGGTCCCGGTGGGAAAACCTATTTTGCGCGTGCGGAAGCAAAACGTTTTAATTCGGTGCATATAAAACAGGGGTGAGGGCAGAGTGTTTCCAATTTTTAAACTTTGGAGCTCATGTGTTGTGTTTTGCTTATAACTAGATGCATATGACAAGTATAAACATAAAGCAGTAAACAACACAACAATATATAGTGGTTCGGACAACCAGTCCTACATCCACTCTCCCTCTCTAGGGAAATTCCTTATCAATTTAAAGCTTTACCTACCTCGTAGTTTACTTACTCAACTCGGCCCTGAGTTTTCTGACTACTCCACTTAGTTTACTAACTCAACCCGACCTTGAGTTTTCTGACTACCTCCGTAGTTTACTAACTCAAACTCTTAGATGTTTAACGAGTTCACACTCCTTCGGGACTTATCACCCTCACTCGGGTTTGCCTAACAACTACCTCACTTCACCGCTGGGTTTGGGTTTGGTGTTGTCTCCAACTATGGTGAGATTTTCCCTTACAATGGTTTAGCCTCAATGCTAAGGTTGGGAAAATCTCTCTAAGCTTATGATACATCGTGGGTTGCTTAGGTTGGGTTCTAGAACACTCTTTGAATATATTTGTATATCTACAGACTTGTGTTCTAGGGTGGGAATGCTTTGACTATAACGCTCTTTGGCTTTGTAGCATTTTGTGCATAATCTCCACGCATCCACCCCTTTTCCTCTCTTATTGATAATGAAGGAAGAACTTGTATTTATAGTATGGATTTGAATGTTACCGTTGGAGAGAATCACATTCAAATCCATACTATTCTTTGTAAGTTCTGCAGCTTTTTCAGGCTGGTTGTCTTCCTCTCGTTGGTCCACGTCAGCTGGATTCCAACGGCTATATTCCTCAGCTTCAGTGCCTCGGAACATTCAGGATATACTGAGCATTCAGTACATTACTGAGTCTTTAGTAATTACTGTGCCTTCATTTTTCTCTCGAGTCTTCGTGTTCTCTCGAGTCTTCGTGTTTCTCTGAGTCTTCAGGTTCTCTGAGTCTTCAGGTTCTCTGAGTCTTCAGGTTCTCTGAGCCTTCAGTTTCTCTGAGCCTTCAGTTTCTCTGAGCCTTCAGTTTCTCTGAGCCTTCAGAAACTAACCTGTTCTATATCTGCCGACTATACATGGTGCAGATAATATCCTGAACACTCTAAAACTGAATCCTGACTCATCTATCAAGATTATCCTGAACATGTCATACTCAGGGGTTTTGGGATCTAATCAAAATCCTTTTTATTAAATTTATTTCCCAACAATTTCCCCCTTTTTGATGATGCCAAAACCTATCTTGTTACAAACATATAACCTATACTCAGGTTTCAATTTTTCCTATTACAAGAATTGTAAATCTCTAATCAATTTAAATCTTTCAACAGATTTCTTCAGTAATGAATCTTTCCTAAATAGATCATTACTAAATACTTAAGCAATTTCTCCCATAGCATCATATAGTTTCCCTTTTATATGAGCATACAATCAGATCAGAGACATTCAATCAGGCATATCAACATAAAAGACATGTAAAAAAGATAATGAGGTATTATCTTTGAGCATAAAGATAAAAGTTTCATTGATTGTATGTTAACAGTTACAGATTACAATGAACTTATCAAAGAAATAAAGACAAAAAAAACATAAAGAGTTACAAGTCTTCAGTTTTGGTCTTCAGTCTCCTGTCTTCAGCTCGGCTCCTCATTCTTCTTCAATGGACCTTGTCTGATCAGGTATACTGACACTCATGCTGACCGAGTTCAGTTTCTTCTGACTTCAGACATCTTGACCTTCAGGTCTTTTGACCTATACTGAGTCTTAGTTTATTTTACTTACTGAGTCTCATATCACTTTACCCAAGCTATCTGATTTCTTCTTTGCCTGATCTGATTAGCTCGACTAATCAGATCAACACATCTTTAGATCAACATAGCATCAGGTCATTATATCAGGTTAGCATATCGGGTTTATCATATCCTCGATCTTGATCACGCCCGATCTCGATCGATCTCTTTTCTCATCTTCGATCTCGGCGCTTCTCTTCTCGATTTCTTTGGCTTTTTCTTCACTTCGATTTGCCTCACTCATCAGTTGAACTCAACTAACTCATTTGATCTCGATCAGTCTTGTCTGCAGCCGCGTCTGATCTCGATCATTTACTTTTGATTCCGTGAGTTCCCCCTCAAGTTGAAGTTCCCCTTTAAACTAATATAGACCGATATATCTGATTTGGTGAAGCTTTCAAGCTCGGTGATTTTCTTCATTTGATCGACTTTGTATGTAATCGATTTTTGTTGACCCTAATCTGATTCTCCTCGATTAAGCCAATTCTTGGAAAATATTCTTTGCCAAAACTTAGTCTAGAGTAGTAGCCTCTATTCCCTAAGTTGGTGCGATTTGACATTTGACGTAAATATCGTCGACACTCTCGATATGTCAATCCGCCAGAACTTTATCCAATTATCGGTCGCGTGATTTCTACATCACCCCTTGTGATGCAAATTTTTCTAAAAAGGCTTTGAGAGCTCAAATTTGCATCTGCACCCTTGCTTGGCCTCTATAAATTGGACCAATATTTTACACAACATAACTCATTCACCATACTTATCTTCTTTGTAGAATCATGTATCCTGGTGAACCCTTGTTTCCGGTGAGACTTCCGGCAAACATTTTTACCCCCTTTTTCATGATTTCATCTTTTCAAATCAACCACAGTGTCCTTTTTATGCGGTTCGCGTCATCAAAAAGATTTCTCATACAATCGTTGCTAAGCTTCTCTACCATCAGGGTGGCGGATCTGCTGTCGCAACTGAGAAGACACTTCTCCTAATCGTATGCACCTTGTGTGTCTTTCTGGATGACGTAACCAGCATTAGCAGACTCAGTCTGAAAATGAACGTGAGTTTGATATGCGATCTTGATCAGACAACAGCTGATCTTCCTATATCAACTCACCATTTAACAGCTGGAGAGCCCACTGACTCTTTCTTAGGGCTCCTGGCTTAAAAATCCTATCAAGGCCGCTCTCACTCCATTGGAGAGTCCATCAGTTTGCGGCATATGATTACCTTTCAAGCCTCCCTCACCCTGTTAAGTGGGGAAAATGAGAGCATGAGATCTTAAAATCTCTTTTCTCCTCCTCTTAATCACTACCACCTGAGATCGGGTTTGGGTTTGGATGAAGGTTTAGGGTTATGGCTTAAGGGTTTAGGGGTTTAGAGTTATGTATTGACCTCCGTGTTCTCTTTGCATTTGTAACTTATAATGTAACCTGACCTTCGGGTCTTTATCAATGAAAAGTTCTATTATTCCATTGTTGTGTAAAACTTTCTGTTTCCTTGATACCACTTGTTGGTATCGGATCGAAGACGTTTTTAAAAATAGATCTGCTTCGAAGCGATTACATTGAAAAGTAATCTTTTGAGCACCGCTTTCTGATACCACTTGTTGGTCCTTGGGAAAACCTATTTTTTGGCGTCTTGGAAGCAAAAAACGTTTTAATTAGGTGCATATAAAAATGCGGGGAGGGCAAGAGTGTTTCCAATTATTAAACTTTGGAGCTCATGTGTTGTGTTTTGCTTATAACTAGATGCATATGACAAGTATAAACATAAAAGCGAAGAAACAACACAAAGAATATATATAGTGGTTCGGACAACCAAATCTACATCCACTCTCCCTCTCTGGGAAATTCCTTATCAACTTCGAGCTTTACGACTACCTCGTAGTTTACTTACTCAACTTCGTACTCGAGTTTTTACGACTACTCCACGTAGTTTACTAACTCAACCCGACCTTGAGTTTTTCGACTACCTCCGTAGTTTACTAACTCAAACTCTTAGATGTTTAACGAGTTCACACTCCTTCGGGACTTATCACCCTCACTCGGGTTTGCCCTAACAACTACCTCACTTCACCACTTGGGTTTTGGGTTTGGTGTTGTCTCCAACTATGGTGAGATTTTCCTTACAATGGTTTAGCCTCAATGCTAAGGTTGGGAAAATCTCTCTAAGCTATGATACATCGTGGGTTGCTTAGGTTGGGTTCTAGAACACTCTTTGAATATATTTGTATATCTACAGACTTGTGTTCTAGGGTGGGAATGCTTTGACTATAACGCTTTTTTGGCTTTGTAGCATTTTTGTGCATAATCTCCACGATCCACCCTTTTCCTCTCTTTATTGATAATGAAGGAAGAACTTGTATTTATAGTGTGGATTTGAATGTTACCGTTGGAGTGAATCACATTCAAATCCATACTATTCTTTGTAAGTTTCTGCACTTTTTTCAGTTGGTTGTCTTCCTCTCGTTGGTCCACGTCGGTTTGGATTCCACGGCTATATTCTCGGCTTGATTGCCTCCGGAACATTCAGGATATCTTGAGCATTCAAGACATTCTTGAGTCTTTAGTAATTCTTGTGCCTTGATATTTCTCTCGAGTCTTCGAGTTCTCTCGAGTCTTGAGTTCTCCGAAGTCTTGGGTCTCTCGAGTCTTGAGTTCTCTGAGTCTTCAGGTTCTCTGAGCCTTCTGTTTCTCTGAGCCTTCAGTTTCTCTGAGCCTTCAGAAACTAACCTGTTCTATATCTGCCGACTATATATGGTGCAGATAATATCCTGAACACTCTAAAACTGACTCCTGACTCATCTATCAAGATTATCCTGAACATGTCATACTCAGGGGTTTTGGGATCTAATCAAAATCCTTTTTATTAAATTTATTTCCCAACATTCAGTACCAAATAATTTGTCCTCCTGTAGGTCCTCATTCAAAGCACCTAAATGCGCTAGTGTGATCCCTTGGTCAAGACAAGCCAATTTGGGTCTCATACTTCAACCGTTCATGATGGTTCGTTCATTTCCATCTGGGTTGTGAATTCATACTTAATTACGAGGGTTGTTAATTTGATCTTCAGTGATCGGGTATCACCAAATTAACTACAACGCGTGTCATCTTTATCTTATTGAACGGGTTTGCAATAAACATATATAACATTCATTCATATTTAAAAATAACATGATTAAATAATTTATTTCAAGAAATAAATAAGAAACTTCGATTTAGTTATACAAAGTAAAAGCATATTTTTCAGTATAACCCCAACAATCTCCCACTTATACTCAAAGTCTACTTTTAAGTATACTACAACATGTCTCGTGTTCTATGTGACATCTAATGTCACCCTACACGAACCTAATAATATTTCTCCCACTTATACTCAAAGCAGATTGGCAACGTCCTTGACACCCATTCCTTCCACATGTCTCTCGAATGTACTCTGAGCAGACCCTTTGTGAATGGATCTGCTAGGTTGTCTCCCGATATAATCTTAGCCACCTCAATGTCTCCTCACTTAACGATTTCTCATTTGAGATGATATTTTCTTTCAATGTGTTTGCTGGCTTTGTGGGCTCTCGGTTCCCTTGAATTTACAACTGCTCCGACGTTGTCACAGTAAACCGTGATTTTGCCGGGCAAATAAGTGACAATGTCCAAGTCCACCAGGAAGTTTTTGAGCCAAACCGCTTCCTTCGCTGCTTCACAAGAAACGACGTACTCGGCTTCCATGGTAGAATCAATGATGCATTTACGCTTCTGTTTCTCCATGTCATGGCTCCTCCCCCCATGCAAAACACACTACCCGAGGTAGACTTTCTGGAGTCAACGTCTGATTGGAAATCCGAGTTCGTGTAACCGGCGGGGATCGATCGTCGACTTATAAACCAACATTCATCGTGTCCTTTTCGTGCCCGAATGTTCTTTCTTCTGATTCAATGCTCTTTCCTAGGGTTACTTTGATATCTTGCCACCATGCCTACGGCAAAGCAGATATCCGGTCTTGTACACAGCATTGCATACATGAGGCTTTCCACAGCCGAAGCATAAAGGGATGCTCTTCATGTCATCTATCTCTTTTTGTGTCTTGAGACACATCTCTTTGGATAGATGGATTCCGTGTCTGTAGGGCACAAAGCCTTTCTTAGAATCACCGCATCTTTCAAGCGCTTCAAAATAGTATCTATATATGAGGCTTTGAAAAGCCCGATCATTCTTTTCCTGCGATCTCGAGTGATCTTGATCCGTAGGATGTGACCGGCTTCCCCTAAGTCCTTCATATCGAACTGTTTTGATAGCCATGCCCTTAGGTCGGATAACACCTTTACATCGTTTCCGATGAGCAGAATGTCATCCACGTATAGTACCAAAAATACCAATGCAGTTCCGTCACGCTTTTTATAAACACAACTTTCAAATTCGTTTTGATCGAAACCGTAGGTTTTTATAACTTGATCAAAACACTGATTCCAAGCGCGGGATGCTTGCTTCAACCCATAAATGGACTTCCTTAGCTTGCAAACCAGATGCTCTTGGCCTTTTTCAATGAAGCCTTCGGGTTGTTGCATATAGATTACTTCTTCTAGATTTCCATTAAGGAAAGTCATCTTGACGTCCATTTGTCGATCTCTCAAAATCTAGATCTTGTGACAAATCGACAAAGAGAATGCAGATGGACTTGAGCAAGGCTACGGGCGAAAAGGTTTCCTCATAATCGATCCCTTCTTTCTGAGTGTACCCTTTTTCCACTAGTCTTGCTTTGAAGGTTTCAACCCTTCCGCCTGGTCCCCTTTTTCTCTTGTATACCCACTTGCATCCGATGGGTTTTACCCCATCAAGTGGTTCGACTAGCTGCCACACCTTGTTGTGATCCATTGAACCCATCTCGCTTCCATTACTGTTTGTCAGGATTGAGCATCTTTGTCTCGGATCGCCTCGTTGTAGGATCATGGATCTGACTCTTCTGCGGATATCAAGTCCGAAGACTCTCCGATCCCCAAGAATGTATCGGGTTATCTGATAACCCTCCCGCTACGACGAGGTTCCGGTTTTGTGGGCATGACGTTTGGTATATTATTTTGTACAGTTGGCAATGGAGTTGGTCCCCTAAGTTCTTCTAAGGTAATTTCACTTCTAGGCTTTCGATTGTTCATATAGTCTTCTTCCAAAAATCTAAAGTAGGTATTGATCACCACCTTTTGATCTTCGGGACCATAGAACATGCATCCTTTAGTTCCTTCAGGGTACCCTATGAACATCCTTAATTCCAAACGTGCATCCAATTTACCGGCTTCCTTGTCTAGCACGTATGACGGACACTCCCAGATCTTGATGTGTCCGAAATTGGGCTTGCGCCCCGTCCACAATTCTCTCGGGGTTTTAGATACCAATTTGGATGGCACTAGGTTCAGAATATAAGCCGATGTTTCTAATGCGTAACCCCAGAACGATTTTGGTAAATCCGCATAACTCATCATTGACCTTACCATTTCTAAAAGCGTTATATTCCTTCGTTCTGCAACCCCGTTTTCGTTGAGGGGTACCGGGTGCAGTCAACTGGGATGCAATCCCCACTTCCGATAGGTAGTTCAGAAATTCATCGCTGAGGTATTCGCCTCCACGATCAGATCATAGAAACTTGATACTTTTTCCCTTATGATTCTCTGCTTGAGCCTTAAATTCTTTGAATTTATCAAAGGTCTCAGATTTATGCTTCATTAGGAAAATGTATCCGCAGCGTGAGTAATCATTGATAAAAGTAACGAAATACTCGTAGCCACCTCTAGCTTTGATTTCCATTAGACCACACACATCGGTGTGAACAATTTCTAACACTTCTTTAGCTCTAAGCCCCTTGGCACCAAATGCCCTCTTGGTCATTTTACCTTCCAAGCACGATTCGCATGTCGGAAATGGCTCAATTTAGAGAGACCCCAAAGAACCATCTTTCACCAACCTTTGAATCCTTTTCGGATTAATATGACCTAATCTTAGGTGCCAAAGAAGTGTCTCGTTCACGTCAGCTGACCGCTTTCGTTTACAAGAAATAGTAGATATGTTATAGGATGCATTTTGTGAGTGATGTGCACAGTTAATAATATAGAGATTGTTCCGTAAAGTTCCATAACAGATAATCACATCGTTACGAAAAACAATAACATCTTTATTAAAACGAGCAGAATATCCATCGATAAACAATTTAGAAATTGAAATGAGGTTTTTCCTGAAAAAATAGGAACATAAAGAACATCTCTTAAAATTAACGTCTTGTCTTCAAAGGACAGGTGCACTTCTCCCACTGCTTTAGCTGCCACTCTCGTAGTATCGCCTAGCGTGATGAGGATTATCACTCTCACTTAGTCGTCGGGTCTTCTTGAAACCCTGCAATGTGAAACATACATGATCAGTGGATCCCGTATCCAATACCCATGAGTGGGTAGCATACTCCGCTAAACAAGTTTTAACTACTAGTGAGTGTGAATTACCTTTCTTTCAATTCCTTTTGGGTCTGGAACAGGTCGACTTCCAGTGTCCTTTTTCTCCACAGTTAAAAAATTTTCCTTTCGGCTTCTTCTGAATTTTCAACCAACTGGCCTTACCCTTTTTGTTTGTGGCCTTGCTTTGATTCAGACTATTCATCTCATTCTCAATCTTCCCTTCCATTGGTCTAGATTTTGAGAGCAGTTTCTTAGTCACCAAAGCTTCATCTTCTTGTCCTAAGTGTTTCTCTACCGTCTCCAAGATCTCTTGTAGGGTATCCATGGTAAACATGTGATCACTCATCACAAAATTACAATAGAACTCATTAAAGCATCTTGGCAGAGTTAGGAACAAGAATTCGATTTGAGCCTCATCATGGTACCGAGTACCAAGGTAAGCAAGTTTTTAAAAATGGCGTCTGATTTTGAGATTGTGGTCCCCTACGGGTGTTCCCTCAATCATTTTCAGCCTTTCGACTCCATTTTGATGAAACTCTTTGATCATCTTGACTCTCGGAAAACATTTCCTCAAGACTTTGAACAATTTCCGCAATTTGAATCAATTCCCTCATGAATGATCCTCAAATCATCGATAAATGAAGTCAAGATTATCGGTTTCATTGATTCATTGGCTTGCTCCTGATTTTGTACAAACATCTTTCCGAACTAGATTACCCTTCGATGATTTTTTCTGGTTTTTGTCCGAAGAACCCAATAATATTTTTTATGCAGAGAGGACAAAAAAGTCATATTACGTTCAAGTGACATAGTTTTCACCAAAATGAGTTGGTTTTTTTCAAAGATATTGAATAAAGGGATTAAAAGGTTGCGACATGATGAACTAAAATAAACATATATTTTGTATCAATATCCAGATCAACACAAAATTAAATCACATAATTCGATCACATGATTCATATTAGAATCTCAAAAAAAATATGAACATGCATCAGCCAACATCTCAAAACAGATTTAAATGAGCCTCGTGGGAGGCTCATCATTTAAATCACATTCAAGCAGGTTACAAACAAGAACAGTTTCAAACCTTTAATTTAAAAAAAAAATTAATAGTCGGCTCCCACTTGACCAATATAAAATTGACAGGGACTTCGGAGAAGTATATAAATATCAATTTTATACCTAAGTAATAACCATGATTAAATATAGAATTATTACTTCGTTTTGATCGAGCCTCGTGGGAGGGTCATCGTCGCCACTAATAATAATTCATAATCATCCTTTTGGGAATTTATTCATGTGAAAGTTATCTTTTGACTATCCCGTAGGGGAATTTCTCCAAAAGATTTCACAAATAAATAAATCATGGAGGTCAAAATTAATTTGTGTCAAAACCAAATTAATTATTAAAACATACTTAATAATTTTTGAATTTGAGATTTTTCGTTGGGCAATTCTCATGCAAACACATTTAAACAAATTAAATAAAGCACAAGAAAATACAATAATGTTGTAAATCAAGCAAAGAAAAATAAACACATTGGGCACAAATTATCCAACTGTCATGGTTTGATTTTCTTTGGCTTGATCTTGAAGAAACGCCGTCTTGAATTTCTCCCACTCGTTCGTCTCGAAAAGAACTCCGTCTTGAAACGCCACGCTAAAAACGACTCATGCCCGTCGGATGCCCGCCCAGTCCCGCTATCGGCCGTTTACCAAGTTGTGCCAGCAGCACGACGCCGCCGTCGTGTGCTCTGCTACTTCGCCTCGGAACGCCTGTTCTCCGCCCAGACACTTCCTGTCTGCGCCTCCTACGCCAGTGAAATCGCTTCGGGCCGATCCCATCTCGGGGGCTAGCGCCTAGGCCCATGCGTGTGGCGTCGTCCGCGCCGTGCGCGTGCCTCCCTTGGAACGTTTCGCGCGACGCACGTCGCCCACGTACGGTTCCGGATCCGTGTTTAACTCGTCTCCATCTTCGTCTCCGATCAGGTTACAATTTATTTAACGAAAAATAAATACCTTAAATCTAGACTAGTCTATTACATTGAACAAATCAAATAGCCTAATCTACTCGTGGATTTTATCACGAGGAAAACAAATCCGAACGAGTCGAATTAAAAACCATTCATTCATACGCATGGAAATAAAACACATTAAATACCATGACAATTCGATACCTGCAAAACAGATCTAGCAATTCTACTATCCAATTTCAATTTAATGTCCAACAATTTAAATAACAATTTAAAAAATCAGAGCTCGAAACTAGAGCTCTGATACTAGTTGTTGGGAAATTAGGGTGCCCGGATCTATTCGAGATGATTTTTAAATACATATTTAAATTAAATAAATAATTACTAACATGAATTAATCCTAAATTAATTCAACATAATAATTAAACAACATGCGTACACGTAATTCACGTAAATCCTAAACATGCGGAACTAGGATTTACGAGATTACTAACCTCTTGTAGATACAACCTTTTAGACGATGGATCAATCTAAGAGCCTTCCCAAATATATCCCAGCGTCCACGAACGTTATCCAGTGGGAGAATTTACACGAACGATTTTAATGGGAGAGAAATTAAATATTTTGCTACCACCTTTATGGATTTCTAATATTTCCAACACATTGAACTGCACTTGGGAATGAAGAGCTCATCCCCTATAAATAGGGAGGGGGGGGCGAAAATTAGGTATAGGAAAATAAGGAAGAAAATCTTTTCTTGGTCTCCAAGAAATCTTGAATATATCTTCTATATTCTTTTCTCCTTAATTAATTTTTCCATAAAAATCTCTTCCCCTCTTCTACCTCATAATTTTCGAAAACTACAATATTAAAGGAGTCAAGATTTGACTTCTTGAATTTATGGGATAATTATGTATTCCTACAATAAATATCTCTTTCCATCTTAACCCATATTACGATTTCACATATAACATGGCTCCCGGTCATTATTTCTCGCGTTTAAGATTATATTCGTCCATTAATTAATTAAGCCACTGAACAAGCTTTATATTAATTTAACATCTTTGTCCTTGGAGTAAAGACAGCTCAACATTATTATCCATACCGGAAATAAATTTCCACTTGCAAGATTTGGTATGATAAAGGATATGAGCCCACCAAGGGGACAAATCAAGCAAGACGTACTTGCACGCGATTCTCCGTATTAAATGTCAACAATCGTCATGTAATTAACAATATTGCCCAATATATAAGGTATCAAATTGCATTGACTCTCTTCCCATCATAAATCAAAGCAATAGTAATTAATTTCACACGATCCTATTTAAGGGACGGAGATTAAGATATAACGCACCACTGAGGTCTAATTCTTGTATATTTAGTACCAAAGAATTTATCCTCCTGTAGGTCCTCATTCAACGCACCTAAATGCGCTAGTGTGATCCCTTGGTCAAGACAAGTCAATCTGGGTCTCACACTTCAACCGTTCATGATGGTTCGTTCATTTTTATCTGGGTTGTGAATTTGTACTTAATTACGAGGGCTGTTAATTTGATCTTAAGTGATCGTGTATCACCAAATTAATTACAACGTAATACGTACTGTCTTATTGAACGGGTTTGCAATAAACATATATAACATTCATTCATATTTAATGCAACAGTGATTAAATAATTTATTTCAGTAAATAAATAAGAAACTTCAGTTTGGTTATACAAAGTAAAAGCATACTTTTCAGTATAACCCCAACACTTACTACACTCTCTAAGAGTATGATGCAGATCGCACATCAATCTCCATTGCATCATCAATATCCCATTCTTGATGATCCTTGATCGGGGCTATTTGAGAATCATGCTTAAGTCATCTGAGTTCTCACAACCTCAATGACAACAATGACTCATGGGAACACTTGTACGAATAAATGCAAACAATCAAACATAATATTCAAATAAGTGTATTGACATACGTTAATATTAAATGAACTATAATATTAAATCAAACTGAATATCATCGAGTATTATGTCCTTATAATAGACTGTCTCTAGGACAATAACACTAATAATCTCCCACTTGGACTAGAGTCAATAACTTACATGTCTGACCCCTAGACCATCAAATGTCTAGTGTGTACTTGAACACTCAGTCTTTTGGTGAAAAGATCTGCCAAATTAAATATGTGGGAATACATTTTAATTCTATTTCTCCTATCGTTATGATCTCCCGGATCAAATGATAAGTCTAGATAATGCTCGTTTATGCTTGTTGATCTCGGTTCCTTTGCTGCGCAATCGCACCAGCGTTGTCTCAATAAAACTTTATTAGATAACTGGCACTCGGAACTACCCCTAGTTCTCTTAAGAACTATAAAATTCAGACAGTCTCCTTGAGGCTTCTGATACATCAATGTACTCAACTTCGGTTGTTGAATCTGCGGTTCTTTTGCTTGGAACTATTCCAACTGACCGCCTCATTATTGAGAGTTAAACATAACCTAACTGTGATTTGTAATCATCACAGTTGGATTGGAAACTTGTGTCAGCATAACCAGTGGCTACTAGTTCTGACTGTCCACTATAGACAAGGAAACATTCTTTAGTTCGTCTAAGATACTTCAGAATGGTCTTGACAGCAATCCAGTGAGACTCACCCGGATTTTGTTGATGTCTATCAGTGATGTTGATAGCGTAGGCCACGTTTGGCCTAATGCAAGTCATGGCGTACATGATTGACCCAATTGCATATGCATATGGGACATCTTTCATGTGCTTGATATAAGCTTCAATAGAAGGACAATCCTTCTTTGACAGCTTTATCCTATGATTTTCCGATAGAGACCCTCTCTTAGAGTCCTCTATCACAAAAGGCTTCAACACCTTGTCTATATAGGTGGACTGTGACAGCCTCAACATCCTCTTGGATCTATCCCTGTGGATCTTGATCCCTAAGATGTAGCAAGCTTCACAAAGATCCTTCATCATGAAGGTCTTCGACAACCAATCTTCAAAGGACTGCATTAACGGGATATTGTTTCCCAAAATCAATATGTCATCGACATACACAATTATGAAAACAATATTCTTCCCATTGCGTTTATGATAAACGCAAGGATCTTCCGAATTTCTGATGAAGTCAAAAGACTTGATAGCTTCATCAAATCGGATATTCCAACTCCTAGAAGCTTACTTCAATCCATAGATGGATCTCTTTAGCTTGCATACTAGATTAGAATTTGACTTAGATATAAAACCTTCGGTTGAGTCATAAACACTTCCTTATCAATGTTTCCATTGAAGAAAGCTATTTTGACATCCATCTGTCAAATCTCATAATCACGGTGTGCTGCTATCACAAGTAAAATTCGAATGGACTTGATCTTTGCAACTGGTGAGAAGGTATCATCATAGTCAATGCCTTCGCGTTGACTATAATACTTCACCACCAACCTAGCTTTGTAGGTTTGTACATTGCCATTTACAAATGGGTTTAACCCCTTTAGGCAACTCAACCAAGTCCCAGACTTGATTGGTGTACATCGAGTCCATCTCGAATTTAATGGCTTCATGCCACTTCCCTTAATCAATATCTAATATTGCTTTAGAGTAAGTATTAGGATCGTCCTTATCCGGTATGTCCACATTAATGAGTTCCTCCAAGAGGTAACCGTATCTAATGGGTGGATTACGATTCCTGATTAACTTACGGAGTTGTGGTTGTGAAGGTTGTACATTCTGATCGTGAAAATTTTGTGGTGCATCGATTTCATCAATATACGAAGAGTCCTCAAGAGCTACACTTTCAGATGCCTCTTGGGCGGGAGTTTGAACTATGTTGTTCTCGTTCAAATTTACTTGGAGGTTCTTGCCTTTGCAAGCATACTCGATTACGCTCCCATTTGTGAAAAAAGACGATCACCTAGTGAAAGACTCCCACCGTGAAAGTTGCTGAATGCTCTCACTGATTCCTTATCATGTTGATTTGACAAGATATCAGTCTCTTTGTTAATTTGTGGTTCTTGAATTTCTTCAAGTTCTATCACCATTTACCTTGTTCCTTAAAGACATAGTCTTCTTCGAGAACTTGATGCGCTAGAAATAATCAATGATTATTTCTCGGTGATATAAGTAATATCCTTTAAGTTTCTTTAGGATATCCCACAAAGTAACCCTTTTCACCTTTGGGTTCCAACTTGTCGGTAAGAATCCTTTTAACAATCACGAGGCAACCCCATGTTAGATATGTGTAAAAGTTGGCTTCTTGCCACACCATGGTTCATATGGTGTATGCTCAACCGATTTAGATGGAATCCTATTCAGAATGTAAATTGAGGTTTGTAACGGGTATCCCATAAGTATGTTGGAAGACAGGAAAAGCTCATCATGGACCTCACCATGTCTAACAGGGTTTGGTTTCTTCTCTCGGACACACCGTTCATCTGAGGTGTTCGGGAGTGGTCCATTGGTGACTAGATTCCATGTAACTTTAAGTAATCAGTGAATTCATGGCTAAGGTATTCACCTCCTAGATCCGATCGAAGAGTCTTAATACTCTTACCAAGTTGCTTCTCCACTTCAGCCTTAAACTCTTTGAATTTCTCAAAAGATTCGGTTGTGTTTCATAAGATACACGATATCAGATCTAGAGAAATCATCAGCAAAAAGTGATGAAGTAGCAGAAGTGACCCCTAGGTAGAGTGGGCAATGGTCCACATACGTCATTGTGGATCAGCTCTAGAACTTCTTTGGCATGCACCTCTTTCTCATAAAGGGTTTATCGATCATCTTGCCCATGAGAGAAGATTCACAATCTCCATAAGACTCAAAGTCAAATGGGGTTAAGTAGTCTAACTTTCTTAACTTTGAAATTCCTTTCTCGTTTACATGATCAAGTCTATAATGCCACAAGTAAGTCGGGTTTTCATGATTACTAAGTTTGAGTCTTTTACTTTGTATGTTAAGAACATTATATCCATAGTGCAACAAGTATAAACCATTCACCATAGGGGCATTCCCATAAACCACACCATTCAACGTGAAATAACAATTATTATCACTAAAATGGAAGGAATAACCCTCAATGTCTAACATAGGAATGTTAATAGTGTTGCGAGTAATAGGAAGAACGAAATGACAATCATTAAGTTCTAATCTAAAACTAAAGGGTAAGTCTAACACATAAGTCCCCACACGTTCAGGAGTATCTCTTGCTCCATTCCCACGTGTAAGACGACTTAACCCGCCCTAACTGTTCTATGACATATAAGCCCTTTCACATTAGTGCAAATGCTAGAGCTAAATTCAGTATCCAATACCAAGTAGTTAGCGCTATTAGTGGACATGTTTATCTTAATAACAAACATACATGTTCTAGTGTTAGAAGCACCTTATTGCATTCCTTTTAGCAACTAGAACCTCATAGTCCTTCTTTCAGTGCCCCCTTCTACTTATAGTAGAGGCACACATCCTTGTCCACCCGCTCCTTCCTTTGAACATCATCTTAGTGATAGTGAACTCAAAAGTGTTGAGCACGTTGTGAAGTTCAGGCATGGTCGCATCCGTCTTATTCATATTGTAGTTCACAATGAAGCTAAAATATGAATCCGGGATCGACTGGAGGATAGCATAAATGAAAACGTCGGTCTTTTAGCTCAAAGCCTAAATTACCAAGTTTCTCAATTAGGCTTACCATCTTAAGCACGTGAGGTGAAACATTCCCTTCTTCGGCTAACCGACATCTGAACAGATCTCTCATCATTTCACAAATCTCAGAACGAGATTCAGAATCAAAGAGATCCTTCAGATGCTTGAGCATCTCGAAAGGACCCATTTTTCTCATGTTGCCTTAAGTAATTAGGGAGTCATGCCGAGCAACATCACACATTGAGCCTGGGAAGCATCCTCTTGATGCTTCTCCTGAGCTGCTACGTCAAACGTGGCTGTCTCAGAGTACCAGCTTTAATGGTAATCGGGATATACATGTCCAACACGTACTCAATCTTTTCTTGCCTTAGCACCAAACACATGTTTAGGTGTCAGTCTATAAAATTTGGCCTAGCCAATTTTGTTTGTTTCCAAAACACATCTCAATAACAGTTATACATTTAAACAAACAAGAGAAATAAAATAAAACGGGAATTAAACACATAATTCCTATGATCAATATTCAACAATCAAAATAAACATGGCCTTTTAAATTTATTTTGTCTCCATTATTTTCACATATTCAACGACCTCATCGGAAGAATACGAATTTATATCTAACATAAATCATAATGGACTAGGATCCACATTCCTACTATTACAATATCTGCTTGGGATGATTACTGCAATAGCATAACTGGTAGGTCTCCAAACCAATTGCAAAACTGCAATTCCTAGTTGATTGAACTTAGTTCAATCGGATGCCCCTTGACTCTCATTTCCCTGCTTAGGCTGATGAAACCGGATCAAGTTGATTTACAACCATCAAACGGCGACACTATGTGTCCCTATAGAAGTCCCGTTAGATGTAGATCCGAGCAAAAGACTTGGGCCTTAAATACTCATTGGAACGAAATCCCCGATTTACTTTTAATTTTGATGGAAGGCATCGTTCAAATTAATGAAAATCATATTTTAGTGAGGAACATTTTCAAAGGTGGGGTATTAATTGCTTAATCGAGATCCAGCATGTTAATCTATATCACATTTGAGCAATTATTGGGCGCCGCCTACCCAAACATGATTTTACATGGACTAACACTTATATGGGCGCCGTCTACCCAAATAATAAATACGGTCCGACAGTTATGGGGTGCCGCCTACCCAAACAGTTATAACGCGGACTATAAAACGTTTAACTAATTAAATTTTAAAACAGTTAAACAGTGGGATTTAATAATTTCTTTTAAACCGAATTTCAAAATCCAATTTTAATTCGATTTTAAATTATTAAAATAAAATTAATCTAATTAATTTTGAATAAAAGTCCAACTTTTATTACTATCTTAAAATTTAATCCAATTAAATTTTAAATAGATTTTATTTATTTATTTGACGAGGGCTCATGTGCAAATTCTAAAATTGCACGGAGGGGCTTGCTCGAAATCCAATTTGCTAACAACCCCTCCCTCATCATCGCCCAAAAATCCCCATTCCAATCGGGAAAATCGAAACCAGCAATCCATTAACAGTTTTTAGATTTAATCCAATTTAATCATAAATAGTTAACAATTTCGTCAAGATTTCCCAACAAGTTCGAAGAATACAATTAATCGAACAATCAAGCGCAAGGGCAACAGCCCAACATGACCCAATCGAAGAAGGACCAGAACGACCAAAGGGTGGCGCGTGCGAGCGAGTCACAACAGCCGCAAGGCGCGCGCGGTGACTCGCCGCTGCAACCAAGCCCGTCACGGATCATGTGTAATACAGCGGTGCATCGCACGTCCCGGTGAAACGAAATGGCGGGCACCCCTCAAAGAAAATAGATCGGTGAACGCGGAAAGGAGGAGGCGACGTGGTGGCGTTTCACCGCGCGTTTCATCGACCCATCGGCTTCGTCCAGTGAATCAAGATCGAAACAAGGACGCCGCCATCTCGGGACGAAGATGCGCAATGGGTGCCGCTCGAAATCGCTGCCGTACGGGTCAAGCCGCCGCGGGTCCAACCCGTTTGATTCAGCCTTAGTGCGACATCATCCCGGCATCGCGAGTTGCGGCTTTATGCCGCTGACTCGAGCGACGCCGCGGATGCTCGCTGTGAGCGCCAAATCTGAGCGAGATGGAGGCGGGGCTGGAAAGGGGGAATCGCAGGAAACCCTAATTCCAGTGAAAAAGACGAGAGCAGCACACGACAAACAAAACCAAAGGGGTGTTTGTTTATCAAATAAACAACCCCCAAATCAATTGAATTAACAAAGGTGCGGTCAATCCAATTGACCATACCAGGTTTTAATAAAAAAAAAATTAAAACTAATTCAATTATGCAATTAAACACAAGAGACTGAGCTCTGATACCACTGTTGGAATTTAGAGGCACGTAAAACACGTAATCACATGCGCAGCGGAATTTAAAGTTCATCAACAACGAACAATTAATTGCATACAAATTACAATAATCATAACGAGAAATCTTATAGTAACTCGAGAGCAGATTTCTCTACTATGGTATCCACGTAATCCCCAATCACGGATTTGCACAGATTTTCCAGCGTTGAATCCCGAGACGAATTTGCTAGGATATTCCAAACTCTAGATTTTATGTAAAAATATGAAGTGATACTGTGTGTGAATCACAATAGCTTGTATATATAGGGAGACTTAGCTTATTTCCCAAGCTAGTCCAATTAGGGAAATAAAATCCCTAATTTTGAATTAAATTAATTCCTTTTAATTTAATTTCCTAAATATAAATCTCTACGGATTTAAATGTCTTATATGAAAATCTCTACGATTTATTTCCATATACATTAAATCCTACAATTATATTCCAAATATAATTATTGGGAATTCTTATTTAATTAAATTCAATTTAATTGAATATTAATAATAATTAATTCCAAATTAATCTATAATTAATTACTTCTCCATAAATTAAATATTAAATCCAATTTAACATTTAATCAACCAACTATAATCCGTAAAAGGGAACTACTTGTTGTGTGACCCATAGGCCCTCATATACCGAGCGATTAGTCAAACTAACGGTCTTAATTGAACCCTAGTCAAAAAATCAGACATTCTAAATATATGAGGTACGTTGCGAGAAACATGCAACTACACCATGAATCAAAACGTGGGCAATTGCAATTTCCTCCTTTCATTCACGAATACTCGATTAGTCTTGAACATGATGAAGTGTCTATTCAAATAACCTAATCAATTTATCTCAAATCACTAATTGATCATTAGTGTCACACTTAGTCACAAAGTCTAAGTTGACGTGTATTGGCCAATGACTTAGATCCAATTATGATGAGACGATAAATATTCTCTCTAAATCCACTTTGAGGAATGAATCATTTTCTTGGCTCA
Organism: Stenogyne calaminthoides; assembly: GCA_037126765.1. Classification (NCBI taxonomy): domain Eukaryota; kingdom Viridiplantae; phylum Streptophyta; class Magnoliopsida; order Lamiales; family Lamiaceae; genus Stenogyne; species Stenogyne calaminthoides. The sequence goes on from JBBCBC010000018.1 coordinate 14,289,152, forward strand.
ACTACCACGCACATGCACTTCCGTGATGAACCCAATCCAAGCCATATCTACTCATAGAAGCGGGTGCAAACGTCGGTCATGGTCAAAGTTCATCACTCCACACATGTCGCATGCGTATTGACCTCAAGTCAAAGGAGTATCGCATTGCTCCCACTAACCGAGACACCCGTAGACACATATAGTGGAACTACATCAAACGGTTTCTCGGATGGGTATACCAATACCCTCTAAGGTATTTGTGCATCCATCATGAGATACCTAGTATCTCGTAGTAAGTGAGATCTTACTACACTCTCTAAGAGTATGATGCAGATCGCACACCAATCTCCATTGCATCATCAATATCCCATTCTTGATGATTCTTGATCGGGGGCTATTTGAGAATCATGCTAAAGTCATCTGAGTTCTCACAACCTCAATGACAAAGAATGACTCATGGGAACACTTTATGCGAATAAATGCAAACAATCAAACATAATATTCAAACAAGTGTATTGACATACATTAATATTAAATGAACTATAATTTTAAATCAAATGAATATCATCGAGTATTATGTCCTTATAATAGATTGTCTATAGGACACTAACTCTAACATATAGGCTTGGAACATCATTTATGTTCCATTCATAAACTTTGTTTTGGAGATAAATAAATGAAATTCTTGTTTTCGGATTAAAAATAAAATGAAAAAAAGAAAATTAAAATAATGAGAAAATTAAGAATTTGATTGGTTGTAGTTTGGATAGTGCAAAGTATTAGAGAAGATTCAGAAATAAATATAAGAGGATAATATTAAAATAATCTAATAATACTTAATGCTAAATAATAACTAAGTGGATATATTTAAAAGAAGTTAATTAATTTCGAAAACCAATGAGCATCAAATGCTATAACAAATGTGCAACATTACCTTAAAAAAAGTGCAAACATTAGCATTTTGGGCTTGAGATGTTCGTATGCAAGCATTTATTAAAAATTGACGAGAAAACCAGACTTGAGATTCATTGTAGGCGCGTTTAGAAATCAGAAAAAGATTTCCCCATCTTTGTCAAGAACTAACTTCACTGATCTCCGGCAAGGCGATAACCTATGACTCCGATGCTAATTCGATTTTCTCACCCCCACCTCTTTTGGGGATACTATGATTTCCCTAAATCGAATCGAGATAAAAAAGAATAAGCAGAGACTCCAGCAACAGTGGCTATTGACTTTTCCTAATTAAAGGTTATTCAGTTTACTTTCTTTCAACCTTAAAACGCTTTTTTATTTATATCTTTTCTATCCTATTGTGATTCATGAAGAAATCGGGGGAATTAAATTTTCTGTGACGGATCTATAGTTTGGGTACCTTGTATTGAATTATTTTTAGATTACCCCAAAGGTAGTGTTATAAGTGAGTTTGAACCTAGAATTATTTAATAGGAATATGTCACGTGTTCCGTAGGAGCTAAAATACATTAAGGGCATATAAGTCTTTTCAAGAACTAAATGTTTCCACCCTAAATCACCCTGTATAGCTTAAGGCCCTTGGACGCTGCTATTTGGCGTGAATCACCATGAGTGAATCGATGAATTTTAGTGTTGGCTCCACTAAGGGCATTTGTTCCCATCATTAAGGGCAAAATAGTCAATTGATCCGGAAAAGTACATTTCACCTCGAGTTTTTTTTTTGAAAGGTAATCAATTACAATAGTTTCATAAGATAATCAATTACAATAGTTCATTCAACCACCGGGCACATGTCAATATCTTTTCGTCTCGCTGTAGACCGAAACCACAATCACCACAAGAGGGGGACCGCCCAAGACTGCAACTCGAAATCGCAACCGCACTGTAATCGGAACAGCAACCACCACAACAGGGGGAACATCAACCCACCATAAGGGGAACCACCATAAGAGGGAATAATTTTTTTCTCTCCGTGTCTCGAACCGAGGAGCTCAAACCAGTTGAACTATCCACACTTGACTTTTTCATTTCACCTCGAGTTGAATCCTATGTTTTAAAAGCGAAACGGACATTGACCAGACAACCTTGGCGCTTTTTGACCGACTGTCCAATCGGTCCGATTGTTATTAAAGCGATTGAACCTGTATGATGTCATATATATATATATATATTAATTACTCCATCATTTATATATTTTCACTTAGTAATATTGTATTTGATAAGATGAAAAAATAAGTAAGCATACATCTAATACTATAATTTAAAGATGAACATTGATAATCTAAATCAAATTTCAATAAGACTAAAATAAGTATTTAAATGTTCAAATAAATTTAAATATATATATATACACACATATATATTTACTTATTACTAGTATTAATTAAAAAAATTAATTTTAAGTTCTGATTTTAACAAAATAAATGTCAAATGAGGTTGCTAGAACTAATACGTGACTAAACCCATGAACATGTTGCGGTAGAGAGTATAGTCTGTATTGAGTGGAATAACATGATGGCCGGAATATTGCCACGATCGTCGAAGGAACATTAACGCTATCCAAGTAGATGATCAATTTAGTAATACTTTGGGCGCCTTCGGCTAGGGATCTGGGATTTTCGATTTTCTCTTCTACTACGGATTAATTGTGTGTATTCTTGTTGATTGATTTGTCTTTTGATTTGGGATATCTGGTTGATTTTCAGAAATAAGTTATGATCACTGGAGGAATGTCACGCTATCCAAGTAAATGGTCAATTAAGTGATACTTTGGGCACCTACGGTTGTGTATATAGGGTTTCCGTTTTTCATGTTCTGTGTTCCTTCGCCTGTTGTTATAAATTAGTGTGAGGGGGCAAGGTTTTATTACATCGCTCTTCTCTTTGTTTCTCTCTTCTTTAAGAGTTTGTTTGTTTTGCTATGGATAATCTTCATGTTGATCTTGCGGCCTCCCTTGAGGAGGATGATGACTTAATCCTTGATTCGGAGGATTTGGAGGTAGAAAATGGACCATTTGATCATTGTTTGGTAGGTCTCTTCTTGACCGATCAATCTATTAACTTCAATGTAATGAAAGCTCGTATGATGAGTGTTGGGAAGCCGGTAAAAGTAGTGATGATGAAGTCGATTGGGGAGGGGAGATTTCTGTTTTTTTTTCATCTATTGAATGTCAAACGAGTTGTCGATGGTTCGCCATGGCCTTTTGGTGTTCATCCTCTTGTGGTTTATCATCTAAAAGGGGGTATCACCCTATGTGCGTCCCTCTCGATAAAATCTCGTTCTGGGTTCAAATAGTTGACCTTTCTCATGGATACACCACTGAGCGAGTACGGAAGCAGCTGGGGAATTTTATTGGGAAGTTCCAAGAATATGATTTGACAAATCGTTTTGTGGCATGGGTTGATTATATGCGAATTCGTGTTGAATTGGATGTTAATCAACCGTTGAAGCGTTTCAAGAATATACGATTGATGGATGGTGTATCATGTGAAGTAAAATTCAAGTAATCACTCTCTATCAGATCTATTGTAACCTAGAATTCACGTCTAGGGAAACGAATAAGTGATCGATCAAACCTATAGGTAACGATGAACAATGATAAATAACACACGAATTTGGTTACCCAGTTCGTCTTTTGAATAAGACTACGTCTAGGGGCGTCCAAGCCAGGAATATTTTATTATCTTTATCTGCCTACAATTCTAAGATTGCTCTCTCTTTACAATGAATAGTACATGAGGTATATATAGACAAAGAATTAGGTTACAGATCTTCGTGGGCTTCTTTTGCGGGCTTGCTGAGGCTCCAGCCGCCGGTGCTAGGGTTTCCCTAGTTGATCCGTGATTTCCACGTCCGGATACACTTGCCTTGCTTATGTTCCGCGATATCCGTGCCATTATCTGCCCGTATCTTTCCCGTATTTATCTCTTCGTCGACTTCATGTTGAAGTAGCCTCCGACCTGTAGGCTTTGCCAAGTCGCCCCGCGACTTTCATACTTTTCTAAGTCGCCTTGCGGCCTCCTTAGTCCAAGTGAGGTCGCTTTAATGACAGGTACATAATGGAGAGTCGCCTCACCAGGTCGGATTATTTCATGTCACAACAATTGCCCCTCAAGTCGAGGTGGCATGCTCGCATCGGGGCCTTGACTTGACCCGTTGTTTTATCGACTGTGGCAAGTCGTCATTGGGAATCGTTCCCAAAGCGAATGATCATCATTGAGGAGGCAAATCATCGCCTCAATTCCTTGAATCGACGTAAGGTCTGACAGATCCCTCATGATGGCTTGGCAGCTATGTGATGTCATGCGCCGCGAGTCCTTCCAATCGACGATCACAGTATCGACTACACGCGACCTGTGCGACTTTGTTTCCTTCGGGGGGGTCTTAATTATACTCATATTACATTTTGACCCCCCTCCTTTTCTATAAAAAGGGTGAGGGTTTTGGGCATAAACCCTTTTACCCTCAACCTTTGCGCAACCGAACCTTTTTCGAATCCAAGCTTAAAAGTTTCCGGTGAACCTCCGAACTTCCGATCGAAGCTAATTAGGTAATACATTCACCCTTTCTCAAATTTTCTTATGGCCTCCAATCCCCCAACCACTCCCGCGCCATCTCGCTTCCTGGTTTCGTCGTCCTCGGACGACGATGACGTGGCTATAGCCCATTTCTTTGCCGCCAAGGCTCTAGCTCCACTTCCCCCAATGTGGGGGGATCTTCGGTCGATGATGCCCCGATTGACAATAGGGACGGCAGGGGAAATGACGAAGGCGATGATGAACAATTTTTGGCCGAATTAGGGGAGATCACGAATCTTCCTCCACTGAACATTAGCCTACCCGTCCCGTTGCACCGGAGACGGGGACGTCTGCAGGTCTTTCACACCCGGCCCGTAACTATGGAGCTTATGAGTGGGCCTTCGACTACCACACGTATGAGGCCCGAGCTCCGTACAAGTGACCAGAGCGGGGCTACAGGAGGTCAGCCAGGTCGGACTTTGCGGCGTCTGACCGGAGATATAGGTTGACCTTGTCTAATCGGTACGTGTGTTCCCTTCGCCGCCTGTACAAAGTGCCCCGGGATGTGCATTTCTATGGGGCGACCTCCGATGAGAGTGCCGACCAGCCACCGCCTAGCATGATCGCTGTTAATGAGCACACTATGGAGGCGGGAATTCACTTCCCGTTACATCCGACGATTTCCCATCTCCTGGCGGCCTGGAATCAGAGCCCTACGCAGATCACCCCGAATGGCTAGAACTATATCCTTTCTACTATGACCGTTCTGGGGTAGGCCGAGCTAAATCGGCTGCCGAATTTGTTGGAATATAGAGGCACGTAAAACACATAATCACATGCGCAATGAAAATTTTCACCAACAACGAACAATTAATTGCATACAGATTACAATAATCATAACGAGAAATCTTACATTAACTCGAGAGCAGATTTCTCTACTACGGTATCCACGTAATCCCCAATTACGGACTTGCACGGATTTGTCAGCATTGAATCCCGAGACAGATTTGCTAGGAAAATCCAAACTCTAGATCTTATGGAGAAAATATGAAGTAACGTTGTTTGTGAATTGCCAAGAGCTTGTATATATATAGGGAGGCCCAGCTTAAATCTTAAGCTAGCCCAATTAGGGAAATAAAACCCTAATCTTGAATTAAATTAATTCCTTTTAATTTAATTCCCTAAATATAAATCTCTACGGATATAAATGCCTTATATGAAAATCTCTACGATTTATTTCCATATACATTAAATCCTACAAATATATTCCAAATATAATTATTAGGAATTCTTATTTAATTAAATCCAATTTAATTAAATATTAATAATAATTAATTCCAAATTAATCTATTATTAATTACTTCTGCATAAATTAAATATTAAATCCAATTTAACATTTAATCAACCAACAATAATCCGTAAAAGGGAACTACTTGTTGTGTGACCCATAGGCCCTCATATACCGAGCGATTAGTCAAAATAACGGTCTTAATTGAACCCTAGTCAATAAATCAGACATTCTAAATATATGAGGCACGTTGCGAGAAACATGCAACTACCTGTAACTGTAACGTGGACTATTACGATTTCCTCCTTTCATTCACGAATACTCGATTAGTCTTGAACATGATGAAGTGTCTATTCAAATAACTTAATCACTTTATCTCCAATCACTAGTTGATCACTTATGTCACACTTGGCCACAAAGTCCAAGTTGACGTGCATTGGTCAATGACTTTGATTCAATTATGATGAGAAGGTGAGTATTCTCTCTAAATCCACTTTGAGGAATGAATCCTTTTCTTGGCTCAACTACCACGCACATGCACTTCGTGATGAACCCAATCCAAGTCATATCTACTCATGGAAGGGTGCAAGCATCGGTCATGGTCAAAGTTAATCACTCCACACATGTCGTGCGTATTGACCTCAAGTCAAAGGAGTATCGCATTGCTCCCACTAACCGAGATACCCGTAGACATATATAGTGGAACTACATCAAACGGTTTCTCAGATGGGTATACCAATACCCTCTAAGGTATTTGTGCATCCATCATGAGATACCTAGTATGATGCAGATCGCACACCAATCTCCATTGCATCATCAATATCCCATTCTTAATGATCCTCGATTGGGGCTATTTGAGAATCATGCTTAAGTCATCTGAGTTCTCACACACTCAATGACAACAATGACTCAAGGGAACACATATAAGAATAGATGCAAACAATCAAACATAATATTCTAATCAGTGCAATGCCATATATTTAATATTAAACAAATAATAATATTAAACCAATACTGAATATTATCTGAGTATTATGTCCTTACAAAGGATTGTCTCTAGGACACTAACACTAACAATCTCCCACTTGAACTAGAGCCAATCACCTACATGCCTAACCCCTAGACCATCAAAATATCTAGTGTGTACATGAACGCTCAAAGCCTTAGTGAAAGGATCAGCCAGATTATCCTCCGTGGGGACACGTTCTAATTCTATCTCTCCTCTAGCGATTATCTCTCTAATCAAGTGATAACGCCTCGGTACATGTTTATTTCTGTTATTGAATCTCGGTTCCTTAGCTTGCGCAACCGCACCAGTGTTGTCACAATACAACTTTATTGGACTGCTCGCACTCAGAACTACCCCTAGTTCATTTAAGAACTACTTTATCCAGACAGCTTCTTTGGCAGCTTTCGCCGCAACAATGTACTCAGCTTCGGTTGTTGAATCAGTGGTAGTATCTTGCATGGAACTATTCCAACTAACCGCCCCACCATTGAGAACGAAGACATAGCCCGACTGTGACTTGTAATCATCACAATCGGATTGGAAACTTGCATCTGCATAGCCGATCGCGACTAGCTCTGACTGACCTCCGTAGACCAGAAAGCATTCTTTAGTACGTATGAGGTACTTAAGAATGTTCTTGACAACAATCCAGTGGGGTTCCCCCTGATTCTGTTGGTATCTACCAGTAGTGCTGACAGCGAAGGCCACATCTGGCCTAGTACAAGTCATGGCGTACATGATGGATCCAATTGCAGATGCATATGGTATATCCTTCATGCGCTGAATATCAGCTTCTGTAGAAGGATAATCCTTCTTAGATAGCTTTATCCCATGACATGTCGATAGAGAACCTCTCTTGGAGTTCTCCATCGCAAATCGCTTCAACACCTTGTCTACGTAGGTGGACTGTGATAGCCCCAACATCTTCTTGGATCTATCCCTATGGATCTTGATCCCTAAGATGTAGTAGGCTTCTCCAAGGCCCTTCATCATGAAGGTCCTTGACAGCCATTCTTTCACGGACTGCATGAGTGAGATATTGTTTCCCATAATGAGTATGTCATCGACATACACAACTATGAATACAATATTCTTCCCACAGCATTTCCGATAGACGCACGGATCTTCTGAGTTTCTGACGAAGTCAAATAATTTGACAGCTTCATCAAATCGGATATTTCAATTCCTAGAAGCTTGCTTCAATCCATAAATGGATCGTTTAAGCTTGCACACAAGATTAGATTTTGGTTTTGATATGAAACCCTCAGGTTGAGTCATGAACACTTCCTTATCAATTTGTCCATTGAGGAAAGTTGTTTTGGCATCCATCTACCAAATCTCATAATCTAGGTGTGCTGCTATCGCAAGTCAAATTCGAATGGACTTGATCTTTGCAACTGGTGAGAAAGTTTCGTCGTAGTCAATGCATTGGCGTAGACTGTAACATTTCGCCACCAACCTAGCCTTGTAGGTTTGTACCTTGCCATTTGCATCGGTCTTCCGTTTGAAGACCCACTTGCAACATATGGGTCTAACCACTTTCGGCAATTCAACCAAGTCCCAAACTTGATTGACGTACATCGAGTCCATCTCGGATTTCATGGCTTCATGCCACTTCTTTGAGTCAACATCTAATGTTGCCTCAATGTAAGTTTTAGGTTTGTCCTTATCCGGGATCTCCACTTCATCATGCTCCTCTGCGAGGAAACCATAATATCTTGTGGGTGGATTACGAACTGTAGTGAACTTACGGAGTTGTGGTTGCTCAGGCTGCACATTCTGATCGTGAAAATTTTATGGTGCGGCGATTTCATCGTCGACCGGGGAGACCTCAAGAGCGACACTTCCGGATGCTCCTTGAGCACTTCAGGATGCCTCTTGGGCGAGAGTTTGAGCTATGTTGTTCTCATTCAGCCCACTTTGAGTTCATTTCTCGGGCAATGCAACTCCAATTACGCTCCCACTGGCTGAAAGAGGATCACTTAGTGATAAACTTCCACCATGTGAGCTGCTGAATGCTCCCACTGATTCTTTGTCATGTTGCTTTGACAAGACATCAGTCTCCTTGTTAAGTTGTGGTTCTTGAATTTCTTCAAGTTCTATCATCTTACGGCTTTGTTCCTTGAAGACGTAGTCTTCTTCAAAGAATTTAGTCTGCCTTGAAACAATCACTGTTTGTTTCTGAGGTAGATAGAAATAATATCCTCTAGTTTCCTTAGGATATCCCACAAAATAACCCTTTTCACCATTTGATTCTAATGTGAGAGAAATTTGGCTTCTTGCCATGCCATAACTCATATGGCGTATGCTCAACTGATTTGGATGGAATCATATTCAGAATGTATATTGAGGTTTGGAGTGCGTATCCCCATAAAAATGTCGGAAGGGAGGAGAAACTCATCATGGACCTCACCATGTCTAACAGGGTTCGGTTTCTCCTCTCGGACACTCCATTCATTTGGGGTGTACCCGGAGGAGTCCATTGTGATTGGATTCCATGCAACTTCAGATAATCAATGAATTCATGGCTAAGATATTCTCCTCCTCGATCTGATCGAAGAGTCTTAATACTCTTACCAAGATGTTTCTCTACTTCAGCTTTGTACTCCTTGAATTTCTCAAACGATTCGGACTTGTGTTTCATTAGATACACGTACCCAAATTTAGAGAAATCGTCAGTAAAAGTTATGAAGTAGCCGAATTGACCCCTAGGTAGAGTGGACAGTGGTCCACAAATGTCACTGTAGATCAACTCTAGAACTTCTTTGGCACGAACCCCTTTCCCCGAAAAGGGTTAGTTGATCATCTTGCCCTTGAGACAGGATTCACAATTACCATAGGACTCAAAGTCGAATGGGGTTAAGTAGTCTAAATTTCTTAACCTTGCTATCCTATTCTCATTTGCATGACCAAACCTACAATGCCACAAGTAAGTCGGGTTTTCATGATTACTAAGGTTGAGTCGTTTGTTTTGTATATTAAGAATGTTATGTCCACAATGCAACAAATATAATCCATTAGATAAAGCAGCATTTCCATACACATCACCATTAAGCGAAAAATAATAATAATTATTTGCAAAATGGAAGGAAAAACCTTCAATATCCAACATCGGAATAGAAATAATGTTGCGGGTAATAGAAGGAACAAAATAACAATTATTTAGTTCAAGTCTAAAACCAGAGGGTAAGTCTAAAATATAAACACCAACACGTTCAGCAGCAATTCTTGCTCCATTCCCAATGTGTAGGGCGACTTCACCCGCCTTAACTGCCCTGCTATGCTTGAGACCCTACACATTAGTACAAATGTGTGAGCCACAACCGGTATCTAATACCCAGCAGTTAGTATCATTTGTGGACATGTTTATCTCAATAACAAACATACATGTTCCAGTGGCTGAGACACCTTGTGTCTTCTTTTCAGCTGCTAGAACCTTACAGTCCTTCTTCCAATGCCCCTTCTGCTTATAGTGGAGGCATACATCCTTGTCCACCCTATCCTTCTTTTGAATTCCACATTTGGGCTTAAGGAAGCTAGGCTTAGAGCCTTTCTTTGCCTTGCCTCTCCTCTTCTTCTTTCCTTTCGGACCAGAAGAAGTAGAGGCACTCACCATGAGTACGGGCTTCTCTTTAGCAGTGGAGGACTCAAAAGTCTTGAGCATGTTATGCAGCTCGGGCATGGTCGATTCCGTCTTATTCATATTAAAGTTTACTACAAAACTCAAATATGAATCAGGAAGCGACTGAAGAATAGCATAAACTGCAACGTTGGTCTTGAGCTCAATGCCCAGACGACCAAGTTTCTCGATTAGCCCTATCATCTTCAATACATGAGGAGAAACCTTCCCTCCCTCGGACAATCGGCATCTAAACAGATCTCTCATCACTTCATAAATCTCAGAACGAGATTCAGAATCAAAGAGATCCTTCAGATGCTTAATCATCTCGAAGGGAAGCATCTTCTCATGCTGACTTTGCAGCTCGAGAGTCATTCTGAGTAGCATAACACACTGAGCATCCTCTTGATGCTTCTTTTGGGCTGCAACGTCGAACGCTTCAGCCTCTTCAGTACCAGCCTTAAGGGTAGCAGGGATTGTGTTGGGATTATACTGAAAAGTATGCTTTTACTTTGTATAATCGAAACTGAATTTTCAGACTTATTTACTGAAATAAATTGTTTATCACTGATGCTTTAAATATGATTGAATGTTATATATATTTACTGCATAACTGTTCAATAATTCGTACGTATTACATTGTAGTTAATTTAGTGATACCAGATCACAGAAGATTAAATTAACAAATTTGTAACTAAAAGTACGCCATTTCACGCGACCTAGATGGAAATGAACAACCATCGCGAAAGGTTGAGGTGTAAGGCTCGATTGGTTTGTCTTGACCAAGAGATTACACTAGTGCATGACCGATGCAATTGAATAGGACCCTCAGAGGAGGATAAGTTCTTGAACCCAACAAGGAAGAATTAGACCTCAGTGGTTCGTTATTTCTTAACCTTCGTTCCTTAAATAGGATCACGTGGGATTGGTAACTATTGCTTTGACTTATCATGGGTAGCGAATCAGAGAGAGATTCAATACTTTTTATCTTGGGCAATATTATTGGTCACATGTGATTGCTAAGATTTAATACTTAAGAATCGTGTGCAAAGTACGCTTGTTTGATTTGCCCCTTGGGAGGTTCATAAGTTTTATCATACCAAATCTTGCAAGTGGAATTAGTTTCCCTAAGATGGATAATAATTTTGAACCGCTTCTCGACCAAGGACAAAAGATATTAATTAACGGAAAGCTATTTCAAAGGCTTGAATTAATTAATGGGCTAGATAATCTTAAACACGGAAATAATGACCGGAGCCATATTGACTTCAATAATATGGGTTAAGATGGATGGTGCAATATTAATTATGTAGTGGGATTAATTAATATTTATGGGCTTGAATTATATTGTGGCTCAATATTAGATATTCAAGATCCATTAGAAGGTCCAATCTTAATTCTCCTAAAGGCCCCCTGAGTAGCCCAACATTATAGTCCATAACCGAAAAAGGTGATTAAAATAAAATAAATATTGTTGCTTAATATTTCTCTAATTAATTCGAAAATTATGGATAAAAGAGGGAGAAAGATTTTCTTTGAATTTTGTTATGGAATGAAGATATGTATTCTTGGAATACAAGATTATCTCATTAAATTCAAGAAATCTCCCACTTGATTATTCATGAGGGAATTTTCGAAAATTTTGAAAATATAGTGGGCAAGAAAGATTTTCTTGATTTTCTTGAAAAGATATTATGGAAGATATGTATTTCTTGAAATACAAGAATATCTCATAAATTCAAGAAGATCCAAATCTTGGATTCTTATAACACAAAATTTTCAAAAATAATGCCATATAATAGAGGAGGTGGAATTTTGTGGAATATTTTAATTATGGGAAAAATAATATATGAGATATATTCAAGATTTCTTGGTGATCAAGAAAAGTCTTTTCCAACATTGAAATATCACTAAAATTTCGACCACCCTCCCTCTTATAAATAGGGGATGATTAGTTCATTCCCAAGTACAATTCCATGTGCTGGAAATATTAGCAAATCCACATAAGTGGTGCAACAAAGTTTATTTTTTCCTTTTGTTAATTGTTCGCGAGTATCCTTCCACCGGATTGTCGAGCAAGGGCTAAGGGAATACTTGGGAAGTCCTTTTGGTTAGTCCGTCCGACCGAAGTCACTGCCATCCCGAGAGGTACGTTCACGTAAACCCGTAGATTCCGCATGCGTAGGTTTTACGTGGCTTTTTATATGCATGATATGTTGTTGCAATTATTATTTGAATTAATATAGGATTAATTCATGCTAGTAATAATTAATGAATTAAATTTGTATTTAAATATTCACCCCGAATAGATCTGTGTAACTCATTCCCCAACAGATTGGCGTGTCCAACACGTACTCAATCTTCTCTTGCCTGAGCACCAATCAAACGTTTTGGTGTCAGTCGAGAAAGTTGGGCCCAGCCAACTTGTTCGTTTCTAAAACGCTTCTTAATGACAAGTTATTCATTTCAACAATCCTAGAGAAATAAAATAAAACGGGAATTAAAACACATAATTCCTATGATCAATATTCAGCAATCAAAATAAACATGGCCTTTCAATTTATTTTGTCTCCATTATTTTCACATACTTAACGACCTCATCGGAAAAGTACGAATTTATATCTAATATAAATCATAACGGACTAGGATCCACATTACTACTATCATAATCCCAGCGAGGGCTGATTATTATGACAGCATAACTGGTAGGTCTCCAAACCAATTGCCAGATTGCAACTCCTAGTTTGTCGAACCTAGTTCGACTGATGTCACTTACCCTTTGTTCCCCGCGAGGGCTAGCGAAACAAAGTTAAGTTGGTTTACAACCATCAAGCGGCGACATTTTCATGTCCATATAAAAGTCCCGTTAGATGTAGATCCGAGCAAAAGACGAGGGTCTTTAAGTACTCATTGGAACGAAATCTCCAGTTTACTTTTAATTTCGATGGAAGACATCTTATCAAGTTAATGAGAAAACCATATTTTAATGAGGAACGTTTTAAAAAGTTGGGGTATTATTGCTTAATCTAGATCCATGAAGTCTAAGTCATATTTGAGCAATTACGGGCGCCGCCTACCCAAACATTATATACACTGATTCACAAATAATTGGGCGCCGTCTACCCAAGCATTTAACACGGTCCGACATTTATTGGGCGCCACCTACCCAAACTATTATAATGCGGACTTAAACGTTAACTAATTTAAAAAAAAACGATTAAACAAGTTAATAGTGGGTTTTAATAAATCCTTTTAAAAACGAATTTAAAATTCATTAAAGATTTATGATTATTAAAATTGATTAATCCAATTAATCATCTCGGTCCAACCGAAATTTTAATCTCATAATTATATCCAATAAAATTTCAAAATTTAATTTTTATTTATTTTAATCATTGGGGCTCAGGTGCAATTTCTAAAATTTGCACGGGAGGTTCTGTCTCAAATCGAATTTGCAAAACAACCCTCCTACATCATCACCCAACCAAATCAAATCCAATTCGAAGTCCAAACACCAAATTAACCCAATTCAGAATCAAAATCCATCACAATTAATCAAATTAATTCATCCATTCAAGGCAACCAAGGAACCAAAACAATCGAAGCAGTCTAGGTCCCAAACGAAGACGAACAGAGTCAACGAGGCAACACGACATGGTTCGGCCAGCGATTCGACGCAGGTCGCCAACGCCACGCCTAGCGTGCGGGCGACCCGTCATCGATGCAAACGAAATTGAGGGGTAAGCTCGGTGCCGCTCCCTGGTCGATCTCTGGTTCGAAACCAGATAGACGAGCACAAGCAAACAATGAGTCGGTGGCACATCGAGACGGGCACGCCGGCCAAGCCCCGAATGCGTTCAAGAGACCAACGTCAAAATCGGAGAGAATCGGCAGCGATTCCCCGTGAATCGAGGCGGAGAAGATCAACGCCTCCAAGACGGGATATAACTCTGAGATTAACTGTTTTGCTGGAACTATTCTGAATGCTGAAACATCAAAATCTGCTGATTGTGACTCTGAATATCTGAAGTTTAAAACTGATTTAGAAACTCAAAAACAGGTGTTGAGTTCCTTATCTTTAGAAATTCAGATTTGAAAGAAAATCTTTTAAAGCTTGAAGTTCTTTTAACTAGAAAAGATGTGGAAATATCTTCTTTGAAAGATGAACTTAAATGCACTACTCTAAGTTTTAAAAAGTTTTCTGCAAGCACTACTGAATTGAATGAGGCATTAATGATTGGTAGATCTGATAATGCTGGACTTGGTTTTGTGAAAACTTCTGAAAATACTCCTTTATCCTGTGAACCTATTTCTTTTGTGAAAGCTGGAACTTCTTTGCCTAAACCTTTGAAAGGTAAACAAAAGAAATCTGATGGTTTGTTTAAAGAGTATGTCTGTTTTTATTGTGCTAGAGTAGGTCATATTCGTTCATATTGTTCTAAGTTAAGAAGAGACTTAAAAGCTGGAATTGTTTTACCTGATAAAATTGAACACCCTATAAAACAGGTTAACAACACTAAAAAGTTGATTCATAAGAACATGTCATGTAATGATGTGTATACATCTTTGAAAGGATGTGTTCCTGGATCTTGGTACTTTGATAGTGGTTGTTTTAGACACATGACTGGTCAAATTAACTATCTGACTAACTAATACATCTTGTGATGGAGGTCATGTTACATATGGTGGTGGTTCAAAAGGTAAAGTTGTTGGAAAAGGAATATTGAATGTTCATGGTTTTCCAAAGTTGACAAATGTGTTACATGTAAAAGGTTTACTTGCTAATCTGATTAGTATTAGTCAGTTATGTGATGATGGTTTACATGTAAAGTTTGACAAGAATTCATGCTATGTGTTTGATGAAAATGATGATTGCTTAATGACTGGCAAAAGATCTGCTGATAATTGCTATTTGATTGGTTCAAATCATGCTTGTAAAAGTGCTAAAGCAGATGATATTATTTTGTGGCATCAAAAACTTGGTCATGTTAATTACAGAAGTATTCAGAAATTGCATAGACTAGGTGCTGCTGTTGGTTTACCTGATCTTAACTTTGAAAAAGGAAAAATCTGTGGACCATGCCATAAAGGTAAGCAATTGAGGACAACCCATCAAATGTTGTCAGCATGTACAACAAACAAGTGTTGTGAATTGATTCATATGGATGTAATGGGTCCTATGGAAATTGAAAGTTTAGGTGGAAAGAGTGTTGGGGAATTAATTGCTCGAATCTATTCGGGATGAATATTTAAATACACATTTAATTCTAACAATTATTACTAGCATGAATTAATCCTATATTAATTCAAATAATAATTCGACAACAAATCATGCATATAAACAGTTCACATAAATCCTACACATGCGGAATTGCTACGGGTTTACGTGAACTAACCTCTCGGAGTGACAACCGTTGAGAAGATGGATCCCGTTCACACGAACACACCAAAAGACCTTCTCAAGTATTCCCTTATCCTTGTTCAACAATCCGGTTGTAGAAACTCGCGAACAATTTAACAAAAGGAAAAATAAAATTATGTTGCACCACCTTTGTGGATTTCTAATTTTTCCAACAAATGGAATTGCTCTTGGGGATGAAAAAATCATCCCCTATTTATAAGAGGGTGGTGACCAATTTTTTTCTAGGAAAAAAGAGAGAGAAAATCTCTTTCTTGATCTCCAAGAAATCTTGAATATATATCTCATATATTATTTTCTCCTTAATTAAAATTTTCGATAAAAATCCCACTCTCTTATTGTTATGGTATTTTCGAAATTTTAGGATAAAGATTCCAAGATTTGGATGGTCTTGAATTTATGAGATATACTTGTATTCCAAGAATACATATCTTCCATAATATCTTTTCAAGAAAATCAAGAAAATCTTTCTTTCCCTTTATTTTTCATAATTTTTGAAATTTCCCAACAAATAGCCAAGTGGGAGATTTCTTGAATTTAATGAGATAATCTTGTATTCCAAGAATACTTATCTTCATTCCATAACAAAATTCAAAGAAAATCTTTCTCCCTCTTTTATTTGTATTTTTTGAAAAATTGGAAAAAATAAGCAACCATAATATATTTTATTTTAAACACCTTTTTTCCGTTATTGGACATTATGCTTGGGCTGCTTGAGGGGCCTTTAGGAGAATTAAGATTGAACCTTCTAATGGACTTTGAATTTCTAATATTGAGCCACAATATTATTCAAGCCCATAAATATTAATTAATCCCACTACATAATTAATATTGCACTATCCATCTTAACCCATATTACTGTTTATATGACTCCCGGTTATTATTTCCCGTGTTTAAGATTATCCAGCCCATTAATTAATTCAAGCCACTGAAACAACTTTCCTTTAATTAATATCTTTTGTCCTTGGTCAAGGAACGGTTCAACATTATTATTCATACCGGAAACTAATTCCACTTGCAAGATTTGGTATGATAAATCTTATGAACCTCCCAAGGGGGAAAAATCGAACAAAAGCGTGCTTTTGCACCACGATTCTTCGTATTAAATCTTAGCAATCGCATGTGACCAATAATATTGCCCAAGATATAAAGTATTGAATCTCATTGATTCTCTACCCGTCATAAGTCAAAGCAATAATTACTAGTCACACACGATCCTATTTAAGGGACGAAGATTAAGAAATAACGAACCACTAAGGTCTAATTCTTCCTAATTCAGTGCTGAAGAATTTATCCTCCTGTAGGTCCTATTCAGTGCATCAGTTGTTGGGATTATACTGGAAAGTATGCTTTTTACTTTGTATAATCAAAACTGAATTTCGTACTTATTTACTGAAATAAATTGTTTATCACTGATGCTTTAAATATTATCGAATGTTACATATATTTACTGCTTAACTGTTCAATAAATCGTACGTGTTACATTGTAGTTAATTTAGTGATACCAGATCACAGAAGATTAAATTAACAGTCCCTTGTAACTAAAAGTACGCCATTCACGACCTAGATGGAAATGAACAACCCATCGTGAAAGGTTGAAGTGTAAGGCTCAGATTGGCTTGTCTTGACCAAGAGATTACACTAGTGCATGACTGATGCACTGAATAGGACCTACAGGAGGACAAATTCTTCAGAACTGAACAAGGAAGAATTAGACCTCAGTGGTTCGTTGTTTCTTAATCTTCGTTCCTTAAATAGGATCACGTGTGGTTGGTAACTATTGCTTTGACTTATCATGGGTAGAGAATCAACGAGATTCAATACTTTTTATCTTGGGCAATATTATTGGTCACATGTGATTGCTAAGATTTAATACGGAGAATCGTGTGCAAGTACGCTTGTTCGATTTGCCCCCTTGGGAGGTTCATAATCTTTATCATACCAAATCTTTCAAGTGGAATTAGTTTCCGGTATGGATAATAATGTTGAACCGTTCCTTGACCAAGGACAAAAGATATTAATTAATGGAAAGCTATTTCAGTGGCTTGAATTAATTAATGGGCTAGATAATCTTAAACACGGGAAATAATAACCGGGAGCCATATTGACTATAATATGAGTTAAGATGGATAGTGCAATATTAATTATGTAGTGGGATTAATTAATATTTATGGGCTTGAATAATATTGTGGCTCAATATTAGAAATTCAAAGTCCATTAGAAGGTTCAATCTTAATTCTCCTAAAGGCCCCTCAAGCAGCCCAAGCATAATGTCCAATAACGGAAAAAAGTGTTTAAAATAAAATATATTATGGTTGCTTATTTTTTCCAATTTTTCAAAAAATACAAATAAAAGAGGGAGAAAGATTTTCTTTGAATTTTGTTATGGAATGAAGATATGTATTCTTGGAATACAAGATTATCTCATTAAATTCAAGAAATCTCCCACTTGGTTATTCATAATAGAAATTTCGAATTTTTTGAAAGATAAAGGGCAAGAAAGATTTTCTTGAAAAGATATTATGGAAGATATGTATTTCTTGAAATACAAGAATATCTCATAAATTCAAGAAGATCCAAATCTTGGATTCTTGCCTATTATTTTTGAAAATATCCCATAACAAAGAATAGGTGGGTTTTTGTGGAATATTATAATTATGGGAAAAAGAATATAGGAGATATATTCAAGATTTCTTGGAGATCAAGAAAAGATTTTCCCACATTGTGTTTTGCCACAATTTTCGACCACCTATGCTCTATAAATAGGGGATGACTCTTTCATTCCCAAGTACAATTCCATGTGTTGGAAAAATTAGTAAATCCACAAAGGTGGTGCAACATAATTTATTTTCCTTTTGTTAATTGTTCACAAGTGTCCTACCACCGGATAGTCGAACAAGGATTAAGGGAATACTTGGGAAGTTCTTTTGGTTAGTCTAATCAGCAAGATCACTGTCATCCCAAGAGGTACGTTCATTAAACTCGTAGAATTCCGCATGCGTAGGATTTACGTGAATTAATTATATGCATGATATGTTGTTGGATTATTATTTGAATTAATATAAGATTAATTCATGCTAGTAATAATTATAAGAATTAAATTTGTATTTAAATATTCACCTCGAATAGATCTGTGCACATTATTCCCCAACATCAGTCATGAACTAGTGTAATCTCTTGGTCAAGACAAGCCAATTTGAGTCTTACACTTCAACCTTTCACGATGGATTGTTCATTTCCATCTAGGTCGTGAACAGCGTACTTTTAGTTACAAGAGACTGTTAATTTAAACTTCTGTGATCTGGTATCACTAAATGAACTACAATGTAACACGTACTATTTATTGCACAGTTATGCAGTAAATATATGTAACATTCAATGATATTTAAAGCATCAGTGATAAATAATTTATTTCAGTAAATAAGACAGAAATTCAGTTTGGTTATACAAAGTAAAAGCATACTTTCCAGTATAACCCCAACAAAGAGGTATTCATATGTTCTTGTAGATGATTTTTCTAGATATACTTGGGTTATTTTTCTAAAAGAAAAATCAGATACCTTTTCTGAGTTCAAAATTCTTTCCAAAAGTTTTAAAATTGTTTTATATTTAAAGATCAGTAGGATAAGGTCTGATCATGGAAGAGAATTTGAAAATAGTTTGTTAACTAATTTTTGTGAAAAGAAAGGTATTTTGCAAGAGTTTTCTTCACCTAAAACTCCTCAACAAAATGGAATTGCTGAAAGAAAGAATATAACTTTGCAAGAAATGGCAAGAGATAAGCTAACCTCAAAAAGTCTTTCTAAGAAATTCTGGGCTGAAGCTTTGAATACTGCTTGTCACATTGTGAATAGAGTCTATATTCGTTCTGGTAGTAATTGTACTCCCTATGAGATTCTGAATAACAAGAAACCAAATTTGAAATACTTTCATGTGTTTGGTTGTGTTTGTTATATTTTGAATGATAGAGATCAGTTGCACAAGTTTGATTCTAAGAGTGATAAAGGATTTTTCTTAGGATATTCTAAGAATAGCAAGGCATGTAGAATCTATAACTTGAGAACTGATACAATGCAAGAATCTGTTAATGTGGTATTTGATGAACTTGCAAGTTTTGCAGGTAAAAGTGCTGAAGATAATGTATCAGATTTGATAGAAGTATCCAGAAATACTGATGACACTGAAGATTGTAAAAATGTTGATCAGAATCAGAATGTTCTATCAACATCTGATGCAACATTACCCAAAAGTTCAAATACTAAAAATTTGTCAAAAGATTCACAGTAACCAAAACATTTGGTTCCCTCAACAAAGATAATGAAAAGACATCCATCAGATCAGATCATTGGAGAAGCTACCACTGGTGTACAAACTAGAAGAAGAATGGGTATTCATATCAATAACCTTGTAAGATCAGTTTGCATGTCATCCATATGCAATTAGGTAACTTTTGAGTGTTATCATTCTGAAATTGAGCCTAAAAATGTGAAAGAAGTTCTTGATGATGAAAATTTGATTAATGTTATGCATGAAGAGCTTAATCAGTTTGAAAGAAATGATGTTTGGACACTTGTACATAGACCTAATTCTGATATTAATGTCATAAGTACAAAGTGAATTTTCAAGAATAAAACTGAAGAATCTGGTAATATTGTGAGAAATAAGGCTAGATTGGTTGCTCAAGGTTATACTCAGATTGAAGGAATAGATTTTGATGAAACATTTGCTCCTGTTGCTAGAATTGAATCTATTAGATTACTTCTTGCTATTTCATGTTTCATTAACATTAACTTGCATCAAATGGATGTTAAAGCTGCCTTCTTAAATGGTATTCTGGATGATGAAGCTTATGTTGAACAACCTAAAGGTTTTGAAAATCTGGAATTTCCTGATCATGTTTACAAGTTAAAGAAAGCTTTGTATGGTCTAAAACAAGCACCTAGAGCTTGGTATGGTAGACTTATTGATTTCTTACTTGAGTTTGGATTTTTGAGAGGTGAAGCTGATAGAACCTTGTTCATTAAAAATTCTGAGAATGATATCATGGTTGCTCAAATATATGATGATGATATTGTATTTGGTTCAACTTGTAATGATACACTTGAGAGTTTTGTTAAAGAAATGACCTGTACCTTTGAAATGTCCATGGTTGGAGAACTGAATTTCTTTTTAGGTCTTCAAATCAAACAAATGAAAGATGGTATTTTCTTTTCTCAAAACAAATATGCTAAGAATTTGGTGAAAAGATTTGGTCTTGAAACTGCTAAAACTATGAAAACCCATATGGGTTCAACTCAAAAGTTGAGTAAAGACTTGATTGGAAAAGATGTTGATCCTACTTTGTATAGATCAATGATTGGAAGTCTTTTGTACTTAACTTCTAGTAGGCCAGATATTATGTATAGTGTCTGTCTTTGTGCTAGATATCAAGCTAATCCTAAGGAATCACATCTTAATTCTGTGAAAAGAATTATAAGATATGTAGCTGGAACATGTGATCTAGGTATTTGGTACTCAAAAGATATTAATTGCTCTTTAGTTGGCTATAGTGATGCAGATTGGGCAGGTGATTATGATGACAGAAAAAGTACTAGTGGAGGATGTTTCTACATGGGAAACAACATTATATCCTGGCACAGTAAGACACAGAACTGTGTTTCACAATCTACAGCTGAGTCTGAATATGTTGCTGCTGGAAGTTGCTGCACTCAACTGCTTTGGCTTAAAAAGATGTATGATGATTATGGGTTGGAAATTAGTATTTTGACTATTTATTGTAATAATACTAGTGCTATTAATATTTCCAAGAATCCTTTGCAACATTCTTTGACTAAGCATATAAGTATAAGACATAACTTTATAAGAGATCTTGTAGAGAAAGAAATTGTGAAGTTAGAATACATTTCTACTGAAAAACAGCTTGCTGATATTTTTACAAAAGCCCTTGATAATGAGAGGTTTTCTTCACTTAGAAAATCTCTTGGTCTTTGCTATATCTGAACATAAACACTAGATGTTTCACAACATTTGAAGCAACATTGTGGTTCTGATAACATGTTTATCTATTGTTTTGCTTATGTTTGAACTTTAAATGATAGTGTTATGATCTAATTGTTGAATCATGGTTTAGATCCTGGGCATATATCTCTTAAATGCATTGAAAAATAAAACACCACTTAGATGTGTAATCATTGAGTAACTATGGGACACGGAGCTCGCTACTACGATGTTCTCTTTTCAAAAGGAGATTAAATATACATCCATGTTTGTTCACAATCCACTGAGTAACTATGGGGTATGGAGCTCGCGACTACGATGTTCTCTTTTGAAAAGATGGATTAATGTGAACATGTGTTTAAAAGAAAAAAATTCAAAATATGCAACACTTTGATGATGAATTTCATGCAAAATTAAGTGTTGAGATATATGTGTGCCGACATTTTGTGAAATCTTATGTGATTCGAACTTTATCTATCATAAATGATTTGCTTAAATTTCTTCTTAAGTTGAATTCCCGGTCAAACATATTATTTAAATCAAACATTTATTTAAGTTGGTTTGGTTCTTTTGTTTTCAAAATTTATTTTTTTGTGTTTTATTTCACTTTCAAGTTTAGTGGGTGGTTATTTTACCCCACTATGTTTCGGTTTTGTGGTGGTTTTTGTGTAATAACTTCCCTCTCTTCTCTATTTATTTCATTTATTCAGTTTTGTTGTCTATTGTATGCTGAAAACATTTTGAGTTGCACTTAGGATTTGAGGTTTGTTGATTTTTACTTATATTATTGCACTATTTTCGGTCATTTACTTCCTTTTCCCTCCTATTTTCTGATTTCATTTTTTTTGATTGCTTGGTTTATTGTGATTGATAGAAAATAAGATGACATAAACACCCCTTCAAACAATCATTCAACAATCACGAAAAACCCTCCTTTTATACTCATTCTGGAAAATTCAAACCCTTTGAATCTTCTTGTCCTACATCCCACTCTTCCACTAATGTTGGTGGATCATCGTCTTCATCCGCACCAAAACCCACTCAGATGAATTTCAGTCTCCGATTCGACCGACCATCGAACGGATGCTCGAGAAAAAACCTTCATGTTCTTCCCGATATTTTTGTTGGCAAAAGACAAGTCAACATTAATGACTTTGTTGATCTTTCTGCTAAACCCTTAGCCACGTTTCTGATGAACCTTCTCCAAAACCTGTTGAAAACCCTGCTCAAACGACAGATGTTGAGATGGACAAAGTTGATTCCTCAATTATCGGAATGGGGGAGAAACTCAAGAACATTCGGTTGAGAAAGAAGCAATTGGCTCCAAAAAGAGGTAAAATGGGAAAAGTCTCACAGAGGAACAAAGAAAGTAGATTACATCGGAAAACGCGTCCTAAGAGGACTGACTTGATCCTATCCTCAGAGGATTCGATGAAGAAATGGTTGTTCAATGTTCCTTCTTTTCCAAAAGACTCGGGATGATGACTTAACCATGGAGGAATTGATGTCAAAGAAAGAGAAACGAACCAAGGAAATGAACCATCTCATGAATCTTTGCTCTCGATGGTGAGATTTTCCATCGAGAATGTTGGTTGATTAGAGAGAGAGGAATCTGAGAAAGATAAAGCTAAACAGTGAGTTTGAGGAAAATTGGATGTAGAGGAAGATGACCCTCAGAAGATGATACATGTACGGGATGAGCCTGCTAAAAATCATACTGATGATGAGTTTGATCAACTCTTTGATGAGGTAATGAAATCGACTCGACTCGATGTTAGACTTGAATTTGATAGGAAGTCTAGAGTTGTGAAAACCATCTTTGAAAAAGACATATTGATGAAAAATCATTAAAATTTCTCAATTTGAAGTCATCAATATGATAGGTTTTCTATCCTTCTACATGCACATCCAAACCATACCGATGGTCCCGTTAATTTTATGGTGAAGCAAAAATTTCTTCGGTCATTTATAAAAATGGTGAAGGAATGGTGATTACTGATTTTTCACTTTTAAGCTCATGTGTTGTGTTATGATAATCGAATCAAGACAAGATAAGAACAAAAAGCGATAAACAACATAACAATGTATAGTGGTTAGGAGACTCAGCTCCTACATCCACTCTCCTTCCTAGGGAAATTCCTTCAAACACTTCTTGAGTTTTCCGACTACCTCCGGTAGTTTACTTACTCAACTCGCCCTGAGCTTTTCGACTACTCCTCGTGGTTTACTTACTCAACCCGACCTTGAGCTTTCGACGACTACTCAGATGGTTTACTAACTCAAACTGGACTTATCACCCTCTCGGGCACGCCTCTTAGATGTTTAACGAGTTCACACTCCTTCGGGACTTATCACCTCACTGGGATTGCTTGTAACAACTACCTCACTTCACCACTACTTATCTCTTACGAGAATGGGTTTGGGTTTGGGGTTGTTCTCCAACTATGGTGAGATTTTCCCTTCTGATGGTTTTAGCCTCAATGCTAAGGTTGGGAAAATCTCTCTAAGCTTAGGATACATCGTTGGTTTCTTCTTAGGTTGGGTTCTAGAACACTCTTTGAATATATATGTATATCTACGGACTTGTGTTCTAGGGTGGGAATGCTTTGGATATAACTCTCTTTGGCTCAGAAGCATCTCGTGTGCTATCTTCTCCACACATCCACACTTGATAATGAAGGAAGAACTTGTATTTATAGTGTGGATTTGAATGTTACCGTTGGAGAGAATCACATTCAAATCCATCTTATTCTCTGTAAAGATTCTGCTTGACTTTTCAGTGGTTGTCTTCCTCTCATTGGTCCCGTCGGCGGTGATTCTAGACTATATTCCTCGATTCCCGCCTTGGAATCATTCAGGGATTCTCTGAGTCTTGAGTTACTTCGGGGTTCTTGATTACGGAGACTTCTCTTCGGCGGACCTTGTCTGACGATCGGGCATCTTGACACTTCGAGTGACCGAGTTCATTCTCTGAATCGGACATCTTGACCTTCGAGTTACTTTGACTTCATTTATCTAATTTCTTCTTTGCACGATCGATCATTTCGGTGTCGGATCATCATATCTTCGATTCATTATTTCGGGATAGCATCAGTCGATTACATCGAGTTAGCATATCGGGTTTATCGCATCCGTCTCAATCACGTCACGATCTTGATCATCTGCTCATCTTCATATCGATCTCGATCATATCGATCTCGTCGGTCTCATCTGCTCATCTTCCGATCAACCTTCTCTTACGATCTTACGGTTCGGTTTCTTTTCTTCGATTTTGCGCTCTTCCGATCACCATATCGGCTTTTGATTTTTCTTCCGACGTTCGAACATCGATCTTACGATCACCGGTTAGCTTTTTCTTCTCTTCGATTTTGCCTGCTCATCGATAACTTCGAACTCATCTCACTCATCCGATCTCGATCGGTCGCTCATCTCGACCTCGTCGATCTCGATCATCTTCTTCTGATTCCGTGAGTTCCCCCTCAACTTGTTATCTGCAATTTAGCTTCAATAACACAAGTTGATAATGTTTTGGCATAATTCATCAAAACTAAAATATCCCAACACATACTATGTGCCTTGGATTGCTGAATTCTATGTTAATTTGAAGAAGAGTTGTGGAAATAGACTATCTTCAAATTATGGGAAAGTAAGGTTTAAGTATAATGTTGTTACCATAACTTCTAGGCTCATCAACATTTTCCTAAAGACTAAGAATGTAGAGGAAGAACCTATTGATCTAGAAATTGGTGAAGTGTTATTTGTGATAACTGGTGGAAGATATTCTGAATGGACATTGCAATTTTCTGCTTCAAAATTGACTTCTCTCTATTATGTGATACATAAATTGTTGGTCTCAAACTGGTATCCTTCTAGAAATTCCACTGTGCTTACTAAAGAACAGGCTTTCCTGCTTTACTAGATTGTTCATCTGAACAAGTTTAATATGGGAAAAATCATATTTGATAATATGATGTCTCTTGCTGGAAAACATGGTGATGGTGGAATGTTCCCATATCCAAGTTTGATCTGTCAGTTCTTGGATAAGTTGGAGTTTGACAGACCTAGAGGAGAGAAGATCAGTGGTTTTATTCCTAGCTTTGGGATTTCCCCAGTTCTGAAATGTGGTAACTGTGTGGTTGATCTACCTATGGAAGACCCTGAACAGCAGACAGAAAATGTTGTCCATTCTGTTGGCAACATTCCTTACACAGTCACAAGAAGTAATGGTATCCCCTCTGTCACATTTACTGATTCTTTCATCACTGATCAAATTCAATCCATCCAGCACAGCATAGATGCTCTTCTTAAACAACAAACCTTCTGGAGAAGCCTGCTTTCTACTCCAACAGGGGAAGGATCACCTAATGATGGTCCTGATGATGATGGTAATGATGGAGCTGGTCCATCTGGCCATGCAGGTGAGAAGGATGATGTACCAGATGCTGGTGATAATGTTTCTGGGGATGATGATTGTGCTGCTGCACAAGATGATCAAAATGATGATGAAGACAGAGAGGTTGAGGATGCTGTACAAGATGCTGTGAATGAAGCTGTGCAGGATGCAGTGAATGATGTACTCAATGCTGCTGCTGCTGAACAAGTTGTTCCTGACCCTACAACTGATGATAGCACTGATGAAGATCTGAGAAAGACTCCAGACAGGGAGGATATGTCTCCTGAGAGTATTGCTATGCTTGATGAGATGTATGGTCATGACAATTGGTGAACAGATTCAACACAGAGAGAGTTTTTGATGTATGGGGGAGCATTTGCAGATTATGGAGATGCAGCCATTCCAATGGCCCAGTCCTTCCCTATACTTCACTATAAAAATTCCTTTCTGTATTGCAATCTTATATTTACTGCTCTTTACTTTATGAACTCTGTTAATGGACAAATAGATGTTAGGTTTATGTTTATGTCATTTATTTTATGTTGGATACTTTGACCTAAGTACACTGCGGATGTACTTAGTGCTTGTGTTGGTTGTTTGTTTTAAATTATGATTTGGTTAAATAGTAGTTGTTCTATGAATGACTATTATTTGTTTCTTTCCTGACACAAGTTCGGATATTGTTTTTAACATCAGGTGTGTTGTAGTAGAAATGCCAAATTGGGGGAGTTTGTTGATGTTGCACGGATGTTGTTCCAGATGTTGGACAACATTCTATACAACATCTTAAATTTGTCCTTTCTCCTAACACTGACTATGTTTTATTAGATGTGTTTTTCTTTGTTTCCTACATTGCAGGATGAAGACAATTTCGGATATTGTCAAGCGGTTGCACTGTTGGAGTAAGAATAGAAAGATCATGGGTGGTTACACCAAGATCATGGAGATAGTGGAGGAGATCTTCAAGGCTGTCCATGTTGGAATATAGAGGCACGTAAAACACGTAATCACATGCGCAGTGGAAATTAAAGTTCACCAACAACGAACAATTAATTACATACAGATTACAATAATCATAACGAGAAATCTTACAGTAACTCGAGAGCAGATTTCTCTACGACGGTATCCACGTAATCCCCAATTACAGACTTGCACGGATTTACCAGCGTTGAATCCCGAGACAGATTTGCTAGGAAAATCTAAACTCTAGATCTTATGGAGAAAATATGAAGTAACGTATTTATGTGAATTCCCAAGAGCTTGTATATAGGGAGACCCAACTTAAATCTTAAGCTAGCCAAATTAGGGAAATAAAAACCCTAATCTTGAATTAAATTAATTTCTTTTAATTTAATTCCCTAAATATAAATCTCTACGGATTTAAATGCCTTATATGAAAATCTCTACGATTTATTTCCATATACATTAAATCCTATAATTATATTCCAAATATAATTATTGGGAATTCTTATTTAATTAAATCCAATTTAATTAAACATTAATAATAATTAATTATAAATTAATCTATTATTAATTACTTCTCCATAAATTAAATATTAAATCCAATTTAACGTTTAATCAACCAACTATAATCCGTAAAAGGGAACTACTTGTTGTGTGACCCATAGACCCTCATATACCGAGCGATTATTCAAACTAACGGTCTTAATTGAACCCTAGTCAATAAATCAGATATTCTCAATATATGAGGTACTTGCGAGAAACATGCAACTACCTGTAACTGAAATGTGGGCAATTGAGATTTTCTCCTTTCATTCACGAATGCTCGATTAGTCTTGAACATGATGAAGTGTCTATTCAAATAACTTAATCAGTTTATCTCAAATCACTAATTGATCATTAGTGTCACACTTAGTCACAAAGTCTAAGTTGACGTGCATTGACCAATTACTTAGATCCAATTATGATGAGAAGATGAGTATTCTCTCTAAATCCACTTTGAGGAATGAATCCTTTTCTTGGCTCAACTACCACGCACATGCACTTCGTGTTCAACTCAATCCAAGCCATATCTACCCATAGACAGGTGCAAGTATCGGTCATGGTCAAAGTTCATCACTCCACACATGTCGTGCGTATTGACCTCAAGTCAAAGGAGTATCGCATCGTTCCCACTAACCGAGACACCCGTAGACACATATAGTGGAACTACATCAAACGGTTTCTCGGATTGGTATACCAATACCCTCTAAGGTATTTGTGCATCCATCATGAGATACCTAGTATCTCGTAGTAAGTGAGATCTTACTACACTTTCTAAGAGTATGATGCAAACCGCACACCAATCTCCATTGCATCACCAATATCCCATTCTTGATGATCCTCGATTGGGGCTATTTGAGAATCGTGCTTAAGTCATCTGAGTTCTCACACACTCAATGACAGCAGTGATTCAAGGGAACACATATAAGAATAAATGCAAACAATCAAACATAATATTTTAATGAGTGTAACGCCATACATTTAATATTAACCAAACAATAATAATAAACCAATACTGAATATTATCTGAGTATTATGTCTTTACAATGGATTGTCTCTAGGACACTGTAACACCCAAAAAAAATTTAGTCAGTTATATTTTTTTAAACTTTTGTAAGAGATTTTTTTTATTATTTACAAAAAATACTTTTATCAAAATTTTCAGATTTTCCTCAACTTTTTCTGATATTTTTACGAAATTTATAAAAATATTTGAATTTAATCTTCCTTCGCCACATAAATATCAATTTCTCTTTTACTGGTGCAGCACGTGTTTTGAAAAAATCAAATTTATAATGCCATGAATATATTTTAAAATAAAGATTCAATATTCGACTATTTAGTTGAAATCCATGAACCAACCTTTCATCCTAATCTATTTCAAAAGGAAAGAAAGAATGAGATCAATATTAGTGTTGGTTTAGTCATGCAAATCAATTTAAAAAAAAAATGAGATCAACCTTTGACATGTCTGTTCCAAATTCCACGTTTCATTCCTATTATTAATATATAAAAGGTATCTTTAAAATTTTAATCTCTATCTACAAAAATCAAATCTCAAGATCTTCATGATATATTCAAATTCCAATTCCACTAAAAAAATATATTTTTCATCCCTATAAATAGAGGTCTCTTTTTATGAAATCAAAATACATAGAAAAATATTATTTCATATTTTTCACAACTCATGATTTTTTCGCAACAAGGATAAAGACATTTCATTGTATCTTTTGCATCCACGACATTCATATGAGGTGGGAATTTCTATTCAAGTTTACGTTTGTCTTTATTAAATTCTTTGAATGTGAATTATTATTGTCTAAATGCGACATTCCATAGCTACAGCAACAGGCAACATGCAACAGAATACATGTTTATGACATGTTCAACAGTTTCTATAGTAGCTCGGATCACAAGTGGGTCCTTGCTAAAATTAATTTACAGTGTGTTGTCATATTCAGTAATTGTTTACATGATTCGTTTTTAATATTGACAAACGAGTCTCCACTGAGCTAGTTGTTTTGCTCACCCCAATCTCATTAATATTTTCCAGATTAAGAAGGAGTGCGGTGGAGGGACGGTGGATTGCCTCAAGTGTTTATTTAAAATTTTACTATTTACAACAATTGATTTCATTTGAATATTGAGTCATGTTTAGCTATTGAGATTGATGCATTTCTATTTAATTGTAGTCACATCTCTTAAACAAATTTGAATATTTAGAATTTTAAAGTGCATATTTTTTTATATAATTTTTACTTCCGCTGCAAATTCTTATAATATTTATGCATATTTGGCCTACGAAAAATGGGGATGTGACAGACACTAACACTAACAATCTCCCACTTGAACTAGAGCCAATCACCTACATGTCTAAACCCTAGACCATCAAAATGTCTAGTGTGTACATGAACACTCATAGCCTTGGTGAAAGGATCAGCCAGGTTATCCTCCGTGGGGACACGTTCCAACTCTATTTCTCCTCTAGCAATTATCTCTCTTATCAAGTGATAACGCCTCGGTACATGCTTGTTTCTGTTATTGGATCTCGGTTCCTTAGCTTGCGCAACCGCACCAGTATTGTCACAATACAACTTTATTGGACTACTGGCACTCGGAACTACCCCTATTTCATTTAAGAACTATTTTATCCAGACAGTTTCTTTGGCAACTTCTGCCGCAACAATGTACTCAGCTTCGGTTGTTGAGTCTGCGGTAGTCTCTTGCTTGGAACTATTCCAACTAACCGACCCACCATTGAGAACGAAAACATAGCCTGACTGTGATTTGTAATCATCACAATCGGATTGGAAACTTGCATCAGCATAGCTAGTTGCAAGTAGCTCTGACTGTCCTCCGTAGACCAAGAAACAGTCTTTAGTACGTCGAAGGTACTTAAGAATGTTCTTGACAGCAATCCAGTGAGGTTCACCCGGATTCTGCTGGTATCTACCAGTGGTGCTAACAGCGAAGGCCACATCTGGCCTTGTGCAAGTCATGACGTACATGATGGAGCTAATTGCAGATGCATTCATGCACCGGATATCAGCTTATGTGGAAGGACAATCCTTCTGAGACAACTTTATCCCATGACATGCCGGTAGAGAACCTCTCTTATAATTCTCCATCGCAAATCGCTTTAACACCTTATCTACGTAGGTTGAATGTGACTGTCCCAACATCTTCTTGGATCTATCCCTATGGATCTTGATCCCTAAGATGTAGCATGCCTCACCAAGGTCCTTCATCATGAAGGTCCTTGATAGCCAATCTTTTACCGACTGCTTGAGAGGGATATTGTTTACCATAATCAATATGTCATCGACATACACAACTACGAAGATAATATTTCTCCCACTGCGTTTCCGATAAACGCATGGATTTTTCGAATTTTTGATGAAGTCAAATGATTTGATAGCTTCATCAAAACGGATATTCCAACTCCTAGAAGCTTGCTTTAGTCCATAAATGGACCGTTTAAACTTACACACTGGGTTAGATTTTAGCTTCGATACAAAACCTTCCGGTTGAGTCATAAACACCTCCTTATCAATGTTACCATTGAGGAAGGTTGTTTTGACATCCATCTGCAAAATTTCATAATCTAAGTGTGCAGCTACAACGAGTAAAATTCGAATGGACTTGATCTTGGTAACAGGTGAGAAAGTCTCATCATAGTCAATGCCTTCGCATTGACTATAACCTTTTGCTACCAACCGGCCTTGTAGGTTTGTACCTTGCCGTTTGCATCGGTCTTATGCTTGTAGACCCATTTGCAACCTATGGGTTTTACCCCTTTCGGCAATTCAACCAAGTCCAGACATGATATGTGCACATCGAGTCCATCTCGGATTTCATGGCTTCATGCCACTTCTCTGAGTCAACATCTAATGTTGCCTCAGTGTAAGTTCTAGGATCATTTTTATCCGGGATCTCCACATCATCATGTTCCTCTACGAGGAAACCATTATATCTAGTGGGCGGATTACGAATCCTAGTGGACTTACGGAGCTGTGGTTGTGCAGGCTGTACATTCTGATCGTGTAAATTTTGTGGTGCATCGATTTCATCAATGTCCGGACAGTCTTCAAGAGCGCACTTTCAGATGCCTCTTGGGCGGGAGTTTGAACTATGTTGTTCTCATTCAGCCCACTTGAAGTTTGTTGCGAAGGCAATGCAACTCGAATTACGCTCCCACTGGCTGAAAGAGGATCACTAAGTGATAAACTTCCACCAAGAGAGGTGCTAAATGCTCCCACTGATTCCTTGTCACATTTCCTTGACAAGATATCAGTCTCTTGTTCATCCTGTGGTTCTTGAATTTCTTCAAGTTCTATCATCTTACGGCCTTGTTCCCCAAAGACATAGTCTTCCTCGAGGAACCTGGCCTGCCTAGAAACAATTATCGTTTGTTTCTCAGGTAGATAGAAGTAATATCCCCTCATTTCCTTAGGATATCTCACAAGGTAACCCTTTTAACCTTTGGATTCCAACTTATCAGTGAACATCTTTTTCACAATTGCGGGGAAACCCCAAGTTTTGATATGTGAGAAAGTTGGCTTCTTGCCGCACCATAATTCATATGGTGTATGCTCAACCGATTTGGATGGAATCTTATTCAGAATGTAAATTGAGGTTTGTAACGCGTATCCCCATAAGAATGTCGGAAGAGAGGAAAAGCTCATCATGGACCTTACCATGTCTAACAAGGTTTGGTTTCTCCTCTCGGACACTCCGTTCATTTGCGGTGTTCCGGGAGGAGTCCATTAAGTCTGGATTCCATGTAACTTTAAGTGATCCATGAACTCATGGCTAAGGTATTCGCCCCCGCGATCAGATCGAAGAGTCTTAATACTCTTACCAAGTTGCTTTTGTACTTCAACTTTAAACTCCTTGAATTTTTCAAAAGATTCATATTTATGTTTCATAAGATACACGTATCCATATCTTGAGAAATCGTCAGTAAAAGTGATGAAGTAGACGAAGTGACCCCTAGCTAGATTGGGCAATGGTCCACAGACGTCACTGTGGATCAACTCTAGAACTTCTTTGGCACGAATCCCTTTCCCAGAAAAGGGTTTGTTGGTCATCTTGCCCTTGAGATAGGATTCACAATTTCCATAAGACTCAAAGTCGAATGGGGTTAAGTAGTCTAACTTTCTTAACCTTGCAATCCTATTCTAGTTTGCATGACCAAGCCTACAATGCCACAAGTAAGTCGGGTTTTCATGATTACTAAGCTTGAGTAGTTTGTTTTGTATATTAAGAATATCATGTCCATAATGCAATAAATATAAACCATTCGATAAAGGAGCATTTCCATAAACATCACCATTAAGCGAAAAATAACAATTATTATTTGCAAAATGGAAGGAAAACCCTTCAATGTCTAACATAGTGTTGGTCCCGGTGCTAATGAGTCTCACACGTGTATGGGGGGGAATACACATGTTCAGTGATTTTTAAAACTTTTCTTTCACTGAGGTCAGATGGGTCAGGTTGACCTGATGATTTGCCCTGAGAAGCACAGATCGCCCTGAGTCAAAGTCTACTGAGTCAATGATCCTGAGCTACTTTCAGAAGCTTCAGATTAGCCCAACTGAGCCTGAGTTTATCAGAGTTCCTGAGCCGCTTGGATCAGATAACAATCTTACTGAACCCTCAGTAGAGTTAGTTCATTTTGGTAACTATCTGTTCTAACTTCTCAAGTGTGCGGAATGGTTGGCCCTAAATTTATACTCGTTTTTAGCGTTGCTGAAGATCTTCCTTTTAATGAAACAGTGATTAAGGTTGTGATAAGTTGATGCAAGTTCAGTGGATTGATTCCAACTGAATATCAGTAAATTATGCTTTCAGTGAAAGACATGCAACAGATAATAATGCAGTACAGAAAGCAAAACAACACAACAATTATAGTGGTTCAGAGACTCAAGCTCCTATGTCCACTCTCTTTGACCTTCAGAGAAATTCCTTAACCACTTCCTAAAGCTTTCTGGCTGACTCACTGCAGCTTACTCACTTTTCTACTTTGAGTTTTCTCGGTCGACTCAACGCAGCCTTACTAACTCAAACACACACAAGTGTTCAGACTACCACAAGTAGCTTACTAACTTCTTCTCTAGAGTTTTCTGGCTAACTCACTGTAGCTTACTAACTCTTTACAACTCCAACTCACCAACAAACACACTCAAACTACCTTACAAAGGGGGTTTTTTTGGTTGGTTTCAAACTAGGATGAGATATCCTTTACAATAAGAACAATGCAAAGAAGATATCTTTACTAAGCTTTGATATATCTTATCAATCTGAGGCTAAGAATATCTCTGTGAAACACTAAAATTCTAGGTTTTTCGATATAATTTTATCAATGAGCTCTTGAGTTGCTTTTCAAATTTCCCCGACCTCTTAATGTAAAGGGTCACTAGTATTTATAGGCAACTTCACCAAGGTCACTTTGAAAAACTATCCGTTGGAGGAGATAGTTATCATGGGTTTCCTCTTATGGTGTTTGATGAACGGCTATTTTTTAGGGTTTGAATACTCCCTTGCATGTTTTAGGAATTATGCTTTCATGTAGCCAATCACCACTTTTTGCAACAAATATTCTTGTGACATACTTCAAAGTCCGTCTTTCAAAGGTCGAGAAAGTCTTTGTCTTCCTCCGATTGGTTCTTATCTTCAAGAAATGTAGACAAACATAACGGCTCTTTTTGGTCAATCTCTCCGAGTGAGATAACCTTAAACAACACTTAGACTTAGTTCCTTTTGTCTGAATATGTCCGGGGTATCTATTTTTCCTCAATATTCGTGTTTTTCTCGGTTTTTGTAGTCTTGATGATTCATCTTCGAAACATTCAAAGGTTATAATCAATATTCAAGATTTTGTGAGTCTTCAAGAACTACTGGGTCTTGATATCTTCTTGTGTCTTCGTCTTCATCTTCTAGCCTACTTCATCTTTCGAGTCTTGATTTCTTTCATGTCTTATTGAGTCTTGATTACATCGAAGTCTTCGCTGACATCTACCGAGTTTCTTCATCGAGTCTTCGATTTCTTGAAAACTATCGAGTCTTCGCTTATATCATCTTGAAACTTATCGAAGTCTTCGTTTCTTGAAACTTTCTTCTTGAAACTTACTGAGTCTTCAGTTTCTTCAGAAACTTACTAAGTCTTCAGAATCTTCAAAATTTAACCTGATCTATATCTGCTGACTATACATGGTGCAGATAACATCCTGAACACTCTATACTGAATCCTGACTCAGTCTATCAAGATTATCCTGAACATATCATACTCAGGGGTTTTGGGATCTAATCAAAAACTTCTTTATTAAATTCATCTCCCAACAATTTCCCCCTTTTTGATGATGCCAAAACCATCTTGTTACAAAAACACCTAACCTATACTCAGGTTTCAGTTTTTCTATTACAATCCAAAATGGCAATTTTCCAACAATTTCAAAACATAAGGCATATCGAACATAAAAGACATGTAAAAAGATAATGAGATATTATCTTTGAGCATAAGGATAAATTTTCATTGATTGTAAGATCAGAGTTACAAATTACAATGAAAATAAAAAACAAAAACAGAAGTACAAAGAGTCTTCAGTATTCATCATCTTTAGTCTTCATCAACTTCATCCTCAGGCACTTCCAGGTTGAACAACCCATAATATCTCTTCTTCAGTTCACCCCTTGCTTTGATGATATCTGGGTTGTTTCTTGTCAGGCCAAGTTGGATGGCATACTGAGCAATCTCTTGAGAAATGGCTGTCTCATTCACATAACCATTTTTAAGTCTTGGAGCTGGGTAAGTATATGGACCAGGGGCAACAATCTGCGTATTACCTTCATCTGCCAAGTTAATCCAACTTTGCAGGTACTTAGGATAGAATGTCAGAAGATATTCAATGAAGGCTTCATTCATATCCGAGCTGTTCCCCCTCCATTCCCTCAGAATTTCATAGTAGAACCAGAAGGTTCTCTTGATTTCCTCCCACGCATCATTGAATTGAATAGGCATCCATTTGTCAATGTGCGGCCATTTATGAGCTTTCTTTGTACCCCTCCTCTTGCTCAAGAACTTCTTGAAACCACTTCTTCTTTTCTGCTCTTCTTCTTTCTTTTTTCTTATTACAGGAACTCTTGATACAGAAGCAGCAGTTTTCTTCTCCTTTTTAACTTGAAGTGTTTTCAGAGCTTTCTTAGTGTTGAAGACTTCTTTTTCAGCTTCTTCCTCAGATTCTTCAAAATCAATAATCAATTTCCTCTGAGTAGACTTCGAAGCTTTAGCTCATTTCTTCTTCTCTTGCTCTACAAATGCCACAGCCTTTCTCTTTACAGGTTTGACTTGTTCTTCACTGGCTTGGCTTGTTTCCACCATCCTTCTACCACTCAGTTTCTCAGAAATTGCTTCCTGAATAATCTGCTCAGATACTTGAGTGTAGATAGGCTCTTCAGTTTCTTTGAATTTGAGCTTCTCAGTGGCTTCCACTTCTTTTAAGGCATTAGCTATAATCTTCTCTTCAGCTTCTTTATCAGCCTTTCTCTTCAAGGTCTGTGCCAACAACTCACTAAGCTTGCCACCAGGCCTTTCCCCCTTTTTGGCACCATACCTTGGAAGAAGTTGAGAAAGTGCGGTATCTGTTGGGAAATTTATAGTTTTGATGAAAGTTCCAAAAACACATGTAATAGGACCAACAAAGTTCATTAGGTTTGATTGATGTTTATATTACCTACTATAGGAGACCAGTTGATAATGATTGTATAGAACAACTGATGAAATAGATAGGTCACATATTGAGGGGGAAACTCAATATGTATAGGTCGATCCAAGACTCAAAGGACAGCTTGATATCCGACAGGCCAAATGCTAGAAAAGAAAAGAAGATCGATCGATCTGATCTAGTCGATATCTCAATTTGAAGTCATAAAGCTCAAACTCGTAATACTTGAAGATCGATGACTTCCAAAGATCGCACCAGAAGACCTACATCACCGAGTCCGCTAGTTGAAGCTAAGTCAACCGCAAGACCAAGACTCTATCGGTAGATCGATCGATTCAGATCGATCAAATACCACCGTGTGAAATCGATGTTTCACCTAATCATACGTCTATGATCTAAACAAGAAGAATGTCAAGCGTAGTTGGAAGAACAACACTGAAAAGTGAGTCTGCTATCCAATAAGAACAAGACACGATGATCTGGAGCCGCAATTGTGGGATTTGATGCTACCTCTCAGAATGGCTACAAAGTACAAATTCACGCTTTTGGCCATGCCGCCTCGAAGCTCGTCACATCAAGCTCGCAAGTCTACTAAATATAGCCTGAAATTCAAATTGCTCTCCAACGGCTCTTTGATTTCAAGGTCTATAAATATGGGATCACACTTCAGAGTGAAATAACATAAACGCTGAACAATCAAGAAGCTCAAGCTAATATCATATTTCCGCACAAGAACACGAACAAGAAGATTAATTTTTATTAAGTGTTCATCCCATAAGTTCTTAGCATAGAAATCTTTTCATCTAGTCATAGGCCGCTTTTATACGCAAAGAAAAGATTTCATAGTTGGAACCAAAACAATCTTACCCAAACCCCCAAGTTAGGTTAAGTTGTTTAGCAAGATTTCGAGACTAGGTTTTAGTTCTCGATCTCTTGGGATCGGTTGAGTGTGAACTCCTTAAACATCTAGTTGGTGTCTTGTGTTGGACTTACACACAAAACAAAGTCCAGTTGGTTAAGTAGGTGCCCCTTGTGATAGGGAAGAGTGGATGTAGGACTGGTTTGTCCGAACCACTATAAATCTTGTGTGCCTTTACCGCTTTGATTAACTGACTACACAATCGCACACAACCCTTAAAGAGCATACATATTCCAAGTTGAGATCAGTTAGCACCAAGCTTCTGATCTGATCAAACTTGACACTTCAAATAACCGATTAAAAGATTAACTTTGGAATCGATTTATCAAAACCGGTTTTTCACAAGGGTAAAACTTAAGCTTCCCCACACATCGCTTAAACTGATAGTTACCGAACCGATCGCCTTGAGCGACAAGAAGTTGGTTATCGACCTAAACCGATTCACTCACACTCGATCAAAGTTAATCGCCTCACACCTTGATTTGCACAAAAAGTTTTCGAAGTCTATTCACCCTCCCCTCTAGACTTCGCCCTCACAAAAACCGTTCGGGACCTACAAGTGGTATCGAGCGCTTGGTTCTAATCGACCCTCGACTTTGTGTATCATCGATTCTTGAGGAAGAATCTTTGTGGTCGATCGAATGATTTTGAAAAACCGCTTTTAAAACTCATTCATTTTCCAAAATCACTCAAAGATGGATAACACCTCGTATGTATCATGATCTGCGAAGTTCTCAATCGATGAGTATGCAGATTGGGCCATATATATGTCCAACCATCTAGGTTCGATCAAGGGCGGAATGATGGAAGTCATCGAAAGAGGACCCATCATCATATATTACGACAACCCTGCAGTTGGAGGAGATCCAGATTTTTTGCCCCGGGAAGTCTAGTGCGAAAAAGCCCAGCCTTGATGGATGCAGAGGAAAGAAAGCTACACACTCTAGATACTATCGCAAGGCACATTATCATGAAAACAATGGATAAGGTCACCAAGGAAAAGATTAAGTATCTCAAATCTGCGAAAGCAATGTGGGATACTCCGGGTGAGATATCGAGGAAATGAATGATATAAAA
This sequence comes from Stenogyne calaminthoides, assembly GCA_037126765.1. Taxonomy (NCBI): domain Eukaryota; kingdom Viridiplantae; phylum Streptophyta; class Magnoliopsida; order Lamiales; family Lamiaceae; genus Stenogyne; species Stenogyne calaminthoides. The sequence goes on from JBBCBC010000018.1 coordinate 14,327,571, forward strand.
GACAAATTGTCTCGCAGTTTAACCGGTAAAGTTCGAAAAATTAAAGATGCTGCCTAACGAAACCATCAACGAACTCGATGGAAGGATTACGATGTCAATAAACAAGCTTCGAGAACTTGGTAGAGAGATGTCTGATAAAGATATCAACTACAAAATTTTAAGGTCTCTCACCAAGAAATGGGACATGAAGGTCACGGTAATCAAGGATTGCCAAGACATTTCAAAAATGAAGCCAAGTAGCTTGTTCTTGAGCCTTAAAGCTCACGAAGTTCGATTTGATTGAAAGAGGACAAGTCGATGAAGATGAGGTGCCCGGCCAAGCCTCAACTTCAAAATCGCTTGCTTTTAAGGCAACTAGCCAAAGAAGCGAGGCCAACGAACCCGTTGGGAATATAATGAGTCGTTGAACAGATCGCTTCTCGCTACTACCAGAAGCTTGAGAAGTCGAACGTCCAACTTGGTAAGTATCGAAGATTTTATAAGGACTATCAACATAGCCGAGGGAGAGATAGGAGATCAGCCAACAGATCTCCAGAAAGAACCAGATCTAATGATCGGAGGGATCACAGAGATGAAAGGAAAAGAGATAATCGATCGAGGAAGGAAGAGATAACCAATCGATGTAAGAAGCTCGGACTACTATCGAAAAGGAAGTCACCGATAGGTCATACAGACGGAGTGATTCACCCGGAAGGAAAGGTTCGTGGATCAAGGAGCGCGTGCTTCAACCGTGGAGAAGCCAGTCACTATAGCGCAGACCGCCTGCACTGACGCCAAGAGAAAGGGAAGAAAAGAGGAACATAAGAGAGCAACGTTATAGGGACAGAAGAGCCATGGTTGCTGATACATCAGGAATTGACGATTCCTATCTGCCCTCTGAGGACTCTGGATACTCCTCTGTAGAAGACTTCCGATCAAGAAGGTTGTTGACTTCTATGAAAATGAAGATCCGATATTCTCTTCGACGATGATGAGATCTCGCCGATGGCCAGGAGGACCAATCTGAGGTAACCTCCAAACCTCGCTTCGCTAAACTTCTACACCTGCTATCATTAGCACACCTGCTGGGGAGATTGACTTGCAGCTCTACTCTGAGCAATTGCTTGAGGATCTCTCCAATGCAGTAGACACTTATGCTATAGTGGAAGCTGAAAATGATAAGTCGAGGACCGTAAATAATCACCTTGCTAAAGAAAATGATCTCAAGAAAAGCCTCTCGAACTTAGATCACCTGAAACCGCCGTAAGGCAACCGAGAAATTTAAAATTCTCGGTTAAAGCTTCGATCGGAGAATCGATCAAAGATCACCGGCATTAACAAACAAAGAAGTCGATGACTTCAAAAATCCTGCAAGCAAAATTTGATGAGCTATTCCAAAAGCATGAAAGTCTAAAATCATCTCGAGGATAATCTGCAGAAGAAAAAAAGAGGTTTTTTTCAAAATCATCTAAAACCTGCTCAAGACATGAACACCTATTTTCGAACAACGATTAATAAGAAGGGACTTGGCTATGAGAACCCTTCCACATCCTCAAAAGCCCCTACCGATTCATCTCAAAAGGGTGTAATCGACGAGTTTAAACAAAGATACACCAAAAGCCAAACATGTATCTAATAAGGAAAAAAAGACCATTGAGCGGTAAAGCGGTGCCAACCGTAAGGGGAACCAAATGGACCCCAATCGGTAAAGCATCGATCGAGGAATCAACAGAAGAACCCAGTTCATCTCGAAGAGACCTCAACCTCGATCAACATATCGAATCGTAAAAAAACAACCTCGTAAAAGGGAAGTCCAATCGAGACCCAATCAAGGTCACCGCCTAATAAGCATGCTTCGTAAACCGCAAAAACCACCTATGCTAAAAAGATATGAATATTTTGATGGTAGTAGTCGTATTCTACCCCTATAATCGTAAATCTAGGGTCACGACCAACCACAATCGATAAAAAAGAAGACAAATAGAAAAGATAAATCCCAAGTCTTCTAAGTCATCCAAGGTTCACACTAATAATCATACAAATCGAAAGCATATAAAGAGACGTATGATTATGTTGATAGGTATGGGAGACAAATCAGCCTTCGATCTAACCGATCACAATAGAAGTGCTCGTTTGTATGGATCCCCAAAACTAATCCTAACCCCTCGGACCCAATCCAAAAGGGGGTACCTAAAGCCCGATTTGGGTCAAGCAGGATCGCGTGGGTCCGCCAACAAAGGAGGTGTGCAAGCAACTATCTGGTACATCGATAGTGGATGTTCAAGGCACATGACAGGAAGCAAGCACCTCCTTAGCTCATACATAGAACAGAAAGGCCCGCGTGTACTCTTCGGTGATGATAACTTTGGTTATACCAAAGGATTTGGAACCTTAGAGAATGATGATGGACAAGTAATCCTGAGTCTCAGATGTCGAAGGTCCGAAGCACAACCTATTATCGGTTTCACAATTTCATGACAACGGATTCAAAGTGTTGAGTTCTCGATCGATCAATGCACTATCAAGAATCGAGCCACTCAACAGATTTTTCTAACTGGTTCAAGGAAAGAGACGATCTACACAGCTGATATGCATGCCTGATTGTCAAGAGTTCCAAAAGTAGCAGTTGGCTCTGGCACAAAAGAATGAGCCATCTGAACTTTAAAACTCTTAATAAGATAGCAAGGATGTCTCTAGTGGAAGGACTTCCTAATGAAGTATTTTCAAAGGATCGGATATGTACTTGCATGTCGGGAAGGGAAAACAAAGTTAAAGCTTCATTCAAGGGAATTCCGGACCGCATCCAAAGAGTCTCGCAAATGCCTATATGGATCTATTTGGACCAAGCATACCGATCGATCTCAACGGACGAAAATACACTCGTAATCGTGGATGACTATTCCAAGTTTACCTCGGTTATATTCTTACTTAAGAATGATGAGACGAAACGAAGATACCCGAGCCGCTAAAAAGATTACAAAATGAGAAGGGTGTCGGTAGAGTAAAAATCGACGATAAAGGTATGCAATTTCAATTCCTTTATTAATGATTTTTGCTCTAAGTTTGGTATACTGACATGAAACATCACCGCAAGGACGCCACAACAAAATGGAGTAAATGAACGGAGGAACAGAACTCTCAAAGAAGTTCGCCGCACGATGTTAATTGAACATGCAATACCAAGCCGCTTTCGCGTATAATCAACACCGCATGCCATACTCAAAATGATGTCTTCGACTAAGGCTCACTACAAAACACCCTATGAACCGTGGAAGGACAGAAAACCTCGTGGTCTCTTACTTCCATGTTTTTAGTGTAAGTGTTTCATACACAACAATGGGAAGAGTCATTGAAAACCTTTGAGGCCAAGTCGATGAGGGTATATTCTTAGGATATTCCTCATCTAGCAAGGCTTTCGTGGTCTACAATGCATTTAACCCTACTTGTGGAAGAAACACCCCATGTAGTCTTTGATGAAGCATCTTCGATCAATTAAAATCGCCTCGAAACAAGATGTACACGAAACAAGTACGATGCTCGTAAATGGATCAATGAATGATCAAGGAAAAAGAATCAAAACCATAACGAACCATCCTAAGGTTCGAAAAAACCTGTTTAGTGAACAAGCCGATATACCGAGATAAAGATCCCATCCGGTTCGGGGGAACACTGGTTCCCGCAGACATCACATGATGAGTCCAACATCACCGAGACTTGTTCTTATCAAGTGGATCATAACTCGCACCACTCCCAACCGCTAGTAATGAAATTTTATCGTAAACGGACGATGTTCTCCAAACCGACGCAAATCGAATGTATGACACGGATAACCAAATATCCAACCGATCGATAATCGGAGACCCATCTCGATAAAGTTAAAACTAGACATCGATTGGTGAAAGTGCCATGTATTGTCATTATCCGTCATGAAGGAACCAACAACAATAGAGGAAGTTCTACAAGACGCTTAAGTCGATTCTAGCCATGCAGAGGAGGAGCCGAACAGTTCGAGAGAATTAAGTTTGGGAACCGGTAGACGCACCAAGTCATCAAGACGTTATTGGCACGGTGGGTATTCAAGAACAAGAGAGATGAGAAAAACGTCATCACCGTAAATAAGGCAAGACTTGTTGCTAAGGGGTATTCACAATCGAAGGAATTGATTATGATGAGACCTTTGCACCGGGCCGCCGCTTAGAAGCCATTCGGGTCGCTTTACGCATATGCTTCCCACGAGGGTTCATCGTGGTATCGATGGACGAAAGAGTGCTTTCTTAAACGGGTACTAGCAGAGGAAGTTTATGTCGAACAACCTCCGTGCTTTGAAAAGGGCAACCAGTGTACTGTTTAAGAAAAAAGCTCTCTATGGCCTCAAAACAGCTCCTCGAGCTTGGTATGATACACTCTCTCGCTTCTTGATCGAAAAGTGGGTTCACTAAAGGAATAATGGATGTAACCTTATTCGAATAGAAGATGGAAAAGATATTCTCGATGGTTCAGATTTACGTGGATCTACATCATCTTTGGATCTCCCAACAAAAGTCTATGTGAAAGATTCAAAGAAATCGATGCAAGGGAAATTCGAGATGTCCATGATGGGTCGATGAATTACTTTACGGGTCTTCAAGTAAAGCAAAGTACGAAGGATATTCATCTCGCCAAGCAAAGTACACTAGAATTTATTGGCTAAGTTTGGAGTTCAAAATTGTAAGGAAGCCAAAATTCCTATGATGACCGGATTCAAGATGGATCCGTATGAGGATGGTCGAAAAACAAATCGAAGGAATATAAGGCACTCATTGGATCTCTACTATACCGACCGCCAAACAGACCCGGATATAACCTTCGCAGAGGTGTATGTGCGATTTCAGCAAATCCAATGATAAGTCACCTAGAAGCGTTTAAGCGGATTCTTAAGTATCTGAAGGACAAGAAACCTTGGTTTATTTTACCCATCGATGATAATCTAGAGCTTAGTGGGTATTCTCGATTCGATTATGGAGGTTGCAAGATTGACGTAAAAATCCACCTCGGAACTTGTCGGGTTCTTAGGAAGTAAAAAAGCCGATCTCGTGGTTTTCAAAAGAAGGACATCGGTTGCAACATCTACTATTTGAAGCGAGAATATATGGTCTGCAGTGAAGTTTTGTTGTTCCCAACTACTCGCTTAGTCAAAAATGAGGGATTATAACATTGAAGCTAAGAATGTACCTATTTTCTCGATGATAATAGTGCTTTATTGCAATCACTTTCGTAATCCTCGTTCTACATACAAGATGCAAGCATGTGGATGTCGGGCACCATTTTATAAGAGATCATGTTGAAAAGAAGAATATCGAAATGGAAAAGATTCATACTTGATATACGAAAAGTCGATATTCTAACCAAGCCACTAGCCGAGATCGATTCGAGAATTATGCAATGAGCTAGGGCTTCCGGATCTTGGAGAAAATGCACCTAAAAATGTTTGATGGAATGATCTCCGTAACCACCGGTTAAGAAACTAATCAGTTCAAGTGAAATCGAGTTGAATTTGGTATCTCAATCGATCGGAAGATCGATCAAGGAACCGATATGAGAAGGTCTTGATCGATTTAAAGTTTATCGATTAAATGAACCGATCGTTTAAAGGATTATCTCGATTAAATCTGCTTTCGCTTATACTTTGTAAGTCGATTAAATTAAGTCGAATTCAACAAGATTCACAAGTGGTATTCACAAGATTAAAGCTTAAAATCGCATAAGGATACGTAAATTTACACAACAATGAAATAATGTAAATTTTCATTAATAAAGACCCGAAGGTCAGGTTACATTACAAGATACAAGTACAAGAGGACCCGGAGGTCAGTACATAAACCCTAAACCCTAAACCCTAGACCTTAACACTAAACCCTCATCCTAACCCTTGAAGAAGTGGAGAGAGAGAGATTTTAAATCTGATGCTCTCATTTTCCCCCACTTAACAAGGGTGAGAGAGGCTTTAAAGAAATCCTAAAGCCGCTAGCTGAAGCTAAAACCAGTGGAGCGACAACGGCCTTGATAGGATTTTTAAGCCAGGAGCCCTAAGAAAGAGTCAGTGGGCTCTCCAGCTGTTAAATGGTGAGTTGATTTACGGGCATCAACTGTTGTCTGATGCAGACGATACATCAAACTCATGTTCATTTTCAGACTGAGTCTGTTGATGCGGGTTACGTCATCTCGATAGACACACAAGGTGCATACAGTTAGGAGAAGTGTCTTCTCAGTTGCAATAGCAGAACCGCCGCCTCGGTGGTAGAGAAGCTTGGCAACGATTGTATGTGAAATCTTTGATGACGACGAAGACAGTGATAAGGGACACACAGGGTTGATTTGAGAAGCTGAAATCATTGAAAAAGGGGTAAAGGTGTTTGCCGGAAGTTTCACCGGAAATAAGGGTTCACCAGAATGCATGATTTTACAAAGAAGATAAGTATGGTGAATGGGTTATGTTGTGTAAAACAATTGGTCCAATTTATAGAGGCCAAGCAAGGATGCAAATGCAAATTTGATTTCAAAAAGCCTTTTAGAGAAATTTGCATCACAAGGACAAATGTAGAAATCACGCGATCGATAATTGATAAATTTACGGCGGATTGACATATCGAAGATTCGACGATAATTACGATAAGTCAAATCGCGCCAACTTAGGAATAGAAGCTACTACTCTAGACTAAGTTTTGGCGGTAACACTTATCCCAAGAATTGGCTTGATCTCGAGAAGAATCGATTAGGTAAACTAAAATCGATTACATACGGTCGATCAAAGAGGAAGATCACCGAGCTTGAAACTCCAACAAATCGATACATCACCTATGGGAAAAACAGAAATATCAGTTGAAGGGGGAACTTCAACTGATCAAGGAGGATCAGAAGGGAAATCAGACGTATTCAAGGAAGATCAGTTGAGCTTGAAACTTCAACAAATCAGATGCAAGTGAAGAAGATCGATTAAAAGGATCGGTTGGGAAATTTTAAGGCTTAGGCGGAATACTAAGATCAACAAGTGAAATCAACATGGACAAGTGGAATTGATCGACATAAATATCGACCAACCAGATCGCCTTTCTTTTCTCTTGTTCTTTGCTTATTTATCGGATCTTATCCGATATTATTTGCCTTTATCGCACCCATTATCCTTGTGGACGATTCCCCGCAAATCATTTAATGCGACGTGGGGAACATGTATTAACCGCTACTAAATGTGCTTTTAAATCCAAAAGGTTTTCAGATGCGTGCTTTTCCCCGACCCTACGATCAAAACCGCTTAATCTGGAGCGTTTAATCTTTTCAAACGGTTGATCTTCCAAATCTTGTCTTCTTTTTCCCTCCTCGTCTTTATAAAGATCATCAAAAACCATACCAGAGTTTTCCATTTCACAAACTTGCGATTTATTCTCTGAAAACTCCAGATTATTTCTCTCGATTCAAAGTGTTTTTCCTAAGTTTCAAAATCATCTTTCCGAAAAAACGTAATCTGGTAATTTATGTTTATTTGATGTATTCTTTTTAAAATCCATTGATCTTAAATGTTTTTATCCTTGTTATGCTTTATTGTTTCTTGGTTTCCGATATGTGATGTTCTTATATATATATACACAACTTTAATCGGGTCCATCCCTTTGTAGATGGCCACCCACGGAATGGGAAAGATAATGTGCAATTATGCGGAACTGGCAACAAAGATTGTGGATGATAAGTTCGTACAGTTCAATATCACTCAGGATCCGGAATCCATGGAGGTCGAGCAAATTCTGCTAAAAAGGCCTTGAGAAATTTTATACGCCACCGCAATCCAAAGATGTAAGATGAAGCACTAGAATTCCTAAGGAATTTAAGAGTGATACGGACGTTCCGGAAATGAACCGCTTCTCGACAAATAATCGGAGAAGAAATCGACCGATTTAATGATGATATAACCCATCCTGCTCACCCTACCAAAAAGGACGGATCTCGCCGCCATTACAGGAGAACGGATGAGCCGATCGTAAAAGAGTTTTTCGAGAGGCCGACAAACATCATACGTCCAGTTTTGTCGTGCCAATGCTCAAGAGGAAATACCGATTGTTGTTTGACATATTGTCAAAAACAATTATGGGGATTGATTCACCCGGATGCTCTTACATCCGGCAAAATGTACAAAGATGGTCAGCATAATTGATGAAGCCAAAAACATCAATTGCACGGGTTCCTCAAGGCCATTCTCGCTCCAAGAACATGAGAAATTTGGAGTCAATGAACTCGAGGCAGTATATCTCAAGAGAAAGATCGCAATCTCAACAAGGTTGCGCTTATTCTCGAAAGATAAACCGCCTAATACCGAATGGGAACAGATTGATCAAGTCCTATAAGACCTTTCTCAGCCCACTTCAATGCATCTTTGGGCCACCAGACGATGATATGCGCCAACCCCCCAAAGTCAAAGAAAGGAAAAAGCAAGGAAGCAACTTCGTCTATACCAGATGCCCCCCAGAAGAAGAAAAGAAAACTGGTAAAGGCCTAGGAGAAGAGGCCGAAGAAGGCGAAGCAAGCCTCCATGACTCTGATGCTTGAAGATGAGTCAGATCAAGAAAGAGCGCCAGATCAGTCTGTTACAACACAAAAATCAGGTGAAAAATCAGACGGGCAGGCTTCTCAAGCTGAGAGCTCGCCAGATCATTCTGAGGAAGAAGCACAAGCCGATCGATCTCCTTCTCCTCAAGCTCGAGCTGATTCACCACTCGCACTAATGGTCACGAGCATGTCTCTCCTATTCTTCCACCTGCCCGTGAACTCGAAATCGCATCGGTTCGCGAACCGTAAAGCTTTACTCGATGTGGAACCCGTAAGCACTGCTTCCAAAGCAGAATCCTCTGCAGTCAAACCGACGACCAACTTCCGCCTTACTCAAGCACAACCAGAACCTTCCACATCTCATCAAGCTGAATCTGGACAGACAATTCCTGAGTCCAGATCGACAAAGATCATAACTGGGAAATTGAATAGAATGCGAATCGAAAGAGAAATTGATGAGTTATATCCAGAACGGGTCGCCCATCCTGCCATAAGAGAGGAAGTTATGGAGATCCTCACCTGGAGAGATCTTCGCTTAAAAAGCTTCTCGGACTTTATAATAATTATTGAACAGATGGGCGGTGCGGATGAGTTTGCGCACTTCATTTTCGACATGAGGAAATCTGCTAAAGTGGGATCACCAAATGAGCCGATAATCGCTAAATCTGTCAAAGCTCGATCCAAAGAAGCTAGGGTTGTCGGAACAGACAAATCGAGATCGCCGACAAAGCTCCCCAAGCGGATGCCATCATGAAGGATGCAGGAGTCGCCGATGATAGTGGAGCTGGCCGCAGCTTCATGACCAACCACCGAGGCACAAACAATCAATCGAATCAAGTGACACCCAACATTCCAACATCACACGCCACTATCGATCAACTTCGGAGATCAAATCTTGTCTCAAAGATCTCCCGAAAGAAGAAGTTGAGGGATCGATAAGTTGATCAAAGGCGATTGTCATCAAAGAAATAATGATCAAAGGGAATTGGCTATTTCACAGATTGGGGCAATCAAAGATCGCTTTTCCAAAATCAGGTCTCATCTGCGTCAATACCGAATCGAGAAAAAGACCGTTGATGCCAAATCGACTCGGTGGATAAACAACAAGTTTCTTTTCTGATGCTCACTGACAAGCTAGAATTGACAGAAGAGAAACTTGACAAACTGATTAAAACACTCTCTACTGCCATGGAATCTGTCAAGACTGAGCTGATATCGAAGATTCAAAATCTAACTGCTCAAACTCAAGGCATATCTGTTGCAGATCTCAACAGGGCGATCGCAGTCAACTTTGGTTCTCTGACCTCCCACCTCACTACTCTTTTTGATCAAACCAAAAAGGGGGAAGGACAGAATGAGAAACCAACTGACATAACAAAAGTCTTGGGACATCACAAACTCGGATCATTGAAAAAGATGTCCAAAGAGCAGATAGCTGAAGAAGCCCGAAAAAGTCAAGAAGAAAGAAGGGCAGAAAAAATGGCAGAGGCAGAAAATCTGAAGAAGAAATTCAGATCGAGAGCGAAGAAAGGAAGGGCTGGAAAATCCGTACCAGAACCTAAGCTGCCAGCAAGAGTTGATGAGATCATCCCAAAAACTGCTGCGCATGCTAAGAAATTTGAGGAATGGAATAAGATCGAGAGGAATGGCTTCTGGATGCCTTTTGTTCTTAATCTTGTTCCACAAGAAGAATCTCCTGATGAAGAATTCCTCAACTGGTTAGAAAATAAATACCCGGATTTTCTGAAGTATCTGGAAAATGAGGCCAAGCTTATCAATGTAAAAATAACTCGCCAAGAGTATGATCTGTTGGAATACTCGAAGAAGGAAGATGGCTCATTTGACAGACTGGCATTTCAAAGATTCTATTTTGACATCCTGCACAGAACGCACATAACTTGATCCTCAACAGACTGATGATGTCAAATGGAAACTTTATCGATTTTTCAACGTACCTCAAGATCAAAGAGAGATGCGGAAGATACAAGCCTAAAGAGTGAAGAATCGAAGACTACTCAGATCACCGTTTTTATTTTCAAACTTTTCCTCGATGTAACATGTAATCAACATTTTTAATGAGAAAAGTTTATTTTACGATCCTAAGACAAAGTCTCATTGTCTTCTCGATTATATGCTCTTAATCGTTTCTATTTTTTATCAATCAGATTTGGTTTCTCAAAGTGTTTTGGTTTCATCAAAAAGGGGGAAATTGTTGGGAAATTTATAGTTTTGATGAAAGTTCCAAAACACATGTAATAGGACCAAATCGGGACCTATTAGGTATCGATGTTTATATTACCTACTATAGGAGACCGATTGATAATGATTGTATAGAACAACCGATGAAATAGATAGGTCACATATTGAGGGGGAAACTCAATATGTATAGGTCAGATCTGAAGACTCAAAGGACAAATTGATATCCGATAGGCCGAATGCTAGAAAAGAACAGAAGATCGATCGATCTGATCTCGTCGATATCTCATCTGCGAAGTCATAAAGCTCAAACTCCAGAATACTTGAAGATCGATGACTTCCGGAAGATCGCACGGAAGACCTATATCACCGAGTCTGCTAGTTGAAGCTAAGTCAACCGGCACCTGAAGACTCTATCAGGTAGACCGATCGATTCAGATCGATCAAAGTCACCACCAGTGAAATCTGATGTTTCACCTAATCATACGTCTATGATCTAAACAAGAAGAATGTCAAGCGTAGTTGGAAGAACAACAGTGAAAAGTGAGTCTGCTATCCAATAAGAACAAGACACGTATGATCGGAGCCAACAATTGCGGGATTTGATGCTACGTCTTTGTAACGGCTACAAAGTACAAATTCACGCTTTTGGCCATGCCGTTCCTGAAGCTCGTCACATCAAGCCTGCAAGTCTACCAAATATAGCCTGAAATTCAAATTGCTCTCCAACGGCTCTTTGATTTCAAGGTCTATAAATATGGGATCACACTTCAGAGTGAAATAACGGAAACGCTGAACAATCAAGAAGCTCAAGCTAATATCAGATTTCCGCACAAGAACACGAACAAGAAGATTAATTTTTATTAAGTGTTCATCCCATAAGTTCTTAGCATAGAAATCTTTTCATCTAGCTGTTAGGCTGCTTATACGCAAGAAAAGATTTCATAGTTGGAACCAAAACAATCTTACCCAAACCCCCAAGTTAGGTTAAGTTGTTTAGCAAGATTCAAACTAGGTTTCTAGTTCTGGATCTCTGGGATCGGTTGAGTGTGAACTCCTTAACCTCTAGTTGGTGTACTGTGTTGGACTTACACATAAAACAAAGTCCAGTTGGTTAAGTAGGTGCCCCTTGTGATAGGGAAGAGTGGGCGTGGGATCGGTTTTGTCCGAACCACTATAAATCTTGTGTGCCTTTACCGCTTTGATTAACCGACATACAATCGCACACAACCCTTAAAGCGGATACATATTCCAAGTTGAGATCAGTTAGCACCAAGCTTCTGATCTGATCAAACTTGACACTTCAGTCAACTGATTAAAAGATTAACTTTGGAATCTGATTTATCAAAACTGGTTTTTCACACGGGTAAAACTTAAGCTTCCGCGACACATCGCTTAAACTGATAGTTACCGAATCGATCGCCTTTCAGCGATCAAGAAGTTGGTTATCAGCCCAAACCGATTCACTCACACTCGATCAAAGTTAATCGCCCACACCGATTTGCACAAAAAGTTTTCGTAAGTCTATTCACCCTCCCTCTAGACTTTTGCCCTCACAAAACCCGTTCGGGACCTACAGTATCCATATGATATTGCTCTTTGCTTATACATCGCACTTCCCCTGCCAACTGATCATGCTCCTCTTCCAGCCTCTTCATATGATTCTTAGCTACTGAGAACTCTTCAGATAGAGGTGCAAACTGGTGTGAGAAGACATTTTGCACCATCTCTGTCATCTTGGTCATGAGCATAGAGCTCATTTCCTCAACAGCTGTCTTGATCATCAGATCATTCTTCTCAACCAGCTTGGCTTCAAGATATCTTTGTTCTTTCCTCGATACATGTGCTTCATCTCTCGCATTGAGCTCAAACTTTTGACTCCATCAACCTTTCCTTCTATGGTAGTCATTTTATCAGCAAGAGATGTTTGAAGTTGCATCATGTCTGAAGATGAACTCAGTGTTTCCAGCTTCTGAGATTGGTTGGCCAAGGTTTCTTCAATTTGAGCTATTTTCTCCACCATTGACACCACATTCTCTAATTTGTCCAATATAGGACTGAAGTCAATCTCTGGAGCATGTAGAACTTTTTCCACCTGAGCTGGGTGCTCCACATGAGCCTCGATCGCATATCGATATACCATTTAAAGATAGGAACTTCAAGAGCTTTGGCATAATGTTTAATAGTGCCAAAAGTTACCAAGAGTGCTAACTTCACCGAGGATGTGAGATATCGGTCGACCAAAGACGCTTCCTTCTCCATCCGAGATTGCTTTTTCAAAGATCATCTTGTTGGTCCCCTTTTGTCTTGATCCTTAGAACTTGAGGCATCACCAACAAATTTCCCTCCTCTCACCACCTTCTTCTTGGACTAGCTCATCAAAATCAAGATTTTTCATCCCGAGCTTAGTCTTCCTCGAATCCAGAGAACTCACAAGACAATGATCAAAGATTCCACCAAATCCTCTCCTCTGAAGGAGGCAATGTTCAGCATCTCTGGAAGAGTCTGATTCAGGATATAGACTGTGGTCCTGAGTTTGAAGAAGAGATCCTAAAGGTCAGGATATGAGCTCAGCTCAGGGTACCTATCCAGAATGAATCGTTCCCCCTTGCTGCGCCACTTAGTCTCTTCTGCCTCTCCCTTCTTCAGCTTTGGGCTCTCAGGTTCAGTAGGATCAGATTCAGGTGCTGAGGGATTTAGAAAAGGTTCACTCAGGAGCGCATCTTAGTTCAGTAGCTCCTGAGGTTAAGATTGTTCTGAGGTCTGAAGAGGTATCTCCTCAGTAGGAACCTGAGGTCCCTTGAATATTTCCTGAGATATTTTGTTTGAGCTCAGAGATGTTCCTAGTACCTCAGAGAAAACCTGTTCCTCAGTTTGTTCCTGAGCTATTGTCACAACCTGAGCTCAGAGATGTTCCTCAGTGTCACTGACCTCCTCCTCAGTAATAGTTTGAATTTTTCTGCGTTTCTTAGGGGCCAATGTTTTCTTCTTCAGAGTCTCCCCCTTCTCTCTTTTCACCTCCATCAGGGCTTTCCCCTTGGCTTGTTGGGTTTTCTCAGCTCCTTCTTCAGCGGTCTCCTCCTGAGACTTCGAGCTTTTCTCCTTCCTTCCTTTCAAAGTCTTTTTAGTTGTAGTTGGCTTGAACATAATTTTTGACTTTGGAAAGGGTGAGAAGTTGGCTAAGATATCCTCTTCTTCTCTGCACATTTCCAAGATGTATGCAATCTTGGTTGCATGAAGGATCTTTTCTTTGATAACAACCGATCCATTCACCTTCTGGACTTGCTTAGCTTGATCACTCACCACTTTGATTAGATAATGTAACCAGTTGAAAGCAGTGGTGGGTGAATCTTCAATTGCCACCATTAATCGCAACTTCGGCGTACTAATCTGTTCAAAGCTGCTGGACCTACTCATTATGCATTTACTCACAATGTCCAGCAACACTCGATATTTAGGCTTCAAATGATTTTATTTAGAGTTGCTTCGAACTTAACTGGATGCTCTGCAATCCTATCCAGATACTCTTGCTCCCTACCCATCATATACACTGTAGGGTCTTCTCCTCTATCGCTCAATTCGTATATGGCATTAAGATTCTTAGGAATGATGTACAATTCCCTAACAAAATCCACATACTTTGAACTATGCTCTAAATGAGAAACTGTAATCTGCGATTCTATACAGTCCTCATCATCTAATGTCAAATTCGAGATAAACTCTATTACCTCTTTTGCGTATTCTGCCTCTGGTTGATTCGCAACCAGGAAAGTGAGCTTTGCCAACCGTATCATGTGCAACGCTTCCTCTTCGTGAGTTGCGTTCGATGACCTTTCGAGAGAAATGACGTATTCATACCATGGTTTGTTAGAGATGGCAAGTTTATCGTATACAGAGAACGTCATTTTTTGCAGAATTTTGATGAAGGGTTTTGAAAAGGATGATAATTTTTGGGCAAATGAGAGTTTTTGAAGCAGAGTGTTTTGAAGACGAAGGTTATTGGAATTGGGCTTTGAAGGAATTCTTCAATAGATATATAGGATTTGATTCATGGAAAATCGTATAGATGAAGAAATCGACGATCGAGATTAAACATCGACTAAATCGGGTATATGAAAGGACGATTTCACAAATATAACGCCGCCAATTTAACCTTATTGGCGATTAATGAACAGTGTAATTAATTCTCGTTCTGCACTATCCATTTTCTTTCTTGAGTATTTCAAAGGTCCCGCCTAAATATTCCTTCAGGTGTTATGTTATTTATTGCCAATGATTACTGAGATTCAGTTAGACAATAAATGAGTTGCATGAGTCAATACTTCTTCAGACTAATTTTCTCCATCAGTCTTACTGAGTTTTTACCTTGATAAAATGTCGTTATAATCTCGAAAATCTTGAATCGGGTCAATATAATAATTGAAGTCTTGATCTTCGTGATATCCGAAGTTTCTCAAGACTCGGAGTTCAGTACTTTCAATTTTATCATGAGTTTCTCAGTAAAATCCTGAGAAAACTTCATGCATCTGAAAACCTTCAATTTTTCAGTTTTGCTTCATACACCTGGATCCAACATACCTAATTCAACTGATAGTTCCTGAAATCTTGATTCACTCAAAGGTTTAGTCAAGATATCAGCTCTCGCTTTATCAAGATGAATTTTCTCCATCCCGATGTCTTTCTTCTCAACATGATCTCCGATGAAGTGATGTCCGATATCAACATGCTTACATCCGGTGTGCAATACCGATTTTTGTGTAATAGCAATTGCACTATTATTATCACAAAATATAGGTACTTCATTGGCTATAATCTTATAATCCTCAATTGTTGTCTCGAGCGAAAGAATTTGTGCTGTGACTTCCTCGCTGCCATGTATTCAAATTTTTACTAAGATCTTGATTACTCTCGAGGTTTGTTTCTTTGAAAACCATGATATCGGTTTACTTCCAAGAAATTGACAAGTTCTGTGGTAGACTTCACCCGTCAATTCTACATCCTCCATTCTACATCCTCCATAATCGAATCTCGTTATCATAACCGGATACCATAATCCTCTATTCACAATTGCCTTTAAGATATTTCAGAATCTTTTGGCGGCCTCCATGTGACTAAATTTAGGATTAGCTTGGTATCTTGCACATATCCCCCAACAAAGAAATGTTATATCGTGCCTACTTGTCGTGAGATATAGCAATGATCCAATGATCCTCTATAATCGGTGTGATTTCTTGATTTGCCTTCGAGATCGAGATCCATCTTGTAGTTAGTATTCATAGGAATTCTAACTGCATTGCAATTCTGTACACTATACTTTGCAATCAGATCTCTGGTTTATTTTGCTTGATTGATGAAAATTCCTTCCTTAGCCTGTTTCACCTGAAGTCCAAGAAAGAAATTCATCTCCCCCATCATTGACATCTCAAACTTTCCTTTCATCAGGGTAGAAAACTTTTCACACAACTGATGATTTGGAGATCCAAATATGATGTCATCTACATAAATCTGAACAAGTAAGATGTCTTTCCCATCTTCTATCCTGAACAGAGTCCTATCAACAGTTCCTTTGATAAAACCATGTTCAGTAAGGAACTGAGAAAGGGTATCATACCATGCTCGGGGTGCTTGCTTAAGACCATACAAGGCTTTTCTGAGCCTGTAAACTTGGTCATTCTGTCTGAAACCAGGAGGTTGTTCCACATAAACCTCTTCCTTAAGAACACCATTAAGAAATGCACTTTCACATCCATCTGATAGACTGTGAATTTCATGTGGGCAGCATATGCAAGAAACAATTTGATGGCTTATAGTCTTTGCAACAGGTGCAAAGGTTTCATCATAATCCAAGCCTTCTTCTTGGGAATAACCTTGTGCAACTAGCCTTGCCTTGTTTCTCACAATGTTGTTGTTTTTATCTCTCTTATTCTTGAACACCCACTTAGTTCCAATCACATTGTGCCTCTTAGGTCTATCCACTAGCTCCCAAACTTCATTCCTTGAGAACTGATTCAGCTCTTCATGCATAGCAGTAATCCAAAATGAATCATGTAGAGCTTCTTCAATCTCAGTAGGTTCTTTTTCAGATAGGAAGTAGCAGAACAAAGCACTTTCTTCATGGAATCTTCTTGTTTTGACACCATCTAATAGATCACCCACAATCTAACTTTTAGAATGACAATCAAACCATTTTCTCCTGGATGTTCCCCCTTCAGTAGTATCCTCAACATCAGAAATATTAGGTTCAGGTAGTTCATTAAATTCAGAGAACAACAGAAAAGGAGAAAGGGAATCATCTTCCTCAGGGGAAATTCCATTCAGAACATTTTCAGGGACATTTGTTCCCCTTTGGTTGATAGATTCAGAGTTTGCCTCAGCTGTGACCACATCTTCATCGGCATTACATACCTGAGTCTGAACTGGTGTATGTTCAAATTGGTCAGCTTCAGTGTGTTGGCTTTCCTTCAGTGGAGAATTTCCATCCTGAGTCTCACCATCCTGAGTTTTTCCATCCTGAACTTCTTTGTCTGAGTCTGATCCACTCCATTCATAGAAAGTGCCTGAATTCTTCTTTTCAGGTTCAGAGGATGTTTTATCATTCTTTTTCAGGCTAAGTCTTGTGATTCTCTTGGTCAGTTCTCCTGAGTCATGTTCCTGTTTCTTCTGAACACAAGTAGATTCATCAAAAACAACATGAGGCATTTCTTCCACAATAAGAGTCCTACAGTTGTAAACTCTGAAGGCTTTACTGACTTAAGAATATCCTAAGAATATCCCTTCATCAGCTTTGCTATCAAAAGTTTTCAACTGATCTTTACCATTATTGTGTATGAAACACTTGCAACCAAACACACAAAAGAAAGAAACAAGAGGCTTCCTTTCATTCCACAGCTCATATGGAGTTTTTCCTTGGTTCTTGGTCAGCATGGATCTGTTCTGAGAATAGCATGCAATGTTGACAACTTCAGCACAAAATCTCTTAGGAATATCAGTTTCAGCAATCATTGTCCTTGCAGGTTCTTTCAGAGTCCTATTTCTTCTTTCAGCAACACCATTCTGTTGTGGGGTCCTTGCAGCTGATGTTTCATGAGTTATTCCATTTGCTGCACAATAATCAGATATAATATGATTGATAAACTCAGTTCCTTTATCTGATCTGATTTTGACCACACTCAGATTCTTTCTAGTACTGAGCCTTTTCAGTAGTTCAGGCAGTTTTGTCTGAGTCTCTGTTGGGAAATTTGTATTTAAGTTTTGATGGAAGTTCCAAAACAGGTTGTAATAGGACCAATCGGACACAAGAAGGTACTAATGACTTAGAATCGAAATTAAGATGACCAAATTGAAATGTATAGATAGTCGATGTAAAGATAGGTCACATATTGAGGGGAAACTCAATATGTATAGGTCGTCGTCGAAGTATCGGATGACCCAGATAAGGTCGATGATCTAAGGCTAAGAACAAATCAGAAGACAAGAAGTTAGAAGATCAGGTGAAGACAGAAGACACCAAGACTCGATGAACCTCAAGACTCGGATAAACCTCAAGACTCGCTTAAACCTCAAGACTTAGATGAACTCAAGACTCGGATAAACTCAAGACTTCAAGAATAAACTTGAAGACTTAGTATGATCAAGACATCGAGGCTCGAGTCACCAAGATCGAAGACTACCGTAAGACTAAGACCTACATCAGCCGAGTCTGCAAATTGTGCTAAGACAATCTACATCAGAAGACTCTACAAGGTAGACTGATCAGTTATCTGATCAAGTCAACTCGCACCTGGCATCAACCAAAATGGTACACCAGACAAGACGAATATTCTACAAAAGGAATATCAATCATCATATAGACAAATTACTGAAGTGCCACCTCGCGAAGCCAAGGAGAAAGCGACACGCTGCACAAAAAAGAGCTTTAAATGCGGATTCGATCAAGCCGCGACATAAACGGCGCTAATCATGCCTACGGCCACGCCGATATTCAGAGCACGTCACAATCATATCCTACAACCTACCTAATATAGCCCAAAATTCAAATTGCTCTCCAACGGCTCTTTGATTTTGTGGTCTATAAAATGGGATTGCTCGTCAAGTGAAGAACGAGGACAATTGAGCAAAGCAGAACGACAATATTAATGCAAATTATCAAGAAGCAAAAAGCTAACATAATTTTCACTCGAAGAACACCGATTTTGAAGATTAATTCTTAAGTGTTCTCCCCATTGTTCTTAGAAAGAAATCATATCCTCTAGCATTTGGCTACATAAACACTAGGATAGATTTCCAGTTGGAACCACAACAAACCTTTACCCAAACTCAAAGTTAGGTTAAGTTTGTTACCGCAAGATTTCAGACTAGGGATTCTAGTTTCTGATTTATGAGATCGGTTGAGTGTGAACTCGATAAACATCTGTTGGGTGTTGGACTAACACATAAAACTAAGTCCAGTCGATTAAGTTGGTTAAGTTGGTGCCCCTGTGTTAAGGGAAGAGTGGACGTAAGACGGTTTTCGTCTGAACCACTATAAAATCTTGTGTGCATTTACTTGCTCTTTATTGCTTTACACTATTCACACAACTGAGCTCAAAATTGCATACATATTCTAAGTTAACATTAGTCTGCACCAAGCAACTGATCTGATCAGGTTGACACCTTAGTCAGCTGATTGAAAACTGACTTGAGAATCTGATTTGATAAAACTGGTTTTTCACACGGGTATTTACAAGCTTCTGCACTATCAGTTAAACTGACAGATATCAAACTGATTTGCCCTCAGGCACTCAGTAAGATTGAACATCAGTCCAAACTGACTCACTAGCACTCTGATCAGGTAAACTGCAGTCAAACCTGATCTGCACGAAAAGTTTTTAGAAGTCCATTCACCCATCCCCTCTAGACTTCTGCCCTTACAAAACCCATTCGGGACCTACAGTCTCTTTCTTACTGAGTAAGAATATGACCCATGTGTATCTAGAGTAGTCATCAACTACCACAAGTGTGTATTTTCTGCTACTAGTGCTCACAGGTGTTACTGGACCAAAGAGATCCATATGTAACAGTTGTAGTATTCTTTCAGTAGAAACATCTACTTTGCTTTTGAAGGATGCTCTGATTTGTTTTCCTTTCTGACAAGCATCACATATATGTTCTTTACTGAACACTTCATTGGGTAACCCCCTCACAAGTGCTAATCTTGCAAGTTTGTTCAGGGTTTTGAAGTTTAGGTGATTCATCCTTTTGTGCCACAACCAATTGGTATCAGTGGAACTTTTTGCAACCAAACATGTATCTTTAGGAGTTGAACTCCAATCAGCAAGATACACATTTCCTTTTCTAGTACCAGTCAGTAAAACTTTCTGTGAAGTATTGTCTTTCACATAACATAAGTTCTTTTAGAACTCAACATTGAATCCTTTGTCACAGAATTGGCTTATAGAAAGCAAGTTACGCTTTAGACCAGACACATATGAAACACCATGGATATGAACAGAGTGAACTTCAAGAGTTCCATATCCTTCAGTTTGTCCTTTGGAATTGTCTCCAAATGTGATTTGAGGGCCTTTTTGCTTAACATAGTCAGTGATTAGTTGTTTATATCCTGTCATATGTCTTGAACATCCACTATCCAGACACCATACAGCAGGAGCCAATTCATTTCCACTCATCAGTGCTATGTTGTCTTCATTTAGCTCAGTGCCCTTTTCTTTCACCTGAAAAACAGATCAGTTCTTAGGTACCCATTTGGTGTAGGGTCCTACCAGGTTAGCTGTACCTTTTAGAACCCAAATCTGCCTAACAACTCTAATTACTTTAGAGTGGCTGATTTGTCTCCCATAAACATCTACATACACATTCACCACCCTAGGTGCCTTGATAGTATCCTGTGTATGAGTGCCAGCCTTAGCATGAACATGAACCTTAGAGTTCTTCTTGGGTTCAGGCCTTTTGTTCAAGTGCCTTGGCTTTTGTGCAGCTGGTCTTTGTCTCTGCTGACTTGGGTTCAGGAAACCTTTACCCTTAGGCAAGTGGGGTTTGGGTTGCCTGCACTGAAATTAGGGTCTTTCAGTAATCTGAGGACTTGGTCTTTTCAGTTGAGAATATCTCTGCTGAGTGTTTCTCATCTGAAAATTCCTCTGATGGTTCAATGCAGATCTCTTCAGGTTGGTATTCTTAGCCTGAGGCTTTGAAGTACTGGCCTGAAGATTTCCTACTGAGTGGTCAGGTTTTCTAGCCTTTTCCTGAGGTCTGGGCTTTCTTCCCTGAACCTTTAGTTTTTCTGAAACCATAGGTCCTTTACCCTTGTCTAAAACTCTGGGCAGTTCTTCAGTAAGAAGATTAGGTGCCACTTGTTTAACAAAGACTGTTTTGGTGCTACTAGAAGCAGCATTCAGAAAACCTTGTGAGGTTCCCCCTGGAATGTATCCCAATCCAGCTTTTATAGTTGCAGGTCTTTGATAACTCTGAATTTCATCTATCACTTTAGATGCAGAATTCAAAAGAGCTAACTTTCTCTGTGCACTATCCTCACATTTCTTTAGAGTTTCATGCTTCTCAAAGAGGTCATTGAACTCAGTTCTAATAAGCTGAATCTCCTCAGTGGATTTCTCTAATTTTCAATTCAGGATCTCTATCACCTTCTCTTTTTCTGAGAGTTGTATTTTCAGAACATCTAGTTCATCAGTAGTTCCCATCAATTGAGAAGTGATCTCAGCATTTTTAAAGTCTTTCCACTTCAGATTCTCACCAGTCAGTTCCTTGTTCTGCTCTTGAGTTTTAGTGAGCAGTTCTTGTAATACAGAATAGTCCTTCATAAGATTCTCAAATGAATCCATCAGGTCAAAGTTACTGTTTATAGTTGAACTTGAGAACTCATGTACTTGTGTAGGAGAAACAACAGAGATAGAAGAATTTACCTCCTCTACAGCCATAAGACGGATATCATCACTGTCACTATCTGAGAAAATCTCATCTGAGGAGCTGGAACCTTCTTCAGAATGTTCTTCTTCCTCAAAGAATCATAGCTTTCTTCTTTGGAGAACTTCTTGTCTCTTTTGGCTTGTCTTTCCTTTCTTTCTTTAGCAAGACTTAGCTCAGATACCATATTGAAAGTGACCTTTCTTCTGACAGTGTAGCATCTGTTGGCATCATCATCCTAATCACTTTCCTCCTTGGTCTTGGAGTCCTTCTTTTTGGATGAAGATCCTTCAGCTTTCTGGTCCTTTCTTTTCTCAGTGTATATATCCTCAGCTTTTGAGTCTCTCTTGTACCTGTGATTCCTGTAATATTTCTTATATATCCCATATCTACTATTGAGTCTTTCAAACCTCCTTGCCATCAGTACTAGCTTATCCTCCTGCTCATCCTGATTTTTGGCAAGTGAGTTCTCAGACTCTCTAGTCTTACAGGATTTCTCTTTGGCTTTGAAAGCCACATTCTTGCTAGATGAAGAATCATCTTTGTTGTCACCTTTCTTAGATTTCTTGTCAATCACAAACTCATAAGCTTTCAGTTTAGAGAAAACTTGTTGATATGGCATGGAATCAATATTTTTGGTGTTTTCAATCACCACAGCATGTATATCCCATTTCTTAGATAATCCTCTAAGAATTTTCAGTGCCACTTCTCTATGTGGGTATCTTTTCCCAAGAGCATTCAGATCATTCATGATGCTAGTGAATCTGACCTCAATTTTGTCAATGGATTCACTTTCTTCGATTTCAAAGCTATCAAACTTTCCAATAGCAACATAAAGTTTGTTTTCCTTAATATGATATGTGCCTTGACACATAACAGCAAGTGTGTCCCATATTTCTTTTGCAGTTTCACAGTGAGAAATCATCCCCATAACACCATCATCAATAGTGCTATATAAAGTATCTTTAGCAATGTAGTCAAGATTGACTAACTTTATCTCATCAGGAGTAAGTTGATCATCAGACTTTGGAAATTCATCTCTGGGATCATTTCTCTCAGTATCAGTGATTCTGGGATTCACAACAGTGAATTTGAATGGTCCTTCAGAAACCACTCTCCACATTCTTTCATGTTTTGAATACAGATGAGCCTACATTCTCAATCTCCATAGATCATAGCTCTCAACAGAGAACATAGGAAGTTTCTTAGAAGGCATGATGACTAAGCCTTGTAAGATATTAGCAAATAGATCTGTTCAGTAGACCACCAGAGTCTTTCAGCAAATTAGACTATGGCTTACCAAAGCGAGTGGTCAAGTTGAACCACTACTCTGATACCACTTGTTGGTCCCGGTGCTAACGAGTCTCACACGTGTATGGGGGGGAATACACGTGTTCAGTGATTTTTAAAAAATTTCTTTCACTGAGGTCAGATGGGTCAGGTTGACCTGATGATTTGGCCCTGAGAAACACAGATCGCCCTGAGTCAAAGTCTACTGAGACAATGATCCTGAGCTGCTTTCAGAAGCTTCAGATTAGCCCAACTGAGCCTGAGTTTATCAGAGATCCTGAGCCGCTTGGATCAGATAACTATCTTTTTGAACCCTCAGTAGAGTTAGATCAGTTTGGTAACTATTTGTTCTAGCTTCTCAAGTGTGCGGAATGGTTGGCCCTAAATTTATACTCGTTTTTAGCTTTGCTGAAGATCTTCCTTTTAATGAAACAAAGGATTAAGGTTGTGATCGGTTGATGCAAGTTCAATTGGATTGATTCCAACCAATATCAAGAAATTATGCTTTCAAAGGAAAGACATGCAATGTATAATAATGCAAAGACATGAAAAGCAAAACAACACAACAATTATAGTGGTTCAGAGACTCAAGCTCCTACGCCCACTCTCTCTGACCTTCAGAGAAATTCCTTAACCACTTCCTAAAGCTTTACTGACTCACTGCAGCTTACTCACTTTTCTACTTTGAGTTTTCTGGCTGACTCACTGCAGCTTACTAACTCAAACACACACAAGTGTTCAGACTACCACAAGTAGCTTACTAACTTCTTCTCTAGAGTTTTCTGGCTAACTCACTGTAGCTTACTAACTCTTTACAACTCCAACTCACCAACAAACACACTCAAACTACCTTACAAAGGGTTTGGGTTTCTGGTTGGTTTCCAACTAGGATGAGATATCCTTTACAATAAGAACAATGCAAAGGCTAGGATATCTCTACTAAGCTTTGGATATATCTTATCAATCTAGGCTTAGTGAATGAGCTCTCTTCAATGTGAAACACTTGGGAAATTCTAGGTTTTTCGAGTGCTTCAATTTGCAATAATACAAATGAGCTCTTGAGTTGCTTTCAAATTTCCCGTAACCTCTTAATGTAAAGGGTCACTAGTATTTATAGGCAACTTCACCAAGTTCACTCTTGAAAAACTATCTGTTGGAGGAGATAACTTCATGAGTTTCCTCTTATGGTGTTTGATGAACGGCTATTTTTAGGGTTTGAATACTCCCTTGCATGTTTTAGGAATTATGCTTTCATGTAGCCAATCACCACTTTTTGCGATGCGGAACATAGTACTTACTTGACATGCTTCGATGTCTGTCGCTTTTCGAAGGTCGAAAAGCACTGATGTTGTCTTCCTCCTCGATTGGTTCTTGTCTTCAGTAAATGTAGACAAACATAACGGCTCTTTTTGGTCAATCTCTCTGAGTGAGATAACCTTAAACAACACTTAGACTTAGTTCCTTTTGTCTGCATATGAATGTTTGGGGAAATATCTATTTTTCTGAATATTCGAGTTTTTCTCAGCTTTGTAGCCTTCGGATAGATATTATTCAGTGCCTCGGAACATTCAGGTTATCTTTGAGTATTCAATATTTTCTTTGAGTCTTCGATAACTCTTTGGGTCTTGAAGATCTTCTTGTGTCATCTGTGTCTTGATATCTTCTCGAGTCTTGATGTCTTCGAGTCTTGATGTCTTGAGTCTTGATGTCTTCCGAATCTTGATGTCTTGATGACATCTCGAGTCTTGATGACATCTTGAGTCTTGATGACATCTTTGAGTCTTCGATGTCATCTTGAGTCTTGATTATATCTTGAGTCTTGATTATATCTTGAGTCTTGATTTCTTGAAACTTCTTGAGTCTTCAATTTCTTCTTGAGTCTTGATTTCTTGAAACTTATCGAGTCTCCGTTTCTTGAAACTTATCGAGTCTCGGTTTCTTGAAACTTATCGAGTCTCCGGTTTCTTGAAACTTATCGAGTCTCCGTTTCTTGAAACTTATCGAGTCTTCAGTTTCTTCAGAAACTTACTGAGTCTTCAGAATCTTCAAAATCTAACCTGATCTATATCTGCTGACTATACATGGTGCAGATAACATCCTGAACACTCTATACTGAATCCTGAATCAATCTGTCAAGATTATCCTGAACATGTCATACTCAGGGGTTTTGGGATCTAATCAAAAACTTCTTTATTAAATTCATCTCCCAACACATAGGAATAGAAATAATGTTGCGAGTAATAGAAGGAACAAAATAACAATTATTCAGTTCAAGTCTAAAACCAGAGGGTAAGTCTAAAACATAAACGCCAACACGTTCAGCAGCAACTCTTGCTCCATTCCCAACGTGTAGGGCGACTTCACCCGGCCTAACTACCCTGCTATGCTTGAGACCCTGCACATTAGTACAAATGTGTGAGCCACAACAGGTATCCAATACCCAGCAGTTAGTATCATTTGCGGACATGTTTATCTCAATAACAAACATACTGTTCCAGTGGCTGAGACACCTTGTGTCTTCTTTTCAGCTGCTAGAACCTTACAGTCCTTCTTCCAATGCCCCTTCTGCTTGCAGTGGAGGCATACATCCTTGTCCACCCTCTCCTTCTTTTGAATCACACCTTTTGGGCTTAAGGAAGTTTGGCTTGGAGCCTTTCTTTGCCTTGCCCCTTCGCTTCTTCTTTCCTTTCGGAGTAGAAGAAGTAGAGGCACTCACCATGAGCACGGGCTTTTCCTTAGCAGTGGAAGACTCAAAAGTCTTTAGCATGTTATGCAGCTCAGGCATAGTCGATTCCGTCTTATTCATATTAAAGTTTACCATGAAACTCGAGTATGAATCGGGAAGTGACTGAAGAATGGCATAAACAACAACATTGGTCCCGAGCTCAATGCCCAACCGACCAAGTTTCTTGATTAGCCCTATCATCTTCAACGCATGAGGAGAAACTTTCCCTCCTTCAGACATCCGACATCTAAACAGATCTCTCATCACTTCATAAATCTCAGAACGAGATTCAGAATCAAAGAGATCCTTCAGATGCTTGATCATCTCAAAGGGAAGCATCCTCTCATGATGCCTTTGCAACTCGGGAGTCATCCCGAGAAGCATAACACACTGAGCCTGGGAAGCATCATCTTGATGCTTCTTCTGAGCTTCGACATCAAACGCCTCGGCTCCTTCAGTACCTGCCTCCAGGGTAACAAGGATTGGCGTGTCCAACACGTACTCAATCTTTTCTTGCCTTAGCACCAAACACACATTTCGGTGCCAGACGAGAAAATTTGGCCCAACCAATTTGTTCATTTCCAAAATGCTTTTCAGTGATAAGTTATTCATTTCAACAATCCTAGAGAAATAAATAAAACGGGAATTAAAACACATAATTCCTATGATCAATATTCAGCAATCAAAATAAACATGGTCTTTCAAATTTATTTTGTCTCCATTATTTTCACATATTCAACGACCTTATCGGAAGAATACAAATTTATATCTAATATAAATCATAATGGACTAGAATCCACATTCCTACTATCATAATATCTGCTTGGGCTGATTACTATGACAACAGAACTAGTAGGTCTCCAAACCAATTGCAAAATTTGCAACTCCTAGTGGATTGAACCTAGTTCAATCGGATGCCCCTTAACTTTCGTTTCCCTGCTTGGGCTGGTGAAACAAAGTCAAGTTGATTTACAACCATCAAGCGGCGACACTACGTGTCCCTATAAAAGTCCCGTTAGATGTAGATCCGAGCAAAAGACTTGGGCCTTAAATACTCATTGGAACGAAATCTCCGGTTTACTTTTAATTTCGATGGAAGGCATCGTTCAAATTAATTGAAATCATATTTTATTGAGGAACGTTTTCAAAGGCGGGGTATTAATTGCTTAATCGAGATCCAACATGTTAATTTATATCACATTTGAGCAATTATTGGGCGCCACCTACCCAAACATGATTTTACACGGACTCACACTTTTATGGGCGTCGTCTGCCCAAATAATAAATACGGTCCGATACTTATTGGGTGCCGCCTACCCAAATAGTTATAATGCGGACTGTAAAAGCATTTAACGAATTAAAATATAAAGCAGTTAAATCAGTGGGATTTAATAATTCCTTTTAAACCGAATTTTAAAATCCAATTTTAATTCGATTTTAAATTATTAAAATAATAATTAATCTAATTAATTAAATAAAAGTCCAACTTTTATTACTATTTTAAAATTAATCCAATTAAATTTTAAATAGATTTTATTCATATTTTTTTTCGAGGGCTCATGTGCAAATTCTAAAATTGCATGGAGGGGCCTGTCCTAAATCCAATTTCGGCACAGTCCCTCCCCTCATCATCGCTCGGTTTCCAAAATATTTTCTTATCGGGTCAACCAACATCAATCAAACCGTCCAATAACTCATCACAATTTATCCGAATTATTCCAAACAATTTACAAAATTGCTCAACCATTGGGTTCAATCAATTTCAATTCCAAATATCCATTCGAAAATTAGACATTCAATCAGGGACCAAGACGAACGAAATCACAGAACAATCCACCGTACAGCGCCCGTGCTAGTTGCCGCCACCGCTGGGCACGTGCAGGCGACTCGCCGTCGCAAGTACTCGAAACAACACGCTCGGAGCCGCGGGTTCATCGGTTTCGTCCAAGATAAGAATCGACGAGCCAGAGATAATCCGATTCGGTGGAGCACCACCACGAATCGAGTCAAAACAGAGCATGGGTGTGTGGAGTCGCATGGGATCGATGACCGCCGCCCTAGGACGAAGCGAAACGGCGGTGTTCCGCCACAAACCGAAGCGCATCGGAGCGCACCACCACGAGTCGTGGGTGCTAGCAACCGAGGTGAAACAGATCAGGGGAAAACCATGGTGAATCGCGATGGCGGGCTTTGCACCCGCGAATCCAATTCGCCCACTTGGCGGTGGGTTAGCGTGGAAGGCGCGAGCAGCGGCCCGCGGCCGTTCACTCAAGCGCCGTCGCGGGTTACCCGAAGGGCCAAGTTGTGATAGCAAAATGGGAGGAGCGACGCCAGGGTTATTCCCAGAAAAACCCTAGGGCGATGAAGATGACGGGTTCGTGGAGAGCCAAAGGGGAACAAAGCAGTAAACCCCAAAATAATTCCAAGGGGTGCAGTCTGTTCTAAACAGTCGTGCCCCCAGTTTTGATTAAAAAAAAACTTTATTTTAATTTTAAATCAAAACCAATACTATGCAATTAAACAAGAGCCTGAGCTTTGATACCACTGTTGGAATATAGAGGCAAGTAAAACACGTAATCACATGCACAGCGGAAATTAAAGTTCACCAACAACGAACAATTAATTGCATACAGATTACAATAATCATAACGAGAAATCTTACAGTAACTCGAGGGCAGATTTCTCTACTACGGTATCCACGTAATCCCCAATTACAAACTTGCACGGATTTGCCAGCGTTGAATCTCGAGACAGATTTGCTAGGAAAATCCAAACTCTAGATCTTATGGAGAAAATATGAAGTAACGTATTTATGTGAATTCCCAAGAGCTTGTATATATAGGGAGGTCCAGCTTAAATCTTAAGCTAGCCCAATTAGGGAAATAAAAACCCTAATCTTGAATTAAATTAATTCCTTTTAATTTAATTCTCTAAATATAAATCTCTACGGATTTAAATGCCTTATATGAAAATCTCTACATTTTATTTCCATATACATTAAATCCTACAATTATATTCCAAATATAATTATTGGGAATTCTTATTTAATTAAATTCAATTTAATTAAACATTAATAATAATTAATTCTAAATTTATCTATTATTAATTACTTCTCCATAAATTAAATATTAAATCCAATTTAACATTTAATCAACCAACTATAATCCGTAAAAGGGAACTACTTGTTGTATGACCCATAGGCCCTCATATACCGAGGGATTAGTCAAACTAACGGTCTTAAGTGAACCCTAGTCAATAAATCAGACTTTCTCAATATATGAGGTACGTTGCGAGAAACATGCAACTACCTGTAACTAAAACGTGGGCAATTGCGATTTTCTCCTTTCATTCACGAATACTCGATTAGTCTTGAACATGATGAAGTGTCTATTCAAATAACTTAATCACTTTATCTCAAATCACTAATTGATCATTAGTGTCACACTTAGTCACAAAGTCTAAGTTCACGTGCATTGACCAATGACTTAGATCCAATTATGATGAGAAGATGAATATTCTCTCTAAATCCACTTTGAGGAATGAATCCTTTTCTTGGCTCAACTACCACGCACATGCACTTCGTGGTGAACCCAATCTAAGTCATATCTACCCATAGACGGGTGCAAGCGTCGGTCATGGTCAAAGTTCATCACTCCACACATGTCGTGCGTATTGACCTCAAGTCAAACGGTTTCTCGGATGGGTATACCAATATCCTCTAAGGTATTTGTGCATCCATCATGAGATACTTAGTATCTCATAGTAAGTGAGATCTTACTACACTCTCTAAGAGTATGATGCAGGTCGCACACCAATCTCCATTGCATCATCAATATCCCATTCTTGATGATCCTCGATTGGGACTATTTGAGAATCGTGCTTAAGTCATCTGTGTTCTCGCACACTCAATGACAGTACTGATTCAAGGGAACACATATAAGAATAAATGCAAAGAATCAAACATAATATTCTAATGAGTGTAACGACATACATTTAATATTAACCAAACAATAATATTAAACCAATACTGAATATTATCTGAGTATTATGTCCTTACAATGGATTGTCTCTAGGACACTAACACTAACAGTCCACACTTAGTGGATAGGACAATGCAGTTGGTCCGAATATCTATAAATAGACTGCATTGGTCGATATTCAAGTTTGAGTTAAAGTGAAATCCCATTTGCTCTACTCCAAACATAAGAGAGTAGCATCCGAGACACAACCGTGAGTGGAGTGTGAGGGTTGATGTTATGCCTATTTGTACTGGTCGAGTGTATCCCAACATTTCCCATCATTATTGTGTTTATCTTATTAGATCAAGTTTTAGGTTGAATAAGATCACTAGTTACTTGATCCTTTGCACTACACCTTTGCACTACACCTTTGCACTTGTTTTTCACTACACCTTTTAGGATCTTGTAAGAGATTTGTGTGTATCTCACTACTTGTTATAGTGATGTTTTTAATCATGAGGTTCGTATATTCTTATTCTAGACTATACACAATTTTGGAAATCCTTTGTACTACGTTTTTATATTTCCGTTGTCATATGTTGTTTTATATGTTTCACAACATTTTCAACAACACTCTGAAAATACATGCACACACACTTTCAGTGGACTCCTTCAAATTGATGGTTTTCAAGTAGTTTCCATCTGCACAAAAATATATATTAAATTTGTTAAGTTATCAATGGATTAATAATTAACACATAATCAATGAAATTTAAGCGAAAACCATTTGAAAGATCACAAATTAATATAATTACTTCATTGGCAACGGTGGGGGCAAATAACCCCAAGGAATATAACCTAAAGCAAATATGGTTACACTAAGAAAAAACGACAAGTGGTGGCTACAGAAATTAAGAGAGGTTGAAATTTTGAAGTGGTGGTGGAAATATGCATAGCAGAAGAATACTTATATAGAAGAAATCAAGCTTATCTTATTATTATTTTCTTAATTTTAATTCCTATTAATATTGATATCGTTCCACTTGTTGTGACATAAGTGGTCAGAAGATAATAAATGCTAAGCCTTTTATAGAAGATTATGGCAAGGTGAGTAACGTGTTCTAACGTTTGATATGAAGATAATTAATGACAAACATTACGTTTAATAGGAAGATAATTAATGACAAACCTTTTAGAGTAGATGATGGCAAGGTTTCCTGTTCAAGTCCTTTTATGAGGCTAACAAATCGATTCATTTAATCTCTAAAATAGGGTAAATTGCAGATTTAATTCTAAGAAAATGCCTTCATTACAAAATGGTCTTTTTTTAAG
Organism: Stenogyne calaminthoides; assembly: GCA_037126765.1. Lineage (NCBI taxonomy): Eukaryota > Viridiplantae > Streptophyta > Magnoliopsida > Lamiales > Lamiaceae > Stenogyne > Stenogyne calaminthoides. The sequence continues at coordinate 14,358,540 of JBBCBC010000018.1, forward strand.
CAGATTTAGTCCCATTGTTTTTTTCCATCCATACTTAATATTTTTCTATGTGTGTATTACACGCGCCGTAACATTAAATTTCTGCTTTTATCAGATTTTATTTAATGATATTGAATTTTTTTTAAAAGATATAAATTTTTATTTTTAAAATCTATATCTATATCTATATATATATATATATATAAATAGCATAAACTGTCCTAAATTTAGAAACCATTGGATTTTTTTCGCCAAAAACTATAGCCATATTCGGAAATGACTATGAAAAATATTAAATAATAATGAATTGAGAAAAATATAAAAATATGATAAGTCTGCAAATACTGTTCCCGCCATTTTCTCCACCACACACACTCTCTCTCCTCTCCCTCTCCCTCTCCCTCTCTGTTCTTTTGCGTATTTTTCCCACTACCATGCTCTCTCTTTCATCTTTACATGCCATTTTCCCCTCTTTCTCTCTCTCTCTCTCTTCCTTTTATTTTTGTCTATATTCCTCACTCTCTCCCTTATTTAATTGTTTTATATAAAATTAAATAAATAAATTTTAATTTTAAAACACTGATTTGATGAATTGGAGATCTCAATTTAAATTTTTTTAATCAACCTAATAACTTTAAAATAATACATCTTTTTTGCAAGTAATATTGACAAACAATACATATAATTTTTTTTAATGCAATATAGTTTCAAAGCATTAAATCATATCTTATAGATAATGAATATATAAATTGACAATCTAATATTAATTTACATTAATAAGAAAATAAATTATGTATAGGATTATATTATTAAAAGAGAATTTTATGTGGGACTATCTCATATGTTAGACAAACATTCATTTGATATTTAGGTCATAGTTCTCAAATTAGGTTGGAGCGCTACAAATTCATCATTTGTTACATAATATAGTAAATAAGATTTGTTGATCAACGAATGGGTGAAATACTAGTATATTTGAATTTCTAAAGAGGTAAAGCTCCTCATTTATTGTTACAACGACAGCACGATGAAGAACAACACCATAGAGGAAAACATAAAACCATAATACTTATTTCGGTATAATACTTGAACAAACATAACAACACGACGACTAAAAAGACCAACGAAGAAGCCCCATCATGTGGCGGAGGAACAATTTGAATGGTGGACTCCTTCAAATTGATGGTTTTCAAGTACGTTTCCATCTGCACAATAATATATATTAAATTTGTTAAGTTATTAATGGATTAATAATTAACACATAATCAATGAAATTTCTGAAGAGGTAAAACTCCTCACTTATTGTTACAATGACTGCACGATGAAGAACAACACCATAAAGAAAAACATAAAACCATAATACTTATTTCATTATAATACTTGAACAAACATAACATCATGACGACCAAAAAGATCAATGAAGAAGCACCATCATGTGGCGGAGGAACAATTTGAATGGTGGACTCCTTCAAATTGATGGTTTTCAAGTATGTTTCCATCTGCTCAATAATATATATTAAATTTGTTAAGTTATCAATGGATTAATAATTAACACATAATCAATGAAATTTAAGCGAAAACCATTTGAAAGATCACAAATTAATATAACTACTTCATTGACAATGGTGGGGGCAAATAACCCCCAGGAATATAGCCTAAAGCAAACATGGTCACACTAAGAAAAAACGACAAGTGGTGGCTACAAAAATTAAGAGAGGTTGAAATTTTGAAGTTGTGGTGGAAAGATGCATAGCAGAAGAATGCTTATATAGAAGAGATCAAGCTTATCTTATTACTGTTTTTTTAATTTTATTCCTATTAATAGTGATATCGTTCCACGTGTTGTGACATAATTGGTCCGAAGATAATAAATGCCAAGCCTTTTATAGAAGATTATGGCAAGGTGAGTAACGTGTTCTAACGTTTGATATGAAGATAATTAATTACAAACCTTATGTTTAATAGGAAGATTATTAATGACAAACCTTTTAGAGTAGATGATGGCAAGGTTTCCCGTTCAAGTCCTTTTATGAGGCTAACAAATCGATTAATTTAATCTCTAAAATAGGGTAAATTGCAGATTTAATTCTAAGAACATGCCTACATTACAAAATGCTCTTTTTTTAAGCAGATTTAGTCTCATTGTATTTTTCCATCCATCCTTAACATTTTTCTATGTGTGTATTACACGCGCCATAACATTAAATTTCTCCTTTTATCAGATTTATTTAATGATATTGATTTTTTTAAAAGATAATACTCCCTCCGTCCCAAAGAAACTTGCACGTTTACTATTTTCACGTGTTTTTGCGAGCGAGTTTTTTATTAGTATTTGAAATGATAAAATAATTTTTAAAGATGCATGCAATAGATGAGAGGTAGATCTATAATACCACTCTATAAAAAGTTACTTTATCATTTGAAATACTAATAAACAACTCGCTCACAAAAACTCGATAATAAAGTAGGTGTGCACGTTTTTCCGGGACAGATGTAGTAATTTTTATTTTTAAAATCTATATCTATATCTATATTTGTATATATATAATAGCATAAACTGTCCCAAATTTAGAAACCATTAGATTTTTTTTGCCAAAAATTATAACCATATTCGGAAATGACTCTATGAAAAATATTAACAAATAATAATGAATTGAGAAAAATATAAAAATATGATAGTTCTGCAAATATTGTTCCCGCCATTTTCTCCACTCACTCTCTCTGTCTCTCTCTTTTCTTTTGGGTATTTTCCCCACTACCACGCTCTCTCTTTCCTCTTTACACGTCATTGTCCCCTCTTTCTCTCTCTCTCTCTTCCTTTTACTTTTGTCTATATTCCTCACTCTCTCCCTTATTTAATTATTTTATATAAAATTAAATAAATAAATTTTAATTTTAAAACACTGATTTGATTAATTAGAGATATCAATATAAATTTTTTTAATCAACCTAATAACTTTAAAATAATAAATATTTTTTGCAAGTAATATTGACAAACATTACATATAATTTTTTTTAAATGTAATATAATTTCAAAGCATTAAATCATATCTTATAGATAATGAATATATAAATTGACAATCTAATATTAATTTTTATAAATAAGAAAATAAATCATGTATAGGATTATATTATTAAAAGTGAATTTTCTGTGGGACTATCTCATATGTTAGACGTTCATTTGATATTTAGGTCATAGTTCTCAAATTAGGTTGGAGCGCTACAAATTCATCATTTATTACATAATATAGTAAATAAGATTTGTTGATCATCGCACGGGTGAAATTCTAGTATATTTGAATTTCTAAAGAGGTAAAACTCCTCACTTATTGTTACAACGACAGCACGATGAAGAACAACACCATAAAGGAAAACATAAAACCATAATACTTATTTCATTATAATACTTGAACAAACATAACATCATGACGACCAAAAAGATCAATGAAGAAGCACCATCATGTGGCGGAGGAACAATTTGAATGGTGGACTCCTTCAAATTGATGGTTTTCAAGTACGTTTCCATCTGCTCAATAATATATATTAAATTTGTTAAGTTATCAATGGATTAATAATTAACACATAATCAATGAAATTTAAGCGAAAACCATTTGAAAGATCACAAATTAATATAATTACTTCATTGGCGACGGGGGGGGGGGGGCAAATAACCCCCAGGAATATAGCCTAAAGCAAACATGGTTACACTAAGAAAAAACGACAAGTGGTGGCTACAGAAATTCAGAGAGGTTGAAATTTTGAAGTGGTGGTGGAAAGATGCATACCAGGAGAATGCTTATATAGAACAGATCAAGCTTGTCTTATTACTATTTTTTTAATTTTAATTCCTATTAATATTGATATTGTTCCACGTGTTGTGACATAATTGGTCCGAAGATAATAAATGACAAGCCTTTTAGAAAAGATAATGGGAAGGTGACTAACGTGTTCTAACGTTAGATATGAAGATAGTTAATGACAAACCTTACGTTTAATAGGAAGATAATTAATGACAAACCTTTTAGAGTAGATGATGGCAAGCTTTCCCGTTCAAGTCCTTTTATGAGGCTAACAAATCGATTCATTTAATCTCTAAAATAGGGTAAATTGCCAGATTTAATTCTAAGAAAATGCCTTCATTACAAAATGGTCTTTTTTTAAGAAGATTTAGTCCCATTGTTTTTTTCCATCCATACTTAACATTTTTCTATGTGTGTATTACACGCGCCGTAACGTTAAATTTCTCCTTTTATCAGATTTATTTAATGAAATTGATTTTTTTTAAAAGATATTAATTTTTATTTTTAAAATCTATATCTATATCTATATCTATATATATATATATATATATATATATATATATATATATATAATAGCATAAATTGTCCTAAATTTAGAAACCATTGGATTTTTTTCGCCAAAAATTATAGCCATACTCGGAAATGACTCTATGAAAAATATTAACAAATAATAATGAATTGAGAAAAATATAAAAATATAATAGTTCTGCAAATACTGTTCCCGCCATTTTCTCCACTCTCTCTCTCTCTCTCTTTCTCTCTCTCTTTCTCTCTCTCTCTCTCTCTTCTTTTGCGTATTTTCCCCACTACCACTCTCTCTTTCCTCTTTAGACGCCATTTTCCCCCCTCTCTCTCTCTCTCTCTTCCTTTTCTTTTTGTCTATATTCCTCACTCTCTCTCTTATTTAATTTTTTTATATAAAATAAATATATTTTAATTTTAAAACACTGATTTGATTAACTGGAGAACTCAATATAAATTTTTTTAATCAACCTAATAACTTTAAAATAATACATCATTTTTGCAAGTAATATTGACAAACATTACATATAATTTATTTAAAATGTAATATAGTTTTAAAGCATTAAATCATATCTTATATATAATGAATATATAAATTGACAATCTAATATTAATTTACATAAATAAGAAAATAAATTATGTATAGTATTATATTATTAATAGACAATTTTGTGTGGGACTATCTCATATGTTAGACAAACTATCATTTAATATTTAGGTCATAGTTCACAAATTAGGTTGGAGCGCTACAAATTCATCATTTGTTACATAATATAGTAAATAAGATTTGTTGATCATCGCACGGGTGAAATACTAGTATATTTGAATTTCTGAAGAGGTAAAACTCCTCAATTATTGTAACAACGACAACACGATGAAGAACAATACCATAAAGGAAAACATAAAACCATAATACTTATTTTGGTATAATACTTGAACAAACATAACAGCATGACGACTAAAAAGACCACTGAAGAAGCACCATCATGTGGCGGAGAGGAACAATTTCAATGGTTTTTAAGTACGTTTCCATCTGCACAATAATATATATAAAATTTGTTAGGTTATCAATGGATTAATAATTAACACATAATCAATGAAATTTAAGCAAAAACCATTTGAAAGATCATGTTGGGAAATTTATTAAGTTTTGATAAAAGTTCCAAAACAGATGTAATAGGATCAGTCAGAAAATGTTAGCTGACTAATGATTTAGCTTGAGAACTAAGTTGACCAGTTGATATTAATTGTATAGAACAACTGATGTAAAGATAGAATGGATCACACATTGAGGGGGAACTCAATGTATGTCTTGAAGATTAGAAGTAAAAATCAGAAGCGAAGATCAGAAGATCAAACCTATCTGAAGCCATGAAGAAGACATCAAGATTGAAGACCAGATCAAAGTACATCAGATGAAGTCAATAAGTTGAGCTAAGACAACATACAGATAAGGACTTCCTATAAAGGTTTAACTTGAGAAGTTACAACCTACTATCAAGACCAGTACTATTGGTACTTGCTATCCAATGAGAGATTGACACGTCTGTACGGAATTGATAGGAGTCAGGGTTGAAGGCTTAAAAGTTCAACGACTAGAAAGGATAAAGTTGTACGCTTTCGGCCATGCCGGCACTGAAGAAGATCATATCAACTCTGCAAACCTACCTTAAATAGACCAAAATTCGAATTGCTCTCCAACGGCTAGTTCGATTTCATTCCTATAAATAAGGGATCAAACCTTCTTAGTAAGGTTACGAAAATTATCTACAAGCAAAACTCTCAAGATTTCCGCACGAAGAACACAATCTCAAGATTAATTCTTAAAGTGTTCATCCCTTAGTTCTTAGCAAGAATACTCATCCTCTAGCTTTAGGCTACTTAGAAGATAGGATAGTATTCCAGTTGGAACAAAACAAATCTTATACCCAAACATTATTAGGTTAAGTTTGTTATAGCAGGATTTCTATCTAGGGTTTCTAGATTAGATTTCTGGGATTGGTTGAGTGAGAACTCGTTAAATATCTGTTGGTTGTATTGTGTTGGACTAACACATTAAACTAAGTCCAGTTGGTTAAGTTGGTGCCCCAGTTGATAGGGAAGAATGAACGTAGGACAAGTTGTCCGACCCACTATAAATTTGTGTGCCTTTAATCTGCTTTACACATACTTGCACACTACTCTTGTTATCTGCATGCATATTCTGTACCAGGATCAGACTAGCATCAAGCTACTGATCTGATCATCTTAACACTTTAGTTATCTGACTCAAACCAGATTGGTCAGAATCTTTAGTTGAGTAAAACTGGTTTTCACACGGGTTAACTAATCTTCCGCACCATCAGTTAAATTGATAGACGCCGAATTGATCTGCCTATCAAATCAGTAAGTCGGATATCAGTCCAAACTGATCCACCTCGCACTCTGATCAGACATATGTGCAAATCACATCTGATCCACGAAAAGTTTTTGAAGTCTATTCACCCCTCCCCTCTAGACTTCAACCCTCACTGAAACCCGTTCTGGACCTACAAGTGGTATTAGAGCAGTTGTTCTTCCAACCACTGGCTTTGAATATCATTGGTTCTTGAGGAAGAACCTTTGTGGTCACTTAAACTGATCTTTGAAAACCGTTTTCAAAACTCATATTCTTCCAAAATCACCACAAGCATGGATAACACTTCAGGTATGCATCATAATCTACCCATGTTTTTAGTTGATGAGTATGCAAATTGGTCCATCGACATGAGAGACCATCTGGGAGTGATAAGCAACAGAATAGATGAGATTCTTGAGATAGGATCGATTGTCATCTATCACTATAACCCAGCTGAAGCAGGAGAATGAGATCCTACTCAACCAGTTGGAGCAAGAATCAGAAAGAGTCCCTCTCTGATGGATGCAGATTAGAGAAAGTTATCTAATCTGGATACTGTTGCCAGACATCTCATCATGAAAACTATGAATGCTACTACAAGAGAGAAAGTGAAGTACCTGAAGACAGCTAAGGAAGTCTGGGATACACTTGCTGAAATCTGTAGAGGAAATGAACAGATCAAAGACAACAGACTGCAAGTTGAGCTAGTTGTATTTGAGAAACTTAAGATGCTGTCGAATGAAACAGTTGATCAATTTGATGGAAGGATCACACGAGAAGTCAACTGACTTTGTGATCTTGGACGAGTAATGTCAAACAAGAATATCAACTACAAGATTCTCAGATCGTTGACTAAGAAATGGGATACCAAGGTGACCGTGATTAAGGACTATCAAGATATTGCTACCATGAAGCCAAATGATCTAATCTTCAGTTTGAAAGCCCATGAGTTCGACCTAATAGAGAGAGGACAAGGATCAGATGATGTCCCTGCTGAAGTTGCTGCAAACTCAGCTAAATCTGTTGCATTCCAGGCAACTAGCAGCAGTTCACGAATCGTGGAACCAGTTGGAAACATCATCAGCCAGGCCAAACAGATTGCACTCCTAACAAGGAAACTTGAACGAACAAATGTTCAGATGGGCAAGTATAGAAAGTTCTATGACGACTATCGACGAAGCAGAGGAAGAGATCGAAGATCTTCTGACAGATCACAAGAGAGATATCGTTCTTCATATGATAGGGACAACAGAAGAGATGACCGGAAAGATGATCGGAGAGAGGATCGTAGAGAGAGCAGACGAGATGGAAGATCAGATAAGAGAGGTTCTGATTACAGACAAAATGGAAAGTCTCCTGACAGATCAGACCGAAGAAATGATTCACTGAATAGAGAAAATTCTGGAGATTCAAGGGTTTGCTACAACTGTCAGAAACCAGGTGACTACAGTGCTGATTGCCCCGATCTGACTCCCAAAGAAAGAGAAGAGAAGCGGAACAGAAGAGAACAAAGGTACCGAGACAGAAAAGCCATGGTTGTAGACACATCTGGAATTGACAATTCTTATCTGCCATAAGATGACTCTGGATATTCATCTGTTGAAGATTTCTATCTGATTACCACAATTGGCGATGTCGATGATTTGAACTTCTCATCTGATGACGACATCTGTCTGATGGCTAGAGAAACTGACCAGTCTGAGGTAATCTCTAAACCTTCTGTGGTTTCTTGTTCTACACCTGTTGTGCTTAGCACATCTGCTGGAGAGATTAACCTGCAGGTCTACAATGACCAATTGCTTGATGATCTCTCTAATGCAATAGATACTTATACACGAGTGGAAGTTGAGAACGATAACCTATGGGCTGAGAATATTCGGCTTGTCAAGGATATTGAAGCTAGTAAAGCAGCTGAACTAAGATCAGCTGAAACTGTTCAGAAGGTGACTAAAGAACTGGAGGTTCTGAAAGTCAGTACTACTGATCAAGAAAAGTTGATTAAGGAACAGATGGCTTTTAATGAAAGACAAGCTGGAGAACTCAAAGTCCTTCAAGCTAAGTTTGATGAACTCTTCCGACTACATGAGAATCTGAAAATATCTGAGGACAATTTGCGTAAGAAAATAGAGGTTTTCACGAAATCTTCTAAGACTATTCAAGATCTGAACAACTATTTTCGTACACCAATTGACAAGAAGGGAATTGGGTATGAGAACCCTTCTGGATCCTCAAAGGCCCCATCTGGTTCACATCAGAAAAATTTAACCAAACAAGTTTCTGATCAAGATACAAAAGCAAAAGCCAAATCAGACGATAAGGAAATGGATCACCATCATGCAAGGCAAGTCGTCGATAAAGAAAGGAATGAAATGGACCCCAACCGATCGACACCAGCCGAGGAATCAACAAAAGAATCTTGTTCTTCTGAATAGACCTCAGCCAAATCAGCAGAGTAGGCCTCAGTCTGGACCATCTCGTAAGGGACAGTAGCAGCTGAAGTCAACTTAATCCAAGCTGCCTGACAAGCAAGCTAATGGTAAACTGCTAAGACCATCTATGCTAAAAAGATATGAATCTTTTAATGGTAGTAGTCGTACCTACCCTTACAATCAGAAACCTAGGACTACTGCACCTGAGCCCCACTGGATTAAAAGAAGACAAGTTTCAATGAAAAATTCCAAGTCTTCTTATTTGTCCAAAGCTCACACTAATAATCATACTGATCAGATTGCATATGAAGAAACGCATGATTATGTAGATGTTTATGGGAGACAAATCAAGCCTTCTGTGTTCAACAAAGGTGCCAGATTTGTTTGGATCCCGAAAGGTACTTCTAACCCCCAGGACCCAATTCTACTGGGGTACCTAAAATCTGATTTGTTCGCAGGCTCGAGTGGGACTTGCTAATAAAGGAGGTGTACAAGCAACTATCTGGTACATAGATAGTGGATGTTCAAGGTACATGACTGGAAGTCAACATCTCCTCAGCAACTACATTGAAAAACCAGGCCCACGAGTTCTCTTTGGAGACGACAACTTTGGTTTCACCAGAGGAGTTGGAACCTTAGTGAACGATGATGTACAGGTTACAGTTGTTTCATACATTGATGGCTTAAGGCACAACCTGTTATCTGTATCACAGTTCTACGATAACGGATTCAGTGTTGAGTTCTCATCATCAATGCACAATCAGAAATCGAGCGACTCAACAGATTTTGCTAACTGGCTCCAGAAAAGGAACGATTTATACAGTAGATTGGGACAGTTGTCCAAGAAATGCATGCTTGATTGTTGAGAGTTCAAAGAGCTCCAGTTGGCTCTGGCACAAGAGAATGAGCTATCTGAACTTCAAAACTCTTAACAAGATAGCAAGGATGTCCTTGGTTGAAGGTCTCCCGAATGAAGTATTCTCTAAGGATCAGACATGTACCGCATGTCAGAAGGGAAAACAAGTAAAAGCTTCATTCAAAGGGATACCTTCTCCTCCATCCAGCAGAGTATTGCAACTGCTCCATATGGATCTATTTGGACCAGTTACACCTCTTAGTTTCAGTGGACGTAAATACACTCTAGTGGTCGTGGATGATTACTCCAAGTTTACCTGGGTTGTATTCTTGTATAAGAAGAGTGAAACTACAACAAAGTTACCTGAACTTCTCAAGAAGATTCAGAATGAGAAGGGTCTCAGCATAGTAAAAATCAGATCAGACAAAGGTACAAAATTCTTGAACCAGTTTATATTTGATTTTTGCTCTGAGTTTGGTATACAACATGAGACATCAGCTGCAAGGACACCACAACAGAATAGCGTAGCAGAAAGAAGAAACAGAACACTTAAAGAAGCTGCACGCACCATGTTAGCTGAGCATGCAACTCAAAGTCGTTTCTGGGCAGAAGCTATCAATACAGCATGTCACACGCAGAACAGATGTTCTCTGACTAAGTTTCAATTTAAGACACCTTATGAACTGTGGAAGGGCAGAAAACCTCGTGTTTCTTACTTCCATGTTTTTGGGTGCAAGTGTTTCATACACAACAATGGGAAGAGTCAGTTAAGAATCTTCGATGCCAAGTCAGATGAGGGTATATTCTTAGGATATTCCTTAACTAGCAAAGCATTTAGGGTTTTCAACAAACGAACCCTAGTTGTGGAAGAAACACCTCATGTGGTCTTTGATGAGTCAACATCTGATCAAGAGAAATCTGCAGCAGAACAAAATGTACCAGACAAACTAGATTCACTGAAAATGGATCAATTAAGGCTCAAAGGAAAGGATCCTAAATACGTTACTGTATATGTTCCTAACTTTGACCTTGACGATTCACCAAGTCAGTCAGACCTCAAGGTAATTACAACTGTCAGTGAAGAAGCTGGTACAGATGAGACAGTAACAACTGAACCATCTGATTCAAGGGGAACACCTGATGTTCCGGCGGACAGACTTCAACACATGATGAGTCCAACATCAGCTGAGACATGTCCATGCCAAGTGGATCCTACTCAAGTACCTCTCCCAGTCTCTAGTGATGAATCTTTATCAGAAGAGGATGATGTTCTCCAAACAGATGACAATCAAGACAGAAGGACCTGGATAACCAGTCATCCAACTGATCTGATCATCGGAGACCCATCTGATAGAGTCAGAACTAGACATCAGATTGGTGAAAGTGCAATGTATTGTTGTTATCTGTCTTTGAAGGAACCACTCACCGTTGAAGAAGCTCTATCTGATGCAAGTTGGATTTTGGCTATGCAAGAAGAATTAGAGCAGTTTGAGAGGAATCAAGTTTGGGAACTTGTAGACAGACTAACTCACCAAGATGTGATTGGAACTAAGTGGGTATTCAAGAACAAGAAGGATGAGCACAATGTAATAACCAGAAATAAGGCAAGACTTGTTGCTAAGGGATATTCACAATCAGAAGGGATTGATTATGATGAAACCTTTGCACCAGTTGCTCGTCTGGAAGCCATTCGGCTGTTTCTGGCCTATGCAGCTCCTAGGGGATTTATTGTGTATTAGATGGACGTAAAGAGTGCATTCTTAAACAGGGTACTAGCTGAGGAAGTTTATGTTGAACAACCTCCTGGCTTTGAAATGAGCAACCAAGTGTACCGTTTAAGAAAAACTCTTTATGTACTGAAACAGGCTCCAAGAGCTTGGTATGATACACTATCCCAATTCTTGATAGAGAATGGATTTACCAAGGGCTTGATTGATCGGACCTTGTTCAGAATAGAAGATGGAGAAGAAATTCTCTTGGTTCAGATCTATGTGGACGACATTATATTTGGTTCTCTCAATCAGAAGCTATGTGAGAAATTCAGTAAGCTGATGCAAGGGAAATTTGAGATGTCCATGATGGGTCAGATAAGCTACTTTCTAGGTCTTCAAGTCAAGCAAGCTTACACCGGAATATTCATCTGCCAGGCAAAGTACACTAGGAATTTGTTGGCTAAGTATGGAGTTCAGAATTGTAAAGAAGCCAGAATTCCAATGATGACTGCATTTAAGATGTACCCAGATGAAGGTGATAAGAAAACTAATCAGAAAGAGTATAGGGCTTTGATTGGATCTCTATTATACCTAACTGCAAGCAGACCAGATATAACCTTCGCAGTAGGTGTATGTGCCAGATTTCAGGCTAACCCCAAACAAAGCCACCTGGAAGCAGCTAAGCGGATTCTTAAGTATCTGAAGGGTACTGTAAACTTAGGTTTATGGTATCCAGCAGATGATAATCTAGAGCTTAGTGGGTACTCTGATTCTGATTATGGAGGATGTAGGATAGATAGGACATCTACATCAGGTACTTGTCAGTTTTTGGGAAGCAAGCTGGTCTCGTGGTTTTCTAAGAAGCAAACATATGTTGCCACATCTACTACTGAGGAAGAATATATGGCTGCTGGTAGCTATTGCTCCCAACTGCTCTGGCTTTGTCAGCAGCTGAGGGACTACAACATAATTTCTACCAATGTGCCTATCTTCTGTGACAGTAATAGTGCGATTGCTATCACTCAAAACCCAGTTCTGCACACAAGATGTAAGCATGTGAACATCAGATACCATTTTATCCGAGACCATGCAGAAAAGAAGAACATCAGAATGGAAAAGATTCATACTGATAAGCAAAGAGCTGATATCTTAACAAAGCCCCTAGCTGAAGTCAGATTCAGGGAATTATGTAATGAGCTGGGACTACTGGACTTAGGAGATGAAGCACCAGAGTATTTTGGTGGCTTGATCGCAAATATCAGTTGGTTAAGAAACTGACAGAAGGAAGAAGGTCAGATGAAGGGGGAACTCCACCTGATCTGTAGGATCAGTTGAAGACTGATCAGATACGAATAACAGTCAAAGAAGGAATTTCAACTGATGAGAGTAGTACAAAATAAGATTAATCTGCTATGACTACTTTGTTGGGAAATATTATCAAGGGATAGGCAGAATTTAAGATCAATAGATCAGCAGACCGGTTGTCATGAGAAATTGACTGATTACAACATCAGTCAATCAGATACGCATTTCTTTTCTGCTGCTATTTATCTTTGATCTTATCTGGTTTTACTGTACTCAAGTACATATGACGCACGTCCTGCAAAACATTAAATGTGGACGTGGGGAACATGTATTAAATGGCTTTTAATACGCTTTTTAAAATCCAAAAGCTGTCGGTTTAAAATCCTTGACCACACTATTTGCTTTAAAATAAACCGCTTAATCGTAAACGTCCATTTTGGCTAATCGATTGAACTCCTGCATCGATTTTCCAAACCCACTTTCCCTCCAAATTTCTATATAAGGAAGAAAACCCTTCAAAATACACTCTTCCTAGCCCTAAATTTCTCAAAGCACTCAAAGTGACAAACTATTTACTTTCAAGCGATTTTTGGAGCATTTCCTTTAAATCAAAGTCTTTCTAACCAGAATCCCTTTCGAAAATTTTCTGGTAAATTGCTTACAGTTTATAACACTTGTTTTCATGTACTTTGTATTATAAAATGCCTTATGAAATATAAGTTTGTTTGAAAAGGTTATTCACTCCTGTTCTTAGTCATGAATGTTCATAAGTACTCATAATTTTGCATTTCTGTAGATGGCTACACACGGTATGGGAATAATTATGTGTAACTATGCAGCACTTGTTCAACAAGTTGTGGAGGATCGATATGTGACTTTTGGGGTAACTCAAGACCCAGAATCACAAGAAGTGGAGCAGATCTTGAGGGAAAACAATCTTGACCACTATTGTTCACGACAAGGGAATCCCGTGATGCAATACGAAGCCCTGGAGTTTCTTCGCAATCTAGAAATCACAAAACCAGGAGATGAGCTCAAGTCGATGGTGAATGGGGAAGATGTCGTTGTTTCAAATGCAGATCTAATCAAATTGTTTGCACCTCCCAGAGGAAAGATTTCGCCTGCTCACTACTGAGACGATGATGATGAGAAAATTCATGAAGCACTCTTCCGAGAAGCTGATAAACACCATACTTCTGGGTTTGTAAAACCCATGCTCAAGAGGAAATATCGGCTGCTCTTTGATATACTCTCAAAGACGATCCTTAGAATTTCCTTCAGTTATGACGGACTGACATCTGTCAAACTGCACTACTTGGCTGCTTTAGTTGATAGAGCCCAAAATATCAACTGGTTGGGGACACTGAAAGTTGTACTCGTACAAGAGTATCAGAAATTTGGAATCAATGAAAAGAGAGAGGTCTATCTGAAGAAAAGGATTGGGAACTTGAATAAGGTTGTTGTGATACTGAGGGATAAACTGCCAGATATGGAATGGGATGCAAATGGTCTAAAGTACTACAAGGCAATTCTAACAACTTCAGTCCGGATCTTCGGTCCGTCAGATGAGGACCCTCAGGCAACCACAAAGAAGAAGAGGAAAGCAGCAACAACTGGTCCGGAAGAGGCAGCCCAGCCTGCATCTGCCAAAAGGAAGAAAGTCAAAGCTGGTGGCTCGGGTATAAGAGAAAAGAAGTACAAGCAGACTCCAATGACTCTGTTCTTAGAGGGAGGATCAGAGGAGGAGGAAACCGATACCGAAGAAGGAATCTGCTAAGAGCAAAGCAGAAAGCAAATCAGCTGGCTCCAGCAGGAAACGATCTGATGCATCTGGGAAACAAAAGTCCCAAGCTGCTAGTTCACCAGATGAACCTGAGGAAGGACAAGCTGGTGGTGAACTGATTAGGCTCCCTTCTCCCCAATCAAGAGCTCAATCACATGCCCGATCAAAAGAAAAGGAGCTTCAACAGATGGAAATCTCCCCTTCTTCTTCAATGGAAGAAGGTTTAGCTGGAGAACAGGAGAAGGAAAAGGAGAAAGATGAAAGGCAGGAGGCTGAACAGACTGAGAAGGAACCACAAAAGGTGGTGTCAGAAGCAGAACCCTCATCTTCAGTTGACAAGTATATGTCCAAGATAGATAAAACAGTTTCTGGTCACATGATCAGACTGCTCATCGAACGAGAACTGGAACTTAATTTTCCTGAACTGTTTGATAACCCTATGATCAAAGATGAAATTGTGGAGATTCTAGCTTGGAGAGATCTGCGATTGAAGACTTTTACTGACTTCATCATCATTATGGAGCAGATGGGTGGAGCTGATGAGTTTGCTGATTATGACTTCGCAATGAAGAAAGCAGCCGGAGTAAACTCACCAACTGCTCTACTGTCTACTGATGCGGTCAAAAAGTTAATCTACCAAAAATTGGGTAAGACGATTGATGAAGCAGACAAGGAAGATGAACCCCAGAAGGAGTTGGGAATTACCGATGAAGGTGGAGCTGATGTTTCAGCACGTGACCAACCACCGGAGGCAAACGTGGCTGAGGCAACTGTTGGACCTAGTCAAGTTCCAATAGGTCAGGCCATCCTATCGATACTTGCAACTCATGTAACGACTGATCAACTCAAATAGATCAGGTCATGCTTCAAGGATCTGCTGCAACAAGAGGTTGAAAGCGTTCTGGCGAACTCCATCAGTAACACAATTACAGAACATCGCCAGAAGTCAGTCAAGGTAATGGAGGAGCAATGGCAGTTTATGATTTCCCAGGTAAATGTGCTGAAAGAAAAATTTGCCAAGGATGTTAAGCTAATCACACATGATTTCACAAAAACTGTGGATGATAATCTGGCAAAAATTTATAACCTGGAGGTTTCTCTACTGGTGGCACTGGATAAGCTAAAAGTAAACGAGGAGAAGCTTGACAAACTATTCTTCACATTTTCTACTGGCATAGAGAATGCTAAGGCCGAGCTCGTGAACAACGTAAAGGACTTATCTGTTCAAGCTCATGGGCTATCTGCCAAGGATCTTAATCAAGCTCTTGCCGTCAGTTTTGGTTCCCTGACTTCCCACATTACAGCCTTGTTTGATCAACCAAAAAGGGGGAAAGACGGGTTGAGAAACCAACTGGCCTGATCAGGTCGACTGAAGAACTCATTCAGACTGTTGAATCACATGGTCAGAGGCTTGAAAGTCTGGATGAGATGGCAGTTGAAGTCAGGGCAAGACTTGAAAGGGCTAAACTGAAAGGGAAAGGAACTGGCCCATCACACTCTGCACTTCTACCTCATGCTCAAACTACTACAAGAGTAACTCGAAGTGCTTCAGCTGCTCAAGTCGAAGGTGATAGAAGATTGGCTGCCAGATTGTCTGAAGAGCAGTTAGAAGAAGAAGCTAGATGAAATGAAGAGGAAAGAAGGCAAGAGAAGCTAGCTGATTCTGAAAGCCTGAAAAAGAGGTACTCTGGCAGATTGAAGAAAGGGTTAAGAGGCAAAGACGTGGAAGAGCCACTGATTCCGTTTCAGATGGAAGACATCATTCTGAAAGATGAGAGGAAAGAGGCAAGGATGATGGCTTGGACAAATATTCGAGCTGAATGGCTACTGGATACTTATGTTCAGGATACTGTGCCAACTAAAGAGTCTCCATATGAGGAGTTCTTGAACTGGATGGAGAACAAGCATCCAGAATTTCTGAAAGAAGCCCAAAAAGATGCTAAGAGCATACATGCCAAGATCACACATCCTCCTTATGATGTGATGGACTACACGAAGAAGTCAGATGGATCATTTGACAGATTGGCATTTGAGAGATTCTACTATGAACTGCTGGGCAAAGCAGCTATTACTGATCCGGGCCAAATATCTGATGTCAAATTGAAGTTATACAGGATCTTCAATGTTCCTCAAAGCCTGAGAGAGATGCCAGAAAGATATAAGCCTAAAGACTGATGACCAGAAGACCTAAGGATCAGTTTCTGTTTTGTCAATGTACAGTGTAATACCTATATCTAAATGAAAAACTTTGCCTTTTCTGATCCTAAGACAATCTCTCACTGTCTTCTGATTATCTGTCTTTACATGCTTTATACTTATCAACTCATGTTGGTTTCTCATATGTTTTGGTTTTATCAAAAAGGGGGAAATTGTTGGGAAATTTATTAAGTTTTGATAAAAGTTCCAAAACAGATGTAATAGGATCAGTCAGAAAATGTTAGTTGACTAATGATTTAGCTTGAGAACTAAGTTGACCAGTTGATAATAATTGTATAGAACAACTGATGTAAAGATAGAATGGATCACATATTGAGGGGGACCTCAATGTATGTCTTGAAAATTAGAAGTAAAAATCAGAAGCGAAGATCAGAAGATCAGAACCTATCTGAAGCCATGAAGAAGACATCAAGACTGAAGACCAGATCAAAGTACATCAGATGAAGTCAATAAGATGAGCTAAGACAACTTACAAATAAGGACTTCAAGTAGGGCAGATCAGGTTATCCGATCTGATCAGTTCCTATAAAGGTTTAACTTGAGAAGTTACAACCTACTATCAAGACCAGTACTATTGGTACTTGCTAGCCAATGAGAGATTGAAACGTCTGTACGGAACTGATAGGAGTCAGGGTTGAAGGCTTAAAAGTTCAACGGCTAGAAAGGACAAAGTTGTATGCTTTCGGCCATGCCGGCTCTGAAGAAGATCATATCAACTCTGCAAACCTACCTTAAATAGACCGAAATTCAAATTTCTCTCCAACGGCTAGTTCGATTTCGTGCCTATAAATAAGGGATCAAACCTTCTTAGTAAGGTTACGAAAATTATCTACAAGCAAAAACTCTCAAGATTTCCGCACGAAGAACACAATCTCAAGATTAATTCTTAAAGTGTTCATCCCTTAGTTCTTAGCAAGAATATTCATCCTCTAGCTTTAGGCTACTTAGAAGATAGGATAGTATTCAAGTTGGAACAAAACAAATCTTATACCCAAACATTGTTAGGTTAAGTTTGTTATAGCAGGATTTCTATCTAGGGTTTCTAGATTAGATTTCTGGGATTGGTTGAGTGAGAACTCGTTAAATATCTGTTGGTTGTATTGTGTTGGACTAATATATTAAATTAAGTCTAGTTGGTTAAGTTGGTGCCCCTGCTGATAGGGAAGAGTGGACGTAGGACAAGTTGTCTGAACCACTACTCTTGTTATCAACATGCATATTATGTACCAGGATCAGACTAGCATCAATCTACTGATCTGATCAGCTTAACACTTTAGTTATCTGACTCAAACCAGATTGGTCAGAATCTTTAGTTGAGTAAAACTGGTTTTCACACGGGTTAACTAATCTTCCGCACCATCAGTTAAATTGATAGACGTCGAACTGATCTGCCTGTCAAATCAGTAAGTCGGATATCAGTCCAAACTGATCCACCTCGCACTCAGATCAGACATACGTGCAAATCACATCTAATCCACGAAAAGTTTTTGAAGTCTATTCACCCCTCCCCTCTAGACTTCAACCCTCACTGAAACTCGTTTGGGACCTACAGATCACAAATTAATATAGTTACTTCAATGGAAACGGTGGGGGCAAATAACCTCCAGGAACATAGCCTAAATCAAACATGGTTACACTAAGAAAAAACAACAAGTGGTGGCTACAGAAATTCAGAGAGGTTGAAATTTTGAAGTGGTGGTGGAAAGATGCATAGCAGAAGAATGCTTATATAGAAGAGATCAAGCTTGTCTTATTACTGTTTTTTTAATTTTAATTCCTATTAATATTGATATCGTTCCACGTGTTGTGACATAATTGGTCCGAAGATAATAAATGTCAAGCCTTTTAGAGAAGATAATGGCAAGGTGACTAACATGTTCTAACGTTTGATATGAAGATAATTAATGACAAACCTTTATGACAAACCTTTTAGAGTAGATGATGGCAAGGTTTATCGTTCAAGTCCTTTTAAGAGGCTAACAAATCGATTCATTTAATCTCTAAAATAGGGAAATTGCAGATTTAATTCTAAGAAAATGTCTTCATTACAAAATGGTCTTTTTTTAAGCAGATTTAGTCCCATTGTTTTATTCCATCCATACTTAACATTTTTCTATGCGTGTATTATACGCGCCGTAACGTTAAATTTCTCCTTTTCTCAGATTTATTTAATGATATTGATTTTTTTTAAAGATAATAATTTTTATTTTTAAAATCTATATATATATATATATATATCTACATCTATATCTATACATATAATAGCATAAACTGTCCCAAATTTAGAAACCATTGGATTTTTTTCGCCAAAAATTATAGCCAAATTCGGAAATGACTCTATGAAAAATATTAACAAATTAATAATAATGAATTGAGAAAAATATAAAAATATAATAGTTCTGCAAATACTGTTCCCGCCATTTTCTCCACTCTCTCTCTCTCTCTCTCTCCTTTACACGCCATTTTCACCTCTCTCTCTCTCTCTCTCTCTTCCTTTTATTTTTGTCTATATTCCTCATTCTCTCTCTTATTTAATTGTTTTATAAAAAATTAAATTAAAAAAAAAATTAATTTTAAAACACTGATTTGATTAACTGGAGATCTCAATATAAATTTTTTTAATCAACCTAATAACTTTAAAATAATACATCTTTTTTGCAAGTAATATTTGACAAACATTACATATAATTTTTTTAAATGTGATATAGTTTCAAAGCATTAATTCATATCTTATATATAATAAATATATAAATTTACAATCTAATATTAATTTACATAAATAAGAAAATTAATTATGTATAGGGTTATATTATTAAAAGAGAATTTTGTGTGGGACTATCTCATATGTTAGACAAACATTCATTTGATATTTAGGTCGTAGTTCTCAAATTAGGTTGGAGCGCTACAAATTCATCATTTGTTACATAATATAGTAAATAATATTTGTTCATCATCGCACGGGTGAATTGAATACTATAATATTTGAATTTTTTAATAGGTAAAACTCGTCACTTATTGTTACAAAGATAGCACGATGAAGAACAACACCATAAAGGAAAACATAAAACCATAATACTTATTTCGGTATAATATTTGAACAAACATAACAGCATGACGACTAAAAAGATCACTGAAGAAGCACCATCATGTGGTAGAGGAACAATTTGAATGGTGGACTCCTTCAAATTGATGGTTTTCAAGTACGTTTTCATCTGCACAATAATATATATTAAATTTGTTAAGTTATCAATAGATTAATAACTAACACATAATCAATGAAATTTAAGCGAAAATCATTTGAAAGATCACAAATTAATATAATTACTTCATTGGCAATGGTGGGGGCAAATAACCCCCAGGAATATAGCCTAAAGAAAACATGGTTACACTAAGAAAAAACGACAAGTGGTGGATTCAGAAATTAAGAGAGGTTGAAATTTTGAAGTGGCGGTGGAAAGATGCGTAGCAGAAGAATGCTTATATAGAAGAGATCAAGCTTGTCTTATTACTATTTTTTTTAATTTTAATTCCTATTACTATTTATATCGTTCCACGTGTTGTGACATAATTGGTCCGAAGATAATAAATGTCAAGCCTTTTAGAGAAGATAATGGCAAGTTGACTAACGTGTTCTAACGTTTGATATGGAGATAATTAATGACAAACCTTACGTTTAATAGGAAGATAATTAATGACAAACCTTTTAGAGTAGATGATGGCAAGGTTTCCCGTTCAAGTCCTTTTATGAGGCTAACAAATCGATTCATTTAATCTCTAAAGTAGGGTAAATTGCAGATTTAATTCTAAGAAAATGCCTTCATTACAAAATGGTCTTTTTTAAGCAGATTTAGTCCCATTGTTTTTTTCCATCCATACTTAACATTTTTCTATGCGTGTATTACACGCGCTGTAACGTTAAATTTCTCCTTTTATCAAATTTATTTAATGATAATAATTTTTATTTTTAAAATCTATATTTTATATATAAAATAGCATAAACTGTCCCAAATTTAGAAACCATTGAATTTTTTTCGCCAAAAATTATAGCCATATTCGGAAATAACTCTATGAAAAATATTAAATAATAATGAATTAAGAAAAATATAAAAATATGATAAGTCTGCAAATACTGTTCCCGCCATTCTCTCTCTCTCTCTCTCTCTCTCTCTCTCTCTCTCTCCCCCTCCCTCCTCCCCCTCCCCCCTCCCCCCCTCCCTCCCTCCCCCCCCCCCTCCCCTCCTCCCTCCCCTCTCCCTCTCTCTCCCTCCCTCCCTCTCCCCCTCCCTCTCTCTCTCTCTCTCTCTCTCTCTCTCTCTTTTCCCTCTGTCTCTCTCTCCCCCTCCCTCTCTCTCTCTCTCTCTCTCTCTCTCTCTTGTGTAGCTCAATTTGATAGGAATACATGCTTTTATTGCACTAATTTCACTCAATTTGGCCTAAATGTGGAGAAAGATTGTGTTTTGCTTTTTGTGTAGGAAACGAGTGGAAGTGAGCTAGAATTGATTAAATAAACTGCTCCGATCTAGAAGGATGTAGGAGAAGAGAGTTGAACCATGTTAAAGAGCTTGAAATGAGGGTCAGAATGCAAAAAGAACCAAGTCAATCGGAGTTTGGGAGCTCGAGTTATGGGCGAAACAAAAATTTTGCGCTGTTGGTCCTACTCGACTCAAGCTAGACTACTCGAGTCGAGCTGGCAGCTCGAGTCGAGCCAATGTGCTCAGCATTTTGAGCATTCGGAGTACAGAGAGTTGGGATAAAAATTGAAGCTACTCGACTCGAGCTGCCGGAACAACGAAATCGCTCACACGACTTATTGCCAGCTCGACCAACCTGAAGGTCGAGCAATCCAACTCGAGTCGAGCTGGCCCAAAAATGAAAATGCTGCCAAAAAGCCGTAGGGACACGTGCCAGCTGAATCCAAAAGATATAAAAGCCTCCAAGTTCATTTTTCATTGATTCAGCAGGTTAGGGAAGAGATAGGATAGTGAACAAGTAATACCTTTGAGAGCTGCAACTAATACTTTTTCATTTTTTTGCATTTTGCTTCCATAGATAGCTTAGATAATCATAGCATAGGTTAGATATAGTGTTAATTTCAGTTTTGAGCTAGAAACCAAGGATTATTGATGTATTTTGTATGGATTGGTGCTTGAACTTCAATAGTAAGGTGTTTATTTATTTTTATTAGTTGTTTGTTGCTTATATTGATATGGGTTTCTTGTTTCCTTGCATATTAGTCATGGGTTTTGCTTGTAGCACCATGGGCTAAGGTTAATGGTGGATTGTCTCTATTGATGGTTGTCTTGTGTTCAATTTAGGTGAGTTGGGCTATTAGCTTGTTCGATTGTCTAGTTTATCACAACGAGAGTTAGGTAAATGTGGGTAGACGGATAGGTATTGGTTTGATTTGTCGGATTTGAGTCAATTCACATCCTATTGCAACGAGAGTTGGGTTGGATCGTTAGAATCCCCAAAGTTCACATTGATTCACTAGCTAGCTAATAACGATTGTTGAAGATGAAGATATTTATGAGAGTGATATCTATGCTACAAGTGGGAACACAAGGGTAGGGAGTAGTTAGTTAGTTAGAGGACCCTTCATTTGCAATTACCCGAGTGAGAAAGAGTGAACTCACATCCCAATCTTAGGTGTTTAATGAAACCGGAACCTAGGCGTACCAAGTACGGGGATGATTAATGAAGAGTGGTCGTTCTTAGGGAGTAACTGGACGTAGAGACAACCACCTAGGCAATCTTTAATCGAACATCATTCGAGGATCAACACCCGAACACCTCTCACACTCAAAACACAAAACATTCTCTTTTAGTTGTGTTTACTTTTTTGCTCTCTAGTTTATAGTTTTGTTAATTGTCTTGCTTAGTTGATAATTACTTTTTTAAGTTTCCATCATGTTCCACACTATAATCACGCGCCGACACATAGCGATTGGGATATATTCCACCTCCTAGTCTCGTGGATCGATATTTACCCGGGCACGAAACGATCTTCTTATACTTGAGAGGTTAGTGTGGGAAACCATGTTTCAAGTTTTTGGCGTCGTTGCCGGGGACTAGGTTGTGTTGAGTATAACTAGTTGTTCGTTGAACGTGATTACTAGTGTCCTTTTCTTTTAATGACTAACATTGCTAATAGTTGGCTTGAAGATTTGTGGTGTTTGTTGATCCTCTAGGTGTGTATGATCACAAGAGCAAGTGGGATTGAACCAATTCCCATTGATCTTGAGATTGAATCCACGGCTAGGAGAAGAAATCGGGACCGGAATCGAAGATTAGCCCAAAAAAAGGGCAATGGGAGAAAATCAATACAAACGAATGAATATGGAAGAGGGTGAAAATGGAGATCGCCCGATGTGGAAATATTTCAATCCATAAGTGCAAAGGCACTATGATGGCATAGCCCGTCCGGAGATATAGCGGCTAACAACTTTGAAATCAAGCCGGCCCTCATTCAAATGCTCCAAAAACAACAATTTGGTGGAGGGAAGAATGAGGATCCGAATAGGCACATAGCTCAATTCTCAAAGTATGCGGATACGGTAAAGATCAATGTGGTCACGGATGATGCTTGGAGAGCCCGAACTTTCACCTTCACTTTGAGGGACAAAGCCAAAGATTGGATTGTCTCCTTACGACCCGATACTCTTGGCTCGTGGGATGTTTTATGCCAAAAGTTCTTGATGAAGTTCTTCCCACCGGACAATGACACTTCAATGCAAGAAGGAGATCGCTCAATTTCGACAAAGGGGTGGGAAAAACTTATACTAATCTTGGGAGATATACAATGCCATGTTAAGGAGGTGCCCACAACACAATTTCGTCAACGATCAAGTGGTGAGCTATTTTTACTATGGTTTGAGCGATGAGGCAAGGATTTTCATCGTCAGGTGGATCGATTTTTGACAAGACCGGTAAGGAAGGGTTAGCATTGATTGATCGGATTGCCAACAACACCTTCACTTGGCCGTCCGATGTTCAAAAGATTTTCCAAGTTGATAGTGATCCAAACAACGTAATGGCGGAAGCTATGAGAGTTTTAATGAACAAGGTTGATTCGTTAGCGGAAAGCCAAAGGAGAGGAATATTGGGAGGGAACATGGAGATGCCATTGAATGCCAATCAATTTGAGGAAGCCAAATACATGGGAAGGGGCAACTATCAAGGAAACTGTAGGTCCCGAACGGGTTTTGTGAGGGCAGAAGTCTAGAGGGGAGGGGTGAATAGACTTCTGAAAACTTTTGTGCAAATAAGGTGTGAGGGCAGTTAACCTGATCAGAGTGTGAGTGAATCAGTTTGGGCTGATAACCAACTTACTGATTGCCTGAAGGCAGATCAGTTCGGTAACTATCAGTTTAACTGATGTGTGCGGAAGCTTAAGTTTTACCCGTGTGAAAAACCAGTTTTGATAAATCAGATTCCAAAGTTAATCTTTTAATCAGTTGACTGAAGTGTCAAGTTTGATCAGATCAGAAGCTTGGTGCTAACTGATCTCAACTTGGAATATGTATGCACTTTAAAGGTAGTGTGTGATTGTGTAATCAGTTAATCAAAGCGGTAAAGGCACACAAGATTTATAGTGGTTCGGACAAACCAGTCCTACGTCCACTCTTCCCTATCACAAGGGGCACCTACTTAACCAACTGGACTTTGTTTTATATGTAAGTCCAACACAGTACACCAACTAGATGTTTAAGGAGTTCACACTCAACCGATCCCAGAGATCAGAACTAGAAACCCTAGTCTGAAATCTTGCTAAACAACTTAACCTAACTTGGGGGTTTGGGTAAGATTGTTTTGGTTCCAACTATGAAATCTTTTTTCTTATATAAGCATGACTAACAACTAGATGAAAAGATTTCTATGCTAAGAACTTATGGGATGAACACTTAATAAAAATTAATCTTCTTGTTCGTGTTCTTGTGCGGAAATCTGATATTAGCTTGAGCTTCTTGATTGTTCAGCGTTTCCGTTATTTCACTCTGAAGTGTGATCCCATATTTATAGACCTTGAAATCAAAGAGCCGTTGGAGAGCAATTTGAATTTCAGGCTATATTTGGTAGACTTGCAGGCTTGATGTGACGAGCTTCGAGGAACTTAGCATGGCCAAAAGTGTGAATTTGTACTTTGTAGCAAGCATGAGAGAGGTAGCATCAAATCCCCATAATTGCCGGCTCGATCATACGTGTCTTGTTCTTATTGGATAGCAGACTCACTTTTCAACTACGCTTGACATTCTTCTTGTTCAAATCATAGACGTATGATTAGGTGAAACATCAGATTTCACCGGTGAAATTTGAATCGATCGATCTGGTCGATCGGTCTACTGATAGAGTCTTCGGTGCGGTTGCCTTAAAACAATCGCGGACTCGATGATGTAGGTCTTCCGTCCGATCTTGAGTATTCGAGTTTGATCTTTATGACTTTAGTTTAGATATCGACCAAATCGAAACGATCCGATCTTCTATTCTTGTCTTGCATTACGGCCCCGCTTGATATCAACCGGTCCTTTGAGTCTTGGATCGACCTATACATATTGAGTTTCCCCCTCAATATGTGACCTATCTATTTCATCAGTTGTTCTATACAATCATTATCAACTGGTTTCCTATTGCAGGTAATATAAACATCGATGTACCTAATGATCCGACCGTCCTATTACATGTGTTTTTGGAACTTTCATCAAAACTATAAATTTCCCAACAATTTCCCCTTTTTGATGAAACCAAAACACTTTGAGAAACCAAATACGATTGATAAAAAATAGAAACGATTAAGTGCATATAATCGAAGACAATGAGACTTTGTCTTAGGATCGAAAAATAAACTTTTCTCATTAATAAATGTTGATTACATGTTACATCAGAAAAGTTTGAAAATAAGAACAGCTGATCCTGAGTAGTCTTCTGATTCTTCACACTTTAGGCTTGTATCCTTCTGGCATCTCTCTTTGATCTTGAGGTACGTTGAAAATATGATAAAGTTTCCATTTGACATCATCAGTCTGCTGAGGATCAGTTATGTGCGTTCTGTGCAGGATGTCAAAATAGAATCTTTGAAATGCCAGTCTGTCAAATGAGCCATCTGCCTTCTTCGAGTATTCCAACGGATCATACTCTTGGCGAGTTATTTTTACATTGATAAGCTTGGCCTCATTTTCCAGATACTTCAGAAAATCCGGGTATTTATTTTCTAACCAGTTGAGGAATTCTTCATCAGGAGATTCTTCTTGTGGAACAAGATTAAGAACAAAGGCATCCAGAAGCCATTCACTCCTGATCTTATTCCATTCCTCAAATTTCTTAGCATGCGCAGCAGTTTTTGGGATGATCTCATCAACTCTTCTTTGGCGGCTTAGGTTCTCGTGCGGATTTTCCAAATTCTTCCTTTCTTCACTCTCGATCTGAATTTCTTCTTCAGATTTTCTGCCTCTGCCATTTTTTCTGCCCTTCTTTCTTCTTGACTTTTTCGGGCTTCTTCAGCTATCTGCTCTTTGGACATCTTTTTTTGATCCGAGTTTGTGATGTCCTGACTTTGTTATGTCGGTTGGTTTCTCATTCGCCCTTCCCTTTTTGGTTTGATCAAAAAAGTAGTGAGTGGGAGGTCGAGAAACCAAAGTTATTTGCGATCGCCTGTTGAGATCTCTGCAATGAGATATGCCTTGAGTTTGAGCGGTTAGATTTTGAATCTTCGATGTCGGCTCGATCTTGGCAGATTCCATGGCGATGAGAGAGTTTTTAATCGGTTTTGTCAAGTTTCTCTTCACATCAATTCTAGCTTGTCGGTGAGCATCGAAAAAAAACTTGTTGTTTATCCACCCGAGTCGATTTGGCATCAACGGTCTTTATCGATTCGGTGACGAAGGGACACCTGATTTAGGAAAACCGATCTTTGATTGCCCCAATCTGGAAATAGCCAATTCCTTTGATCTCATTATTTCTTTGATGGCAATCGCCTTTGATCGCCTATCGGTCCTCAACTTCTTCTTTCGGGGAGATCTTTAAGACAAGATTTGATCTCCGAAGTTGATCGATAGTGACGTTTGATGTTGGAATGTTGGGTGTCACTTGATCCGATTCATTTGTTTGTGCCTCCAAAGGTTGGTCATGAACTGCGACACCGGCTCCACTATCATCGGCAGCTCTGCATCCTTCATGATGGCATCTCGCTTGGGGAGCTTTGTCGCCATCTCGATTAGTCTGTTCCGGCAACCCTAGCTTCCTGGTGGATCGAGCTTTGACGGATTTAGCAGTTATCAGCTCAGCGGTGATCCCACTTTAGCAGATTTCCTCATGTCGAAATCGAAGGTCTGCAAACTCATCCGCACCGCCCATCTGTTCAATAATTATTATAAAGTCTGAGAAGTTTTTTAAGCGAAGATCTCTCCAGGTGAGGATCTCCATAACTTCCTCTCTTATGGCAGGATGGGCGACCAGTTCTGGATATAACTCATCAATTTCTCTTTCGATTCGCATTCTGATCAATTTCCCAGTTATGATCTTTGTTGATCTGGACTCAGGAATTGTCTGTCCAGATTCAGTTTGATGAGATGTGGAAGGTTCTGGTTGTGCTTGAGTAGGCGGAAGTTGGCTGATCGGTTCGACCTGCAGAGGTTCTGCTGTGGAAGCAGGTGCTTCTGGTTCCACATCAGGTAAGCTTTCTGGTTCGCGAACTGATGCAGTTTCAGGTTCGCGGGCAGGTGGAAGAATAGGAGAGACATGCTCAGCAGCCATTAGTCTGAGTGGTGAATCAGCTCGAGCTTGAGGAGAAGGAGATCGATCGGCTTGTGCTTCTTCCTCAGAATGATCTGGCGAGCTCTCAGCTTGAGAAGCCTGCCCGTCTGATTTTTCACCTGATTTTTGTGTTGTAACAGGCTGATCTGGCGCTCTTTCTTCATCGACTCATCTTCAAGCATCGAGTCATGGAGGCTTGCTTCGCCTTCTTCTTCCTCTTCTCCCAGGCCTTCACGGTTTTTTTTTTTCTTCTTTTGGGGGCATCTGGTATAGACGAAGTTGCTTCCTTGCTTTTTCCTTTCTTTGACTTTGGGGGGGTTGGCCGCATATCATCGTCTGGTGGCCCAAAGATGGCTGAAGTGGCTGTGAGAAAGGCCTTATAGGACTTCAGTCCAATCTGTTCCCATTCAGCATTAGGCAGTTTATCTTTCAGAATAACTGCAACCTTGTTGAGATTGCTGATCTTTCTCTTCGAATATACCGCCTCGGTTCATTGACTCCAAATTTCTCATGTTCTTGGAGCGAGAATGGCCTTGAGGAACTTCGTGCCAATTGATGTTCTTGGCTTCATCAATTATTGCGACCATCTTTATCACAGTTTAGCGGATGTAAGAGCATACGGGCTTGAATCTGAATACCCATAATTGTTTTTTGACAATATGTCAAACAACAATCGGTATTTCCTCTTGAGCATTGGCCCCGACAAAACCCGACGTATGATGTTTGTCGACCTCTCAAGAAAACTCTTTTCTACGATCGGCTCATCTTCGTTCTCCTCACAATAATGAGCAAAGTAGATCCATCCTTTTGGTAGTTGAACAGACGGGTTATATCATCATTCGTCGATCGATTTCTTCTCCGTTATTTGTCGAGAGCGATTCATTTCCGAACGTCCAGTATCCACTCTTAAATTCCTTAGAATTTAGTGCTTCATCTTTGCATCACCGGATTGCGATGAAGCGTAAAAAAATTTCTCAAGGCACGCTTTTTAGCGAAATTTGCTCGACCTCCATGGATTCCGGATCTGAGTGATATTGAATCTGCATTTAACTTATCATCCACAATCTTTATTGCCGTTCCACATAATTCCACATTATCTTTCCCATTCCGTGGGTGGGTGGCTCTAAAAGGATGGACCCGATTAAAGTTGTGCATATATATAAGAACATCACATATCGCGAAAACCAAGAAACAATAAAGCATAACACAGGATAAAAACATTTAAGATCAATGGATTTTAAAAAAGAATACATCAAATAAACATAAATTACCAGATTACGTTTTTTCGAAAAAGATGATTTTGAAACTTAGGAAAAACACTTTGAATCTGAGAGAAGTAATCTGGAGTTTTCAGAGAATAAATCGCAAGTTTGTGAAATGGAAAACTCTGGTATGATTTTTGATGAACTTTATAAAGACGAGGAGGGAAAAAGAAGACAAGATTTGGAAGATCAACCGTTTGAAAAGATTGAACGCCTCCAGTTAAGCGGTTTTTGATCGTAGGGTCGGAAAAAGCACGTCTTTAAAACCTTTTGGATTTAAAAGCACATTTAGTAGCAGTTAATACATGTTCCCCACGTCCGCATTAAATGATTTGCAGGGA
Organism: Stenogyne calaminthoides; assembly: GCA_037126765.1. Lineage (NCBI taxonomy): Eukaryota > Viridiplantae > Streptophyta > Magnoliopsida > Lamiales > Lamiaceae > Stenogyne > Stenogyne calaminthoides. Next base: position 14,387,869 of record JBBCBC010000018.1, read on the forward strand.
ATACGTCACAAGGATAATAGTAAGGCAAATAATATCAGATAAGATCCGATAAATAAGCAAAGAATAAGAGAAAAGAAAGGAGTATCTGGTTGACTGATATTGTAATCAGTCAATACCACTTGTCCATGTTGATTTCACTTGTTGATCTTAGTATTCTGCCTAAGCCTTAAAATTTCCCAACTGATCCTTTTAACTGATCTTCTTCACTTGCATCTGATTTGTTGAAGTTTCAAGCTCAACTGATCTTCCTTGAATACGTCTAATTTCCCTCCTGATCCTCCTTGATCAGTTGAAGTTCCCCCTTCAACTGATATTTCTGTTTTTCCCATAGACTGATGTATCTGATTTGTTGGAGTTTCAAGCTCAGCTGATCTTCCTTATCTGATCAGCTTCGTATGTAATCAGATTTTAGTTGACCTAATTTGATTCTTCTCAGATCAAGCCAATTCTTGGGATAAGTGTTACCGCCAAAACTTAGTCTAGAGTAGTAGCTTCTATTCCCTAAGTTGGCGCGATTTGACATATCTTGTCAATTATCGTGCAATCTCTCGATATGTCAATCCGCCGTAAATTTCTCCAATTATCAATCGCGTGATTTCTACACGCGGTCCTTTTGGTGCAGATTTCTCTAACAGGTTTTGAGAACTCGAATTTTCATTTGCACCCTTTCTTGGTCTCTATAAATTGGACCAATTGTTTTACACAACATAACCCAATCACCATACTTATCTTCTTTGTAGAATCATGTATCCTGGTGAACCCTTATTTCCGGTTAAACTTCCGTCAAACACTTTTACCCCTTTTTCAATGATTTCAGCTTCTCAAATCATCCCTGTGTGTCCCTTATCACTGTCTTCGTCGTCATCAAAGATTTCACATACAATCGTTGCCAAGCTTCTCTACCACCGAGGCGGCGGTTCTGCTATCGCAACTGAGAAGACACTTCTCCTAACCGTATGCACCTTGTGTGTCTATCGAGATGACGTAACCCGCATCAACAGACTCAGTCTGAAAATGAACATGAGTTTGATGTGGGTTCGCATCGATAAACAAATGATGCCCGTATATCAACTCACCATTTAATGTTGGAGAGCCCAACGACTTTTCTTAGGGCTCGACTTAAAAAAATCCTATCAAGTCATTGTCGCTCCCTTTGGTTTTAACCCAATAGCGGCTTTAGGATTTCTTTAAAGCCTCTCTCACCCTTGTTAAGTGGGGGAAAATGAGAGCATCAGATTTAAAATCTCTCTCTCTCCACTTCTTCAAGGGTTAGGATGAGGGTTTAGTGTTAAGGTCTAGGGTTTAGGGTTTAGGGTTTATGTACTGACCTCCGGGTCCTCTTGTACTTGTATCTTGTAATGTAACCTGACCTTCGGGTCTTTATTAATGAAATTTTTTGTTATTTCATTGTTGTGTAAAATTTATGTATCCTTATGCGATTTTAAGCTTTAATCTTGTGAATACCACTTGTGAATCTTGTTGAATTTCAGCTTAATCGACTTACAAAGTATAACTGAACAGATTTAATCAGATAATCCTTTAAACGATCAGTTCATTTAATCTGATAAACTTTAAATCGATCAGTACCTTCTCATATCAGTTCCTTTGATCGATCTTCCGATCGATTGAGATACCAAATTCAACCGATTTCACTTGAATCGATTAGTTTCTTAACCAAATTGGTTCGAGATCATTCCATCAAACATTTTAGGTGCATTTTCTCCAAGATCCAGAAGCCCTAGCTCATTGCATAATTCTCTGAATCTGATCTCAGCTAGTGGCTTGGTTAGAATATCAGCTTTCTCTATATCAGTATGAATCTTTTCCATTCTGATATTCTTCTTTTCAACATGATCTCTTATAAAATGGTGCCTGACATCCACATGCTTGCATCTTGTATGTAGAACAGATTTACGAGTGATTGCAATAAAGACTATTATCGCACGTAAAATAGGTACATTCTTAACTTCAATGTTATAATCCTCACCGCCGACTAAGCCGTAGCGTTTAGAACAACAACTTCCCTGCAGACCATATATTCTCGCTTGATAGTAGATGTTGCAACCGATGTCCGCTTTTTGAAAACCACGAGATCGGTTTACTTCCTAAGAACCGACAAGTTCTGAGGTGGATTTTTCTCGTCAATCTTGCAACCTCCATAATCGAATCGAATACCCACTAAGCTTCTAGATTATCATCGATTGGTAAAATAAACCAAGGTTTAATGTCCCTTCAGATACTTAAGAATCCGCTTAGTCGCTTTCTAGGTGACTTATCATTGGATTTGCCTCGAAATCGCACATACACCCCCTCTGCGAAGGTTATATCCGGTCTGGCGGGCGGTATATAGTAGAGATCCAATGAGTGCCCTATATTCCTTCCGATTTGTTTTTACGACCATCCTCATCTGGATCCATCTTGAATCCAAATATCATAGGAATTTTGGCTTCCTTACAATTTTGAACTCCAAACTTAGCCAATAAATTCCTAGTGTACTTTGCTTGGCGTATGAATATCCCTTCGTACTTTGCTTTACTTGAAGACCCGTAAAGTAATTCATCCGACCCATCATGGACATCTCGAATTCCCTTGCATCGGTTCTTTCAATCTTTCACATAGACTTTTGTTGGGAGATCCAAAGATGATGTCGCCCACGTAAATCAACCATCGAATATCTTTTCCATCTTCTATTCTCAATAAGGTTCTGTCCCCATTGCCCTTTAGTGAACCCACTTTCGATCAAGAACCGAGAGAGTGTATCATACCAAGCTCGAGGAGCCCGTTTGAGCCATAGAGAGCTTTTCTTAGACGGTACACCGGTTGCCCTTTTCAAAGCCCGGAGGTTGTTCGACATAAAATTCCTCTGCTAGTACCCCGCTTAAGAAAAGCACTCTTTACGTCCATCCGATACCATGATGAACCCTCTCGTGGAAGCATATGCCGAAAACAAATTAAATGGCTTCTAAAGAGCGATCGGTGCAAAGGTCTCATCATAATCAATTCCTTCTGATTGTGAATACCCCTTAGCAACAAGTCTTGCCTTATTTCGGTGATGACGTTTTTTCTCATCTCTCTTGTTCTTGAATACCCACTTCGTGCCAATAACGTCTTGATGACTTGGTCTCCGTCCCACTAGTTCCCCAAACTTGATTTCTCTCGAATGCTCCAAACTCCTCCTGCATAGCTAGAATCCAACTTAAGTCTTGTAGAGCTTCCTCTATTGTTGTTGGTTCCTTCATGTACGGATAACAAACAATACATGGCACTTTCACCAATCGATGTCTAGTTTTAACTTTATCGGATGGGTCTCCGATTATCGATCAATTGGATGACCGGGTTATCCGTGTCCTTCTTTTCGATTTGGCGTCGGTTTGGAGAACATCGTCTGTTTCTGATAAAATTTCATTACTAGCGATTGGGAGTGGTGCAGAGTTATGATCCACTTGATAAGAACAAGTCTCGGTGATGTTGGACTCATAATGTGATGATGTCTGCTAGGAAACTTCAGATGTTCCCCCAACCGGATGGTTCGATTGATATTATCTCGGTATGACGAACTTCTTCACCGACAATTTTTCGTACCTTAGGATCTGAATGATCTGGTGAATCAGCTAGATCTGGAATGTATACTGTTATGGTTTGATTCTTTTTCCTTGATCATTAGCTGATCCATTTTCTGAGCATCAGGTACTTGTTGATCAGATACATCTTGTTCTCGAGCGATTTCTCTTGTTCGGAAGATGCTTCATCAAAGACTACATGGGGTGTTTCTTCCACAAGTAGGGTTAAATGCATTGTAAACCCCGAAAGCCTTGCTAGATGAGGAATATCCTAAGAATATACCCTCATCTGACTTGGCCTCAAAGGTTTTCAACTGACTCTTCCCATTGTTGTGTATGAAACACTTACACCCAAAAACATGGAAGTAGGAAACACGAGGTTTTCTTTCCTTCCACAGTTCATAGGGGTTTTGTAGTGAGCCTTAGTCGAAAGAAATCTGCTTTGAGTGTGGCATGCAAAGTGTTGATTATACGCTTAAAACGACTTGGTATTGCATGTTCAAATAACATCGTCGCGGCGAACTTTCTTTGAGAGTTCTGTTCTCCGCTTCACTACTCCATTTTGTTGTAAGCGTCCTTGCAAATGATGTTTCATGTTGTATACCAAACTTAGAGCAAAAAATCAAGAATAAAAGAGTTCGAAAATTCGTACCTTTATCTCGATCGATTTTTACTACACCGACACCCTTCTCATTTTGTAATCTTTTTAGCGGCTTCGGTATCTTCGTTGTCGCCTTATTCTTCTTATGTAAGAATATAACCCGTAAACTTGGAATAATCATCCACGATTACCAGAGTGTATTTAAGGTCCATTGAGATCGACCGGTAAATCGGTCCAAATAGATCCATATGAAGCAATTGCAGATCTCTTTGATGTCGGTCCGGAATTCCTTGAATGAAGCTTTGACTGTTTTTTCCTTCCGACATGCAAGACATGTCCGATCCTTTGAAAATACTTCATTCGGAAGTCCTTCCACTAGAGACATCCTTGCTATCTTATTAAGAGTTTTAAAGTTCGGATGGCTCATTCTTTTGTGCGAGCCAATCGCTACTTTTGGAACTCTTGACAATCGAGCATGCATTTCTTGGGCAACTGCTCCAATCACCGTGTAGATCGTCCCTTTCCTTGAACCAGTTGGCAAAATCAGTTGAGTGGCTCAATTCTTGATAGTGCATTGGTCAGTCGAGAACTCAACACCGAATCTGTTGTCGCAGAATTGTGAAACCGATAGTAGGTTGTGCTTCGGACCTTCGACATACGAGACTCAGCCACTTGTACATCATCATTCTCTAAGTTTCGAATCCTTTGGTATAACCAAAGTTATCATCACCAAAGAGTACACGCGGGCCTTTACGTTTCTATGTATGAGCCGAGGAGGTGCTTGCTCCTGTCATGTGCCTTGAACATCCACTATCGATGTACCGGATAGTTGCTTGCACACCTCCTTTGTTGGCGGACCCACGCGATCCTGCAGCCCAAATCAGGGCTTTAGGTACCCCTTTTGGATTGGGTCCCGAGGGGTTAGGATTAGTTTTGGGGATCCATACAAACAGAGGCACTTCTATTGTGATCGGTTAGATCGAAGGCCTGATTTGTCTCCCATACCTATCAACATAATCATACATCTCTTTATATGCTTTCTGATTTGTATGATTATTAGTGTGAGGGCAGTTAACCTGATCAGAGTGTGAGTGAATCAGTTTGGGCTGATAACCAACTTCTTGATTGCTGGCGGTCGATTCGATAACTATCAGTTTAACTGATGTGTGGCGGAAGCTTAAGTTTTACCCGTGTGAAAAACCGGTTTTTGATAAATCAGATTCCAAAGTTAATCTTTTAATTAGTTGACTGAAGTGTCAAGTTTGATCAGATCAGAAGCTTGGTGCTAACTGATCTCAACTTGGAATATGTATGCGCTTTAAAGGTAGTGTGTGATTGTGTAATCAGTTAATCAAAGCGGTAAAGGCACACAAGATTTATAGTGGTTCGACAAACCCGATCCCCCGTCCACTCTTCCCTATCACAAGGGGCACCTACTTAACCAACTGGACTTTGTTTTATGTGTAAGTCCAACACAGTACACCAACTAGATGTTTAAGGAGTTCACACTCAACCGATCCCAGAGATCAGAACTAGAAACCCTAGTCTGAAATCTTGCTAAACAACTTAACCTAACTTGGGGGTTTGGGTAAGATTGTTTTGGTTCCAACTATGAAATCTTTTTCTTGATTATAAGCAGCCTAACAGCTAGATGAAAAGATTTCTATGCTAAGAACTTATGGGATGAACACTTAATAAAAATTAATCTTCTTATTCGTGTTCTTGTGCGGAAATCTGATATTAGCTTGAGCTTCTTGATTGTTCAAATCCGTTATTTCACTCAAGTGTGATCCCATATTTATAGACCTTGAAATCAAAGAGCCGTTGGAGAGCAATTTGAATTTCAGGGCTATATTTGGTAGACTTGCGGGCTTGATGTGACGAGCTTCGGGAACGGCATGGCCAAAAGCGTGAATTTGTACTTGTAGCCGTTACAGAGAGGTAGCATCAAATCCCTCAATTGCCGGCTCCGATCATACGTGTCTTGTTCTTATTGGATAGCAGACTCACTTTTCAACTACGCTTGACATTCTTCTTGTTCAGATCATAGACGTATGATTAGGTGAAACATCAGATTTCACCTGGTGAGCTGAACTGATCAGTCTGAATTGATCAGTCTACCTGATAGAGTCTTCAGGTGCCGGTTGACTTAGCTTCAACTGGCAGACTCGACTGATGTAGGTCTTCTGGTCTAATCTTCGAGTATTCAGAGTTTGATCTTTATGACTTTAGCTGAGATATCTGACCAAATCAGAACGATCTGTTCTTCTATTCTTGTCTTGCATTCGGGCCTGTCGGATATCAACTGTCCTTTGAGTCTTCAGATCTGACCTATACATATTGAGTTTCCCCCTCAATATGTGACCTATCTATTTCATCAGTTGTTCTATACAATCATTATCAACTGGTTTCCTATTGCAGGTAATATAAACATCAGACAGCTAACAGATCTGACTGGTCCTATTACATGTGTTTTTGGAACTTTCATCAAAACTATAAATTTCCCAACAGAAACTACCAAGGAAATCAACAATTCCAAGGGAACTACTACCAAAACCCCAACCAAAACTTCCAAAACCAACCTTTAAACTACCAAAATCCCAACCAAAACTTCCAAAATCAATCCTCAAATTACCAAAACCGTTACCAAAATAACCATTCCCAAAACTTCTCAAACCAAAACAATCCATCATCAAACTTCCAAGGCCAAAACAACCAAAACCAACCATCTAGCCAAAACCAAGGTCAAAACCAAAACCAAAACACTCAAGCCTTCCCACACAATAACTCCTACAATCAAAACCTCCGTAAACATGAAAAATTTTCATACTCAAACCCAAAATCCGCCCTAACTCTACCACCGGGATTTGATCCCGGAGCCCGTGCCCCAAACAATGAAGGAAGACCTACTTTGGAGGATAGTTTGGCCACCTTCATCAATCTTTCAAACCAACAAACACAAAAGTCGAATCAACAGTTTGATAAGATTGAAGAAGACTTGAAGAACCTTGGAAATATTCCAAATGCTATTAAATCTCTCTCGAGCCAATTGAAGAACTTGGAATTCCAACTAGGACAAGTGGCATCCTCAAGCCAAGGGAAGGATAAAGGGAAGTTCCCCTCCACGACGGAGGTGAATCCTAGAGAATATTGTAAGGCCTTTGAAATGAGGAGTGGTACGAGGTATGATGGGTCGAGCATGTCTTTAGAAGATGATGAGGTAGAAAAGGAAGAAGTTAAAAAGAACGATAAGGAAAAGGAGATTGTTGTTGAAGATACTTGTGTTGAAGAAGAAGGTGTTGAGAAAAAGAGGATTCCGAAATGGAAGAAGGCTAAGGAGCTAAAAGAGAAAAATGAGAAGGTTGAGTGTGATGGATGGGGAATTCCTAAAACCCCCCATTCAACCACCTTTTCTTCAACGTTTCATGAAGAAGAAGCTTGATGATAAGTTCGCAAAATTCTTGAAAATTTTCAAGAAAGTGACCTTGAACGTGCCTTTCTTGGAGGAAATTAAGGAAATGCCATCTTATGCAAAGTTTCTTAAAGAGTTGGTCACAAAGAGAAGGAAGGCGGAAGGTGGTGAGATGATAAGCCTAACAATTGAGTGTAGTGCTCTACTATAAAGAAACCTCCCAAAGAAAGTCAAATATCCCGGGAGCATCACTTTGTTGTGTGAGCTAAGCAACATGGAGAAAAGGAATGCTTTATGTGACATTGGGGCGAGCATCAATTTTATGTCATGGTCTATATACGATCATTTGAAAATAGGTGAGCTCCAACCAACGTCCATGACATTGCAATTGGCGGATCATTTTATCACCTACCCGGATGGTATTGTGGAAGACGTGCTCGTAAAAATTGATAAATTTGTATTTTCGGCGGACTTTGTGGAGTTAGAAATGGAAGAGGACGTTGAAATTCCTTTGATCTTGGGTAGACCATTTCTAGCTACCGCAAGGGCGGTGGTGGACATGTATACGGGCAAGGTGACCTTGAAGCTCGATGATGAGGAGCTCATTTTTTACTCCTACAAGGCTATGAAGCATTTCATTTGAGGAGGAGTGCAAAACGATCGATGTCGTTGAAAATATTGTTCAAGCGGAATTCAAAAAATCCTTTGACCCTTACTTTGTCAATGGGTACTACAATGCACTCTTTGAGAACGATGAAAGCTCCTTTGAGGATGATGATTACAAAGATGTTGTTGGGAGATGAATTTAACAAAGAAGTTTTGATTAGATCCCAAAAACCCTGAGTATGACATGTTCAGGATAATCTTGATAGACTGAGTCAGGTTTCAGTATAGATTGTTCAGGAAGTTATCTGCACCATGTATAGTCAGCAGATATAGATCAGGTTAGATTCTGAAGACACTGAAGACTCAGTATGTCACAGAAGACACTGAAGACTCAATAAGTTGTTGAAGACATCAAGACTCAAGATGTCATCAAGACACCAAGACTCAAGAAGTAAATCGAAGACATCAAGACTCAGTTTTTCACTAAAGACACTGAAAACTCAGTAAGTTGTTGAAGACACTGAACTCTCAGTATGTCACTTAAGAAGAAGACTCAAGAAGTTCTTTGAAGACACCAAGACTCGAGATGTCACTTAAGACACCAAGACTCAAGAAGTTGTCAAGACACTAAAGACTCGGATATCAAGACTCAAGAGTAATCAAGACTCAAGAAGATACCAATACAAGACATAACCCGAATGTTCAGAAATCAAATTATATCTATCTCAAGACTACAAAACCGAGAAAAACGCAAATATTCAAAAAAATAGATATTACCCAAAACATTCATATGCAGACAAAAGGAACTAAGTCTAAGTGTTGTTTAAGGTTGTCTCACTCAGAGAGATTGACGAAAAAGAGTCGTTTTGTTTGTCTACATTCAGAGAAACTGAATTATATCTATCTGAAGACTACAAAACTGAGAAAAACGCAAATATTCAAAAAAATAGATATTACCCAAAACATTCATATGCAGACAAAAGGAACTAAGTCTAAGTGTTGTTTAAGGTTGTCTCACTCAGAGAGATTGACGAAAAAGAGTCGTTTTGTTTGTCTACATTCACTGAAGACAAGAACCAATCAGAGGAAGACAACACTGTACTTTACTGACATTGAAAGCGACGGGACCCTGAATCATGTCAGTAGTACTAAGTTCCAGACTGCAAAAATTGGTGATTGGCTACATGACTGCATATTTCCTAAAACATGCAAGGGAGTATTCAAACCCTAAATATAGTCGTTCATCAAACACCAGAAGAGGAAACCCTTGATACTATCTCCTCCAACGGATAGTTTTTTTAAGAGTAACCTTGGTGAAGGTTGCCTATATATACCAGTGACCCTTTACATTGAGAGGTGACGGGAAATTTCAAAGCAAGCTCATTCGTATTATTGCAAATTGAAGCACTCGAAAAACCTAGAATTTCCTAAGTGTTTCACATTGGAGAGAGCTCATTCACTAAGCCGAGATTGATAAGAAATATCCAAAGCTTAGTAGAGATATCCTAGCCTTTGCATTTGTTCTTATTGTAAAGGATATCTCACCCTAGTTGGAAACCAACCCAAAACCCAAACCCTTTGTTAAGGTAGTTTGTGTGTGTTTTGTTGGTGAGTTAGAGTTGTAAAGAGTTAGTAAGCTACAGTGAGTTAGCCAGAAAACTCTAGAGAAGAAATTAGTAAGCTACTTGTGGTAGTCTGAACACTTGTGTGTGTTTGAGTTAGTAAGTTGCAGTGAGTCAGCCAGAAAACTCAAGGTAGAAAAGTGAGTAAGCTACAATGAGTTAGCCAGAAAGCTTTAGGAAGTGGTTAAGGAATTTCTCTGAAGATCAGAGAGAGTGGACGTAGGAGCTTGAGTCTCTGAACCACTATAATTGTTGTGTTGTTGTGCTTTACATCTTTGCATTATTATCTCATTGCATGTTTTTCAATTGAAAGCATAATTCAATCGATATTCAGTTGGAACCAATCCAATCGAACTTGCATCAAATTGATCACGGCCTTTAATCACTTGTTTTATTGAAGGGAAGATTTTCAAAGAAAGCTAAAACGAGTATAAACTTAGGGCCAACCATTCCGACACTTGAGTAGCTAGAAACGAGATAATTACCAAACCGAACTAACTCTACTGAGGGTTCAGTAAGATAATTATCTGATCCAAGCGCCTCAGGATCTCTGATAAACTCAGGTTCAGTTGGGCTAATCTGAAGCTTCTTAAAGCAGCTCAGGATCATTGTCTCAGTAGAATTTTACTCAGGGCAATCCGTGCTTCTCAGGGCAAAATCATCGGGTTAACTCCACCCATCCGACCTCGATGAAATAAAAGTTTTAAAATCAATTGAACACGTGTATTCCCCCCCATACACGTCTGCGAGACTGGATAGCACTTTGACCAACAAGTGGTATCACAAAGAAAGGTTCATTTTGAAAACTTGCTTTGGTAGCCATAGTCTATTTTGCTGAAAGACTTTGGTGGTCTACTGAATAGATCTGTTTGTTGATATCTTACAAGGCTCAGTCATCATGCCTTCTAAGAAACATTCTATGTTCTCTGTTGAGAGCTATGACCTATGGAGATTGAGAATCTTGAGCTCATCTCAGATTCAAAACATGAAAGAATGTGGAGAGTGGTTTCAAGGACCATTCAAATTTCTATCATTGAATCCTAATCATCAGCATCGAAAAGGAATGATCCCAGAGATGAATTTCCAAAGCCTGATGATCAACTTACTCCTGATGAGAGAAAGTTAGTCAATCTGGACTACATTGCTAAAGATACTTTGTATAGCACTATTGATGATGGTGTTATGGGATGATTTCTCACTGTGAAACTGCAAAAGAAATATGGGACACACTTGTTGTTATGTGTCAAGGCATAGATCATATTAAGGAAAACAAACTTTCTGTTGCTATTGGAAAGTTTGATAGCTTTGAAATGAAAGATAGTGAATCCATTGACAAACTTGAGGTCAGATTCACTAGCATCATGAATGATCTGAGTGCTCTTGGGAAATGATACCCACGGAGAGAAGTGGCACTGAAAATTCTTAGAGGATTGTCTAAGAAATGGGATATACATGTTGTGGTGATTGAAAACACCAAAAATATTGATTACATGCCATATCAACAAGTTTTCTCTGAACTGAAAGCTTATGAGTTTGTGATTGACAAGAAAGCTAAGAAATCTGACAGCAAAGATGATTCTTCATCTAGCAAGAATGTGGCTTTCAAAGCCAAAGAGAAATCCTATAAGTCTAGAGAGTCTGAGAAATCACTTGCCAAAAAATCGGGATGAAAGGAGGAGGATAAGCTAAGTCGATGGCAAGGAGGTTTGAAAGACTCGAATAGCGGATATGGGAAATATAAGAAATATTACAGAATCACAGTGTAAGAGAGACTCGTGTTCGAGGACGATACACTGAGAAAAGGAAGGACCATAAAGCTGAAGGATCCTCATCCAAGAAGAAGGACTCCAAGACCAAGGAGGAAAGTAATCAGGATGATGATACCAACAGATGCTACAACTGTCAGAAGAAAGGTCACTTTCAATATGACCGCTCCGAAATTTGTTCTAAAGAAAGAAATGAGAGACAAGCCAAGAGAGACAGAAGATCTCCAAAGAAGAAAGCTATGATTGTAGAAGAGGAAGAACATTCTAAAGAAGGTTCCAGGTTCCTCGATGAAATTTTCTCGCATAAAGGATGGTGATGATATCTGCCTTTATGGTCAGGAGGAGGTAAATTCTTCTATCTATGTTGTTGCTCCTACACAAGCACATGATGTCTCAAGTTCAACTCAAAACAAAAGAAACTTTAACTGATGGATTCGTTTGAGAATCTTATGAAGGACTATTCTCGTATTTACAAGAACTACTCATTGAAACTCAAGAGCGTAACAAGGAACCGATCACGAGAATCAAGTGGAAAGACTCTAAAAATGCTAAGATCACTTCTCAATTGATGGGAACTACTGATGAACTGGATGTTCTGAAAGTACAACTCTCAGAAAAAGAGAAGGTGATAGAGATCCCGAATGGAAAATTAGAAAATCCACTAAAGAGATTCAAATTATTAAACGAGTTCAATGACCTCTTTGAGAAGCATGAAACTCTAAAGAAATGTGAGGATAGTCGTAGTGAAAGTTAGCTCTATTGAATTCGCATCTAAAGTGATAGATGAAATTCGAGTTATCAAAGACCGCAACTATAAAAAAAGCTGGATTGGGATACATTCCAGGGGGAACCTCACAAGGTCTTCTGAATGCTGCTTCTAGTAGCACCAAGACTATCTTTGTTAAACCAGTGGCATCTAATCTTCTTACTGAAGAACTGCCCAGAGTTTTAGACAAGGGTAAAGGACCTATGGTTTCGAAAAACCCGAGGTTCAGGGAAGAAAGCCTGCACCTTAGGAAAGGCCGTAAAAACCCAACACTCAAGAGAAAATTTTTAGGCCAAGATTTCAAAGCCTCGGCTAAGAATACCAACCTAAAGAGATCTCGTGACCGAACCATCGAGGAATTTTTAGAAGAGATACACTCAAAGAGAGATATTCTCAACCTAAAAGACCAAGTCCTCGACATCGAAAAGACCCCAATTTCAAAGACAGCAACCCAAACCCCACTTGCCTAAGGGTAAAGGTTTCTGAACCCAAGTCACAGAGACAGAGACCAGATCGCACAAAAAGTTAAGGCACTTGAATAAAAGGCCTGAACCCAAGAAGAACTCTAAGGCTCATGTTCATGCTAAGGCTGGCACTCATGCACGTATCATCCGCCAAGGCTCCTAGGGTGGTGAATGTGTATGTAGATGTTTATGGGAGACAAATCAGTCACTCTAAAGTAATTAGAGTTGTTAGGCAGATTTGGGTTCCAAAAGGTACATCTAACCTAGTAGGACCCTACACCAAATGGGTACCTAAGAACTGATTTGTTTTTCAGGTGAAGGAAAATGGCACTGAGCTGAATGAAAACAACATAGCACTGATGAGTGGAAATGAATTGGCTCCTGTTGTATGGTATCTGGATAGTGGATATTCAAGACATATGACAGGATATAAGCAACTAATCAATTGACTATGTTGAGCAAAAAAGGCCCTCGGATCACATTTGGAGACAATTCCAAAGGACAAACCGAAGGATATGGAACTCTTGAAGTTGACTCTGTTCATATCCATGGTGTTTCATATGTGTCTGGTCTAAAGCATAACTTGCTTTCTATCAGTCAATTCTGTGACAAATGATTCAGTGTTGAATTCTCAAAGAACTTATGTTATGTTAAAGACAATACTTCACAGAAAATTTTACTGACTGGTACTAGAAAAGGAAATGTGTATCTTGCTGATTGGAGTTCAACTCCTAAAGATACATGTTTGGTTGCAAAAAGTTCCACTGATACCAAATTGGTTGTGGCACAAAAGAATGAATCACTTAAACTTCAAAACCCCGAACAAACTTGCAAGATTAGCACTTGTAAGGGGTTACCCAATGAAGTGTTCAAGAAAGATCATGTATGTGATGCTTGTCGAAAAAGGAAAACAAATCGTAGCATCTTTCAAAAAAAAAAGAAAGTAGATGTTTCTATCGATAGAATACTACAACCGCTACATATGGATCTCTTTGGTCCAAGAATACCGTGAGCACTAATGGTAGAAAATACACACTTGTGGTAGTTGATGACTACTCTAGATACACATGGGTCATATTCTTACTCAAGAAGAAAGAGACTCGCATTAAAACTCGCCTGAACTATCGGAAAAGGCTCAAGATCTTGAAAAAGAATCTGAGTGTGGTCAAAATTAGATCGATAAAGGAACCGAGTTTATCAATCATATCATATCGATTATTGTGCAAAGAAATGGAATAGCTCATGAAACATCACCGCAAGGACCCCACAAATGTAATGGTGTTGCTAAAAAAGAAAAATAGGACTCGAAAAAAGTTCGCAAGGAAAATGATTCTTTGGTTTATATTCCTAAAAGATTTTGGGTGAAGCTATCAACACCGCATGCTACTCTCGGAATGCATCCATGCTTGACCAAGAACCAAGGAAAAACTCCATATGAGCCGTGGAATGAAAGGAAGCCTCTTGTTTCTTTCTTTCGTGTGTTTGGTTGCAAGTGTTTCATACACAATAATGGTAAAGATTAGTTGAAAACTTTTGATAGTAAAGCTGATGAAGGGATATTCTTAGGATATTCTCAAGTCAAGAAAACCTTCGAGTTTACAAATGTAGGACTCTTATTGTGGAAGAAACACCTCATGTTGTTTTTTGATGAATCTACTTGTGTTCGGAAGAAACAGAACATGACTTCAGAGAACCGATCAAGAGAATCACCGACTTAGCCCGAAAAAGATTGATAAAACATCCTCCTAACTCGAAAAAAAGAAGGTTACCACTTTCTATGAATGGAGTGAATCGAGACTCGCACAAAGAAGTTCGTGATGGAAAAACTCGAGGATGGTGAGACTCGGATGGAAATTCTCCAATCGAAGGAAAGCCAACACAATCGATCTTTGACCAATCTAAACATACACTAGTTCAGACTCAGGTATGTAATGCCGATGAAGATGTGGTCACAGCTGAGGCAAACTCTGAATCTATCAACCAATGGGGAACAAATGTCTCTGACAATGTTCTGAATGGAATTTTCCCTGAGGAAGATGATTCTCTTTCTCCTTTTCTGTTGTTCCCTGAATTTAATGAACTACCTGAACCTAACATTTTTGATGTTGAGGATACTACTGAAGGGGGAACATCCAGAGAAAAATGGTTGGATAGTCATCCTACAAGTCGATTGTGGGTGATCTATCGATGGTGTCAAAACAAGAAGGTTCCATGGAGAAAGTGCTTTGTTCTCACGCTTCCTATCCTAAAAAAGAACCTCATCAGGATCAAGAAGCTCTACAAGATTCATTTTGGATTACTGCTATGCAAGAAGAGCTGAATCAGTTCTCAAGGAATGAAGTTTGGGAGCTAGTGGATAGACCTAAGAGACACAATGTGATTGGAACTAAGTGGGTGTTCAAGAATAAGAGAGATGAAAACAACAACATTGTGAGAAACAAGGCAAGGTTAGTTGCACAAGGTTATTCCCAAGAAGAAGGCTTGGATTATGATGAAACCTTTGCACCTGTTTCAAGACTATAAGCCATCAGATTGTTTCTTGCATATGCTGCCCACATGAAATTCACAGTCTATCAGATGGATGTGAAAAGTGCTTTTCTGAATGGTGTGCTTAAGGAAGAGGTTTATGTGGAACAACCTCCTGGTTTCAGACAGAATGACCAAGTTTACAGGCTCAGGAAAGCCTTGTATGGTCTTAAGCAAGCACCCCGAGCATGGTATGATACCCTTTCTCAGTTTCTTAATGACCATGGTTTTATCAAAGGAACTGTTGATAGGACTCTGTTTAGGATAGAAGATGAGAAAGACATCTTACTTGTTCAGATTTTTGTAGATGACATCATATTTGGATCTCCAAATCATCAGCTGTGTGAAAAGTTTTCTACCCTGATGAAAGGAAAGTTTGAGATGTCAATGATGGGGGAGATGAATTTCTTTCTTGGACTTCAGGTGAAACAAACTAAGGAAGGAATTTTCATCAATCAAGCAAAATACACCAGAGATCTGATTGCAAAGTATGGTGTACAGAATTGCAATACAGTTAGAATTCCTATGAATACTAACTACAAGATGGATCCTAATCCTGAAGGCAAATCAGTAAATCACATTGATTATAGAGGGATCATTGGATCACTGCTATATCTCATAGCAAGTAGGCCTGATATAACATTTGTTGTTGGGATATGTGCAAGATACCAAGCTAATCTTAAGGCTAGTCACATGGAGGCTGCCAAAAAGATTCTGAAATATCTTAAAGGCACTGTGAATAGAGGATTATGGTATCCAGCTGATGATAACCTTGAATTAACTGGTTATTCAGATGCTGATTATGGAGGATGTAGAATTGACAGGAAGTCTACCACAGGAACTTGTCAATTTCTTGGAAGTAAACTGATATCATGGTTTTCAAAGAAACAAACCTCAGTAGCAACCAGTACTACTGAAGCTGAATACATGGCTGCAGGAAGCTGTTGTGCACAGATTCTTTGGCTCAGACAACAATTGAGGGATTATAAGATTATATCCAATGAAGTACCTATATTTTGTGATAATAATAGTGCAATTGCTATTACACAAAATCTTGTATTGCACACCAGATGTAAGCATGTTGATATCAGACATCACTTCATCAGAGATCATGTTGAGAAGAAAGACATCAGAATGGAGAAAATTCATACTGATAAATAGAGAGCTAATATCTTGACTAAACCTTTGGTTGAATCAAGATTTCAGGAACTATCAGTTGAATTAGGTATGTTGGATCCAGGTGAATAAAGCAAATCTAAAAAATTGAAGGTTTTCAGATGCATGAAGCTTTCTCAGGTTTTTACTGAAAAAAACTTAGGATAAAATTGAGAGTACTGAACACTGAGTCTTGGGAAACTCGGTTATCCTGAAGATCAGTACTCAGTATTATACTGACATTTTATCAAGGTCAAAACTCAGTAAGACTGATGGAGAAAATTAGTCTAAAGAAGTATTGACTCATGCAACACATTTATTGTCTAACTGAATCTCAGTAATCATTGGCAATAAATGACAAAACACCTGAAGAAATAATTGGGCGGGACTTTTGAAATCCACGAGGAAAGTCATTGGTCTGCAGGAACAGTAATTAAATGCATTGTTCATTAATCACCAATAGGGATAAATTGGCGGCTTAGTATTTACGAAATCGTCCTTTCATATACCCCGTTTTAGTCTGTTTTTAATCTCAACCGTCGATTTCTTCATCTACGCGATTTTCCATAAATCAAAATCCCATATCCATTGGAAAAATTTCTTTCAAAGCCTTATTCCAAAAAGCCTTCATCTTCACAAACACTGTGCTTCGAAAACCCTCGATTGCCCATAAATTTTCACCTGTCTCAAAACCCTTCACCAGAAATTCTCCAAAAATGACACTTTCTGTATACGACAAACTCGCCATTTCCAATAAACCTTGGTACGAATATGTCATTTCTCTAGAAAGCTCGTCCAATGCAACTCACGGGGAGGAGGCGTTGCATATGATTCATTTGGCAAAGCTTACATGACTGGTCGCGAATCAACCAGAGGCCGAATATGCGAAAGAGGTAATTGAGTTTATCTCTAATATGCAGTTAGATGATGAGAATTGCATAGAATCTCAGATTACAGTCTCGCATTTGGAGCATGGTTCGAAATATGTGGATTTTGTTAGAGAATTATATATTATTCCTAAGAATCTAAATGCCATATATGAGTTAAGTGATAGAGGTGAAGACCCTACGGTATACATGATGGGTAGGGAACAAGAATACTTGGATAAAATTACTGAGCATCCAGTAAAGTTTGAAGCTACTCTGAATAAGAGGCATTTGAAGCCTAAATATCGAGTATTGTTGGATATTGTAAGCAAATGCATCATGAGTAGATCTGGTAGTTTCGAACAGATAAGCACGCCTAAGTTAAGGCTAATGGCGGCGATTGAAGATTCACCTTCCACGACATTCAATTGGTTGCACTATTTGATCAAAGTGGTGAGTGATCAAGCCAAACAAATTCAGAAGGTGAATGGCTCTATAGTTATCAAAGGAAAGATTCTACATGCAACCAAGATTGCATTTATCTTGGAAATGTGCAGAGAAGAGGAGGACATCTTTGCCGATTCCACTTCCTTTCCAAAGTCAAAAATCATGTTCAAACCAACAAAGTAGACTTTGAGAGGAAAGAAAGAGAAAAACTCTGAGTCTCAGGAGGAGACTGCTGAAGAAGAAACTGTTGAAGTAGCTAGACAAGCTAGGGGGAAAGCCCTGATGAAAATCAAAAGAGAGAAAGGAGAGAAACTGAAAAAGAAAGCACTGGTTCCTCAAAAGCGCAGAAGGCTTCAATCTATTGCTGAGAAGGAGGTCAGTGACACTGAAGAAACTTAACCTGAAAGCCAGCAAGGGTTGAAATCTGCACTTCAGGTTCTTGCTCAGGTAGTGACAAATGTGCAGGAGCAAGAAACTGAGGAACAGGTTTTTTCTGAGGTACTCGAAACCTCTCTGAGCTCAGATAAAATCTCTCAGGAAATCTTCAAGGGACCTCAGATCCCTACTGATGAAAGACCTATTCAGACTTCAGATCAGTCTGAACCTCAGGAATTGCTGAACTTGGATGCGCTTTTGAATGAACCATTTCTAGATCCATCAGCTCTAGAACTCATACACTCTGAATCTACTGCTTCTGAAAGCCCAAGATTGAAGAAGGGAGAAGCCGAAGAAACTTAATGGCGGGCAAGGGGGAACGTTCATCTTAGACAGATACCCCGAAATTTGAATGCCTATCCCGACCTTCGTCAGATATGTTCTTCGTGCTCGTAACCACGAGTGTATACTCGAATCAAACACTCCCAGAGATGTTGAACATTGCTTCATCTGAGAGGAGAAGAGTGGTGGAATCTTTGAGACAAATTTCCTGGATCAATTCTCGGGTTTTAAAAAACCAAGCCGAGAATGAAAAGTCTGCGATTTTGATGAATTAGTGAAAAAGAAGCTAGGTGAAAAAGAAAGCTATCAAGGAGTTGATGCTTCCAAATCCCATGATCAAAATAAAGATAAAGATAAGGGAGATGATCTTTGAAAGAAATCGAGAAGGAGAAGGAACCTCGATAGATAATCGAGAAAGAGAAGGAAACCGAGAGTCGATGGGGACAGATATCGATCTTTGAACCAATCGATATCGACAACCTCGACTTAAGTTAGCATTCTTCGTGTACCTTTTTTAATCAAGTATACATTATGCCAAAGTTATCAAGTACCTAGCTTTAAACCGATGTTTATGATATGCGCATCGAGGCTCGGTTGGAGCACCCAAAATCGGTTGGAAAATGTTGTACAAACTCCAATGGTTGATTTCACACCAATCCTGGATGAGTTAAAGAAGATAGAACCAAGGATGGAAGAGATACTGGCAGGTCAATCTCAAAAGCTTGAGAATCTAAGCTCTTCATCAAGCATGCTGCAAACAATTCTCACAGACAAGATGACTCAGATGGAGTTAGTTCCGTCGCTCAAAATCGTAAAAATGGAGAACCTGAGTTCATCATCTGATACGCTTCAAACAACTCTATCAAGTAAATTAGCTACATTAGATGGAAAGATTGATGGAGTACATACAGAGCTTAATGCCGACATGAAGCAGATGTATCAAGAAAGAACTACCTATCTTGAAGCCAAGCTGATTGAGAAGAATGATCTGATGATCAAAACAGTTGTTGAGGAAATGGGCTCTCTGCTCATGACCAAGATGACAGAGATGATGCATGATGTCTTCTCAAAACAGTTTGCTCCTCTTTCGGATGAGTTCTCAATGGCCAAGAATTACATGATAAGGCTCGAAGATGAGCATAATCAGTTGGCAGGAGAAGTGCGCAGTATAAGTAAGGAGCAATACTATATGGATACTGCACTGACTCAACTACTCCCAATGTATGGTGCCAGAAAGGGGGAAAGGCCTGGTGGCAAATTAAGTGAGTTGTTGGCACAAACCTTGGAGAGAAAGGCTCAAAAAGAAGCTGAAGGAAAGAAAATTGTTGAAGCCTTAAGAGAAATTGAAGCTACTGAGAAACTAAAGTTCAAAGAAGCTGAGAAACCTATCTTCACTCAAACATCTGAGCAAACCGTTCAGGAAGTAATTTCTGAGAAACTGAGTGATAGAAGGATGATTGAGACAAGCAAAGCCGGTGAAGGTCCAGTCAGACCTGAAAAGAGAAAGGCTGTGACATTTGTGGAACAAGAAAAGAAGAAAAGAGCAAAAAGCTCAAAACCTACTTAGAGGAAGCTGATAATGGAATTCGAAGATCTGAGGAAGAAACTGAAACCCAGAAAGAAGCCTTCGATACCAAGAAAACTCTGAAAGCTCTTCAGATTTAAAAAGAAAAGAAAACAGCTGCTTCAGTATCAGGTGTTCCACTGATCAGGAAGAAGAAAGAAGAAGAGCAGAAAAGAAGAGGTGGTTTTAAAAAGTTCCTAAGCAAAAGGAGAGGTACAGAAAAGACTCAGAAGTGGTCGCACATTGACAAGTGGATGCCTATACAGTTCAATGATGCATGGGAAGAGATCAAGAGAACCTTCTGGTTCTATTATGAGATTCTGAGAGAATGGAGGGGGAGCAGCTCAGATAAGAATGAAGCCTTTATTGAGTACTTACTGACATTCTATCCTAAGTACCTGCAAAGTTGGATCAACTTGGCAGATGAAGGAAACACTCAGATAGTAGCTCCTGGTCCATACATGTACCCAGCTCCTAGGTTTGAGAATGGCTATGTAAATGAGGCAGCCATTTCTCAGGAAATAGCCCAGTATGCCATCCAGCTAGGCCTAACAGGAAACAACCCTGAAATCATCAAGGCAAGAGATGAACTGAAGAAGAGATACTACGGGATGTTCAACCTGGAAGTGCCAGAGGATGAAGTGGAAGAAGACTGAAGACTTTGTACTTCTGTTTCTCTTTGATTTTCATTGTAATTTGTAACTCTTATCTTACATCAATGAAAATTTTATCTTTATGCTCAAGATAATATCTCATTATCTTTTTACATGTCTTGATATGCCAGATTGTTAAAGAACTTGATTGGAGAAATACCATTTTGATTGTAATAGATAAACTGAAACCTGAGGATAGGTTAGGTTTTCTTAAATGTAAAAAGATGGTTTTGGCATCATCAAAAAGAGGGAAATTGTTGGGAGATGAATTTAACAAAGAAGTTTTGATTAGATCCCAAAAACCCTGGGTATGACATGTTCAGGATAATCTTGATAGACTGAGTCAGGTTTCAGTATAGATTGTTCAGGAAGTTATCTGCACCATGTATAGTCAAATAGATATAGATCGTTAGATTCTCAAGACATCAAGACTCAAGATAAGTCATCAAGACATCAAGACTCAAGAAGTTGTCAAGACATCAAGACTCAAGATGTCATCAAGACATCAAGACTCAAGAAGTAATCAAGACACCAAGACTCAAGATGTCACTAAAGACACCAAGACTCAAGAAGTTGTCAAGACATCAAGACTCGGTATGTCATCAAGACTCAAGAAGTTGTCAAGACATCAAGACTCGCAGATGTCACTAAAGACATCAAGACTCAAGAAGTTGTCAAGACATCAAGACATCAAGATGTCACTAAAGACATCAGACACCAAGACTCAAGACATCAAGACTCCAAAGAGTAAATAATGGCGAAGATCAAGAAGATATCAATACTCAAGATAACCCAATGTTCGTGAGGCAATCAATAATATCTATCTGACGACTACAAAACTGAGAAAAACGCAAATATTCAAAAAAATAGATATTGCCCAAAACATTCATATGCAGACAAAAGGAACTAAGTCTAAGTGTTGTTTAAGGTTGTCTCATTCAGAGAGATTGACCAAAAAGAGTCGTTTTGTTTGTCTACATTCACTGAGGACAAGAACCAATCAGAGGAAGACAACATTGTACTTTACTGACACTGAAAGCGACAGGACCCTGAATCATGTCAGTAGTACTAAGTTCCAGACTGCAAAAATTGGTGATTGGCTACATGACTGCATATTTCCTAAAACATGCAAGGGAGTATTCAAACCCTAAATATAGTCGTTCATCAAACACCAGAAGAGGAAACCCTTGATACTATCTCCTCCAACGGATAGTTTTTTCAAGAATAACCTTGGTGAAGGTTGCCTATAAATACCAGTGACCCTTTACATTGAGAGGTGACGGGAAATTTCAAAGCAACTCAAGAGCTCATTCGTATTATTGCAAATTGAAGCACTCGAAAAACCTAGAATTTCCCAAGTGTTTCACATTGGAGAGAGCTCATTCACTAAGCCGAGATTAATAAGAAATATCCAAAGCTTAGTAGAGATATCCTAGCATTTGCATCTGTTCATATTGTAAAGGATATCTCACCCTAGTTGTAAACCAACTCAAAACCCAAACCTTTTGTTAAGGTAGTTTGTGTGTGTTTTGTTGGTGAGTTAGAGTTGTAAAGAGTTAGTAAGCTACAGTGAGTTAGCCAGAAAACTCTAGAGAAGAAGTTAGTAAGCTACTTGTGGTAGTCTGAACACTTGTGTGTGTGCTTGAGTTAGTAAGTTGCAAAGTGAGTCACCTGTAAAAACTCAAGGTAGAGAAGTGAGTAAGCTACAGTAAGTTAGCCAGAAAGCTTTAGGAAGTGGTTAAGGAATTTCTCTGAAGATCAAAGAGAGTGGACGTAGGAGCTTGAGTCTCTGAACCACTATAAATGTTGTGTTGTTGTACTTTCTGTACTGCATTATTATTTGTTGCATGTTTTTCACTGAAAGCATAATTCATCGATATTCAGGTTGGAACCAATCCAATTTAACTTGCATAAAATTGATCACAAATTTAATCAATTTGTTTTATTGAAGGGAAGATTTTCAAAGAAAGCTAAAACGAGTATAAACTTAGGGCCAACCATTACGCACACTTGAGTAGCTAGAACAGATAGTTACCAAACCAACTAACTCTCTATCGAGGGTTCAAAGAAGATAGTTATCTCGATCCAAGCACCTCAGATCTCTCGATAAACTCGAGCTCGGTTAAAATAACTCGCTTTTCAAAAGCAACAGATCATTATCTCAAGAGAGACTTTGACTCGGGGTAATCCGTGCTTCTCGTAAGCAAAATCATCGATAACTCGACCCATCCGACCTCGGGAAAGAAAAGTTTTAAAAATCACTGAACACGTGTATTCCCCCCCCATACACGTGTGAGACTCGTTAGCACCGGGACCAACAGATGTGCTTGAAGTAGATCAAGTCAATGAAGTGTGGGGAGGAAAAAGATCTCAAGCTTGCCATTAAGGGATCCGGTTGATGGAGTGGAGAAGCAAGAGGAGAAGAAAATCGGGTTAAAGCCATTGCCCGAGCATCTCACATATGCATATCTTGAGGATGGTGAAAATTTTGAAGTAATCGTTTCTTCCTTTCTCAATTTGTGTGAGTTATAAAAATTATTGGGGGTGCTTCGTAAGCACAAGTCTGCAATTGGGTGGACAATTGAGGATATCAAGGGAATCAATCCCTCCTTATGCATGCATAGAATAAGAGTAGAGGAGGGTAGTAAACCAATTGTCCAACACCAAATGAGGGTGAACCCATTAATACAACAGGTGATTAGGAAAGAGGTCATAAAATTTCTTGATGCGGGTATGATCTACCCCATTTCGGATAGTCCTTGGGTGTCACCACTCCACGTGGTTTCTAAAAAAGGGGGAATGAGAGATATCAAAACCGATAATGATGAGTTGATAGCTACACGGGTAGCTACGGGGTGGAGAGTGTGTGTAGACTATAGGGAATTGAACAAAGCTACATGAAAAGATCACTTTCCCCTTTCCTTCATGGACCAAATGCTAGATAGGCTTGGGGGTTTCGATTTTTATTGCTTTCTTGATAGGTACTCCGGGTACAATCAAATTATGATTGCTCCAGAGGACCAAGAGAAGATGGCATTCACTTGTTCCTATGGAACGTATGCTTGGAGACGCATGCCCTTCGGGTTGTGCAATGCTCCGGCTACGTTCCAAAGGTGCATGATGTCGATCTTTCATGGTTTGATTGAAAACGTAATGGAAGTGTTTATGGATGATTTTTCTGTGTTCGGTGAATCGTTTGATAAATGTCTTTTTAACCTTAAACTCGTGCTAACAAGGTTCCAAGAGACTAACCTTGTCCTTAATTGGGAAAAATGCCATTTCATGGTTAAGGATGGGGTAGTACTTGGTCACCATATTTATTCAAAGGGGCTTCAAGTAGATCGAGCAAAAGTGGTGACAATTGAGAAACTTCCTCCCCCTTCTAATGAAAAAGGCATTCGTTCCTTCTTGGGGCATGCCGGATTCTATAGAAGGTTTATAAAAGATTTTTCTAAACTCTCAAAGCCCCTCTCTCATCTACTAGAAAAGGATGTCCCATTTTTGTTCACTAATGATTGTCTTGAAGCTTTCTTAGCATTGAATGAAGCACTTATAGCCTCTCCGATTTTGGTGACTCCGAATTGGGATGAATCGTTCGTCCTCATGTATGACGCGAGTGATTATGCAATGGGGGTGGTACTTGGGAAAGTCAAGGAGAAGAAATTTAGGGCAATCTATTATGCATCAAAGACCTTCAACGCCACCCAAGCCAATTACACCACAATGGAGAAGGAGCTATTGGTCGTAGTCTATTCTTTTGATAAGTTTTGCCCCTACCTCGTAAGGGGAAAAACTATTGTGTACACGGACCATGCGGCAATTTGGTACCTTATGGCCTAGAAGGATGCAAAGCCAAGGTTGATCTGATGGGTGCTTCGCCTTCCAGAATTTGACATAGAGATTCGGGACAAGGAGGGGACCAAAAATGTGATAGTCGATCACCTTTCAAGGTTAGAGAGGGACAAGGATTTTGTGGAGGATTACACCGAGATGAAGGAGGAATTCCCGGATGAGAAGCTTTTGAAGTTGGAAGAGCTCTTTGAAGAGGTTGAGAGGATTTCAGTGATGAGAATTGAGGTGAAAGAACCTTGGTATGCGGATTTTGACAACTACATGGCTTGTGGAAAGCTTCCCAATGAAATTCCTTCACATGCCAAAAAGAAATTTCTCAAAGATGTGAAGAGTTTCATTTGGGACGATCCGGTGCTCTATAAGAGAGGTCAAGATGCTATCATGAGAAAGTGTGTTTCAAAAGAAGAAGTTGAGGAAATCTTGACCCATTGTCACTCTTTACCATGTGGGGGCCATTTCGGAGCATCGAAGACGGGAATGAAAGTTCTCCAATCGGGCTTCTATTGGCCCACGATTTTCAAAGATAGCCAAGAGTTCGTTCAAAGGTGTGATCGATGCCAAAGGATGGGGACCATAACTAAGAGGGATGAAATGCCTTTGAACATTTTGTTGGAGGTAGAGGTTTTTGATGTTTGGGAGATTGATTTCATGGGACCATTTCCCCCTTCATTTGGTCATGGGACCATTTCCCCCTTCATTTGGATTCATCTATATCCTTGTGGGGGTGGATTATGTGTCTAAATGGGTGGAGGCCATTCCTACCAAGCTTAATGATGCAAAGACCGTGATTCAATTCCTAAAGAAGAATGTGTTCACCCGATTCGGAGTGCCAAGAGCATTGATAAGTGATGGGGGTACCCACTTTGTCAATCGAGCCATGGAGAAGTTGCTTGGGAAGTATGGGGTAAAGCACAAGGTCGCCACCGCATATCACCCACAAACAAATGGATTGGTGGAGGTGTTTAATCGTCAAATCAAGCACGTCTTGGAGGACGGTGAACTCGAATAGGAAAGATTGGGCGATTCGCCTTGATGATGCCTTGTGGGCCTACCGAACAGCTTACAAAACTCCATTGAACATGTTTCCATACCAACTCATTTTTGTAAAATCGTGCCATCTTTCGGTGGAGATAGAGCACAAAGCCTATCGGGCAACAAACAATTGAACATGGATGGCGAAAAGGCGGGGGGAAATCATTTGCTTCAACTTCACGAGCTAGAGGAGTTTCGAGAGAATGCCTATGAGAGCTGCCGAATTTTCAAAGAGAAGACGAAGCGGTGGCACGACCAAAGAATTAAGAAGAAGGAATTCAAGGTTGGAGATAAGGTGCTACTTTTCAATTCCCGGTTGAAACTCTTTCCCTGGAAGTTGAAATCTCGTTGGAGTGGTCCTTTTGAGGTGGCCAAAGTCTTTCCAAGTGGATACATGGAATTGAAGAATGAAAAGGGTGACCAATTCATGGTCAATGGTCACCGGGTCAAGCATTACCTTTCCACATCCCAAGTTGGGAACGTTGGTGTCGATGTTCTTGAATAAAGTTGAGCGACTTTAAGCTCCGTTTGGCAAAGGACGTTTAACCTAGCGCTCAATGGGAGGCAACCCATTTTTACCGCTTTTATGTGTTTGTGTGTTCGTTTGATAGTATTTTGTCTAGTGTTTTTTTTGTAGGTGATGGGGTCGTGAATTCGAGGCTTGGTGGATTATCTAGCATTAAAGGAAGATGTGTACTCGAAGGTCACTTTAGGTACAAGAACTTTCCCCGAACTTAGATTTGTTTTGCAAAGTCTAAGTTTGGGGGGTGTGCATTTTCTTATTCATTTTTGTTGCACCGACAAACCCCCGTTTTGAGATTTTGGTGATGTTCACCTTGTGGCATATTTTTTAGCTTAATGGTGAAAATACTTGTATGAATTTTGCCGTGTTGGGCTCTCGTTTTGTTGGTATACTTGCTAGTTGAGGTTGTATGTTGATGAACTTAATTGATAAGATGTGGTTAGTCTTGAGCTTAATGTTTCTTGGTGCTTGGTGCAAATTTCATGGTAAACTACTCCTTTTTCCAAACATAGAATTGCTTAGCAATATCTAAGTTTGGGGGGAGGGTAGTCGTTATTTTACGTTTCATTTGCACCGGCGCACTTTCAATTTTGTTGAGGTTGATGCTTGTTGGTGGTTTGCTCTAGTGCTATTATTCTTGGATGATATTGTGATATTGTGATGTATTTTGTATTGGATATTGTGATGGATGTTTTTGTGTGCGATGTTGAGATTTTTGCTTGGTTGATGGGTAATATTGGATGTGATGAGATGATTACTTGTTGGAGGATTATACTACTTGATTACTTGCTTTGAAATTGATGGACTAGGGATGGTGTTACTATTCCCTATTGCTAAACTTGAGAGATTTGTGCCTTTTGAATCATGCATATTGTGATTTTATTTCTTTTCATGAGTGGATCATTCACAAAATACATGCTAGAACTTGCCCCTTTGTCTTGTTTGAGATCATATTTTTGGGAAGGTGTTAAAGATGATAGGGGGCCATTTTTTATTTGATGAGTCACTTGGCCAAATAAATCCCACCGAATGAAGTCAATCCGTAGTAAGCCCCTTTGAGCCTTTAAGCCTATTTTTGTTGGTAAACTACATTGATTTAGCCATTTTTACCATTTCTTTCTTGAGCCCCATTTTGATCCCTATTGATTTGTAGAGCTTCATGGTTGGTAAATAATGGAAGGACAAAATTTAAATGAGTGGATTTTGAGTTGTCAATGTGAGAAAGTTAAGAGAAATGTAAAAAAGAGGTTGAACAAGGATGAGGAAAGAAAGAAAATAAGCCTTGAGAAAAAAAAAATGTGAAAAAGAGAAAAAAAAGGCTTGAAGAAGAAACCTTGAAAAATGAAAAGAAAAAAAAGAATGAAGAAAGCAAGGTTTCAAAGGAGTTCGAAAAAAAATGGCTCTAAAAAGAAAACAAAGGGAATGTGAATTGAGTCTTTGTAAGTTTGAAATGAGAAAAGGAAGAGAAATGAGTGTTGAGTTTGTGTTCTAGAAATTCTTGAGTGATTTACCAACACTAGTTGCTCTACAAGTAATTGAGTCACTAATTCCCAAATTTTACCCCACCTTTGTCCAAAGAGCCTACATTACCACCTTGTGACCTATTCAAAAGAGTTGGTGGAAAATTGAGATGAGGGGCAAGCCTATGGATGTTGCATGGAGTGAATTGATTGAAAGAGTGTAAACACGTCCCTTGAAATGAGTGAGCTTTGAGTGAATTACTTCCATAAGAGAGTGGGGATAGTGACCTTAAACTTGTCTTGTCTTGATCATTGCATGTTTGATTGTGGTATGAGATTTCACTTGCGATTCCTTGTTCATTTGATATAATCCTTGAAGTCCATTGCATAAGTCTTGGTGTCCATACATTGCATACTTCACAATTCCTCCCCCTTGTTCTATTTTCTTTTGTTGCTTGGGGACAAGCAACACTTTAAGTTTGGGGGGATTGATTAGATGTCGTAATTGCTTGTATTTATGTGATTTTTTTGCTCAATTTGATAGGAATACATACTTTAATTGCACTAATTTCATTCAATTTGGCCTAAATGTGGAGAAAAGTTGTGTTTTACTTTTTGTGTAGGAAACGAGTGAAAATGAGCTAGAATTGATTAAATAAACTGCTCTGATATAGAAGGATGTAGGAGAAGAGAATTGAACCATGTGAAAGTACTTAAAATGAGGGTCTCAACACAAAAAGAACCAAGTCAATCGGAGTTCGGGAGCTCGAGTTATGGGCGAAATAAAAATGTCGCGTTGTTGGTCCTACTCGACTCGAGCCAGACTACTCGAGCCGAGCTTGCAGCTCGAGTCAAGCCACTGTGCTCGGCATTTTGAGCATTCGGAGTACAGAGAGTTGGGGTAAAAATTGAAGCTACTCGACTCGAGCTGTCGGAACAACAAAATCGCTCACACGACTTATGGCCAGCTCGACCAACCTGGAGGTCGAGCAATCCAGCTCGAGTCGAGCTGGCCCAAAAATGAAAATGCTGTCAAAAAGCCCTAGGGACACGTGCCAGCTGAATCCAAAATATATAAAAGCCTCCAAGTTCATTTTTCATTGATTCAACAGCTGAAGGAAGAGATAGGATAGTGAACAAGTAATACCTTTGAGGGCTGCAACTAATACTTTTTCATATTTTTGCATTTTGCTTGCATAGATAGCTTAGATAATCATAGCATAGGTTAGATATAGTGTTAATTTCAATTTTGAGCAATAAACCAAGGAGTATTGATGGATTTTGTATGGATTGGTGCTTGAACTTCAATAGTAAGGTGTGTATTTATTTTTATTGGTTGTTTGTTGCTTATTTTGATATGGGTTTTTTGTTTCCTTGCATATTAGCCATGGGTTTTGCTTGTAGCACCATGGGCTAAGGTTCCTTTGTGTTTGGGTGTTATGAATTGTGTTGATGGTTGATTAATTGGTTGTTAATGGTGGATTGTCTCTATTGATGGTTGTCTTTTGAATTATGGGTTGTTTAGTGTTCAATTTAGGTGGGTTGGCCTATTAGCTTATTCGGTTGTCTAGTTTATCACAACGAGAGTTGGGTAAATGTGGGTAGACGGATAGGTATTGGTTTGATTTGCCGGATTTGAGTCAATTCACTTCCTGTTGCAACTAGAGTTGGGTAGGATTGTTAGAATCCCCAAAGTTCACATTGATTCACTAGCTAATAACGAGTGTTAAAGATGAAGATATTTATGAGAGTGATCTCTATGCTATAAGTGGGAACACAAGAGTAGGGAGTAGTTAGTTAGTTAGAGGACCCTTCCTTTGCAATTACCCGGGTGAGAAAGAGTGAACTCACATCCCAATCTTAGGTGTTTAATGAAACTGGAACCTAGGCTTACCAAGTTAGGGGATGGTTAATGAAGAGTGATCGTTCTTAGGGAGTAACCGGACGTAGAGACAACTCCCTAGACAATCGTTAATCGAACATCATCCGAGGATCAACACCCGAACACCTCTCACACTCAAAACACAAAACATTCTCTTTTAGTTGTTTTTACTTTTTTGCTCTCTAGTTTATAGTGTTGTTAATTGTCTTGCTTAGTTGATAATTGCTTTTTTAAGTTTCCATCATGTTCCACACTATAACCACGTGCCGGCACATAGTGATTGGGATATATTTCACCACCTAGTCCAGTGGATCGATATTTAACCGGGCACGAAACGATCCCCTTATACTTGAGAGGTTAGTGTGGGAAACCACGTGTCAAGATCTCAATATAATTTTTTTTAATCAACCTAATAACTTTAAAATAATAAATCTTTTTTGCAAGTAATATTGACAAACATTACATATTTTTTTTTTTTTTTTCTACGGTCAGGAACGACTTCGCCCTTCCTGACGTCAGACGTCCAATAAAAGACTGCCACATCATTTAACTTCGCCATGGGCGATACTATTTCGCCATAAAACTAAATAATTAATTTTTAAAATAAAAATGATAAAATTACTGAAATATCCTTATAACATTTTTAAATAAAAAATACAATGTTCATAAATTTAAAAATTTTAATTCATAATCCCGAACTCGGCCCATGCGCGACCTTGCCTGTTCGTCTCGGGTCCGAGTAGATTCGAGTCCCGGATTTGGGTTCGAGTCCTAGTCAGGGTTTGGGTCCGTGTTGTGTCTGGCCCCGTCTGTACGACGATGGGGTTCTGGGGTCGGGTCCTGTCTTGGTCGTGGTCCGGCCCGGGTTTGTGCTAAGGTCCGTGTCGTGGTCCGGCCGTGGTCGGGGTTGTCCGTCCGGTCCGATCAAGGTCCGGATCAGGGTCAGGGTGTGTTAGGGGTCCGGATCGGGGTTTGATCTGGTTCTCGGGTTCGGTTGAGTCTGGTTCGAAGTCTGGTTCGGCCATGGTTAGGGGTCCTGCTCGAGCAGGTCTGGTCCGGGTCCGATCACGGTTTAGGGCGTGGTCCGTCCGGCTTCGGGGTCGTGGTCCGGCCCCGGTCCGGTACGGCCCCGTTCGTCCCCGTTAGGTCCGGCTAAGGTTTGGTCCGGCCGTGGTCCGGCCGTGGTTCGCGGCTAGGGTCCGGTCAGGGTCCGGGTCATGGTCGTGGTCGTGGTCCGCTTCGGTCCGGCCGTGGCTTGGTCTGGGTCTGGTTCAGTCAGTTCAGCGGGTCCGTTTCAAGGCCCCGTGAGGTCCGGCCGATTCGCCTGGGTTTGGGTTCGCCGATGGGTCGTGGTCTGAGTCCGGGATAATTTCGTAATTTTATAAATATTAATTTAATTTATTAGTAGGGCGATCGTAAAGGCGATTGCAAAGATGCACATCGCAAAACGCAATAAAGGCAAAGTGCAATCATTTAAAATTAAAATTATACGTTGGAACAACGATCCAACGATGCTCTAATGATTTCCTGACGTTAGGAAGGGCGAAACTGTTCCTGACTGTAGAAGATCCCTTTTTTTTTAATGTAATATAATTTCAAAGCATTAAATCATATCTTATATATAACGAATATATAAATTGACAATCTAATATTAATTTACACAAATAAGAAAACAAATTATGTATAGGATTATATTATTAAAAGAGAATTTTGTCTGAGACTATCTCATATGTTACACAAACATTCATTTGATATTTAGGTCATAGTTCTCAAATTAGGTTGGAGCACTACAAATTCATCATTTGTTACATAATATAGTAAATAAGATTTGTTCATCATCGCACGGGTGAAAT
This sequence comes from Stenogyne calaminthoides, assembly GCA_037126765.1. Classification (NCBI taxonomy): domain Eukaryota; kingdom Viridiplantae; phylum Streptophyta; class Magnoliopsida; order Lamiales; family Lamiaceae; genus Stenogyne; species Stenogyne calaminthoides. Next base: position 14,419,196 of record JBBCBC010000018.1, read on the forward strand.
ACTAGTATATTTGAATTTCTGAAGAGGTAAAACTCCTCACTTATTGTTACAACAACAACACGATGAAGAACAACACCATAAAGGAAAACATAAAACTATAATACTTATTTCGGTATAATACTTGAACAAACATAACAGCATATGACTAAAAAGACCACTGAAGAAGCACCATCATTTGGCGGAGGAAAAATTTGAATGGTGGACTCCTTCAAATTGATGGTTTTCAAGTACGTTTCCATCTGCACAATAATATATATTAAATTTGTTAAGTTATCAATGGATTAATAATTAACACATAATCAATGAAATTTAAGCGAAAACCTTCTTATATGTCTGAAACTATCTTATATGTTACACAGACATTCATTTGATATTTAGGTCATAGTTCTCAAATTAGGTTGGAGCGCTACAAATTCATAATTTGTTACATAATATTGTAAATAAGATTTGTTGATCATCGCACGGGTGAAATACTAGTATATTTGAATTTCTAAAGAGGTAAAACTCCTCACTTATTGTTACAACGACAACACGGTGAAGAACAATGCCATAAAGGAAAACATAAAATCATAATACTTATTTCGGTATAATACATAAACAAACACAACAACATGACGACTAAAAAGACCACTGAAGAAGCACCATCATGTGGCGGAGGAACAAGTTGAATGGTGGACTCCTTCAAATTGATGGTTTTCAAGTACGTTTCCATCTGCACAATAATGTATTTTAAATTTGTTAAGTTATTAATGGACTAATAATTAACAAATAATCACTGAAATTTAAGCGAGAAAACCATTTGAAAGATCAAAAATTAATATAATTACTTTATTGGCAACGGTAGGTTCAAATAACCCCCAGGAATATATCCTAAAGAAAACATGGTTACACTAAGAAAAAAGGACAAGTGGTGGCTACAGAAATTTAGAGAGGTTGAAACTTTGGAGTGGTGGTGGAAAGGTGCATAGTGGAAGAATGCTTATATAGAAGTGATCAAGCTTGTCTTATTGCTGTTTTTTTTTTTTTAATTTTAATTCCTATTAATTTTGATATTTTTCCACGTGTTGTGACATAATTAGTCCGTAGATAATAAATGTAAAGCCTTTTAGAGAAGATAATGGCAGGATGACTAACGTGTTTTAACGTTTGATATGAAGATAATTAATGACAAACCTTACGTTTAATAGGAAGATAATTCATGACAAATCTTTTAGAGAAGATGATGGCAGGTTTCCTATTTAAGTCCTTTTATGAGGCTAACAAATCGATTCATTTAAACACTAAATAGGGTAAATTGCATATTTAATTCTAAGAAAATGTCTTCATTACAAAATGATCCTTTTTTTAATCAGATTTAGTCTCATTGGTTTTTTCCATCCATACTTAACATTTTTCTGTGTGTGTATTTATTTAATGATATTGATTTTTTTTTAAAAGATAATAATTTTTATTTTTAAAATCTATATCTATATCTATATATATAATAGCATAAACCGGCCCAAATTTAGAAACTATTGAATTTTCTCGCCAAAAATTATTGTTAAATTGGGAAACGAATGTATGAAAAAATATTAACAAATGATAATGTATTGAAAAAAAATATATACATATATAAAAATATGATAGGTTCTACAAAAACTGTTCCTCTCTCTCTCTCTCTCTCTCTCTCTCTCTCTCTCTCTCTCCCCCCTTGTGTAGTTTCCCCTCTATCACTCTCTCTCTCTCTTTCCTCTTTACACGCCATTTTTTCCACTCTCTCTCTCTTTCTTTTTGTCTATATTCCTCACTCTCTCTCTTATTTAATTGTTTTGTATAAAATTAAATAAATAAATTTAAATTTTAAAACACTGATTTGATTAACTAGAGATCTCAATATAAATTTTGTTGGGAAAAATGTTTTTTAAGGACAGTATTTTAGGGGTGGTTGTGTTTTAAGGACAATAATTTCACTAACTTGGAAATGTGGGACAATATGTTTTAAAATATGTAAATGTAGGACAATACGTTTTAAAATATGTAAATGTAGGACAATATGTTTTAAAATATGTAAATGTAGGACAATCGAGCCTATATTTGGGTTAAATGTCACATAAAATTTGGGCTTATTTGGGTTAAAAATTGTCCTACATTTACAAATTTTAAAACATATTGTCATATATTTATAGATTTTAAAACATATTGTCCTATATTTATAAATTTTAAAACATATTGTCTCACATTTCCAAGCCTGTAAAATTATTGTCCTTAAAACACAACCCCCCCTAAGTTACTGTCCTAGAAAAAAATTATTCCCAAATTTTGTTAATCAACCTAATAACTTTAAAATAATACATCTTTTTTACAAGTAATATTGACAAACATTACATATAATTTTTTTAAAATGTAATATAGTTTCAAAAACTAAATCATATCTTATATATAATGAATATATAAATTGACAATCTAATATTGATTTACATAAGTAAGAAAACAAATTATGTATAGGATTATAATATTAAAAGAGAATTTTGTGTGAGACTGCTCATATGTTAGACAGACATTCATTTGATATTTAGGTCATAGTTCTCAAATTAGGTTGGAGCGCTACAAATTCATAATTTGTTACATAATATATATAGTAACTAAGATTTGTTGATCATCGCACGGGTGAAATACTAGTATATTTGAATTTCTGAAGAGGTAAAACTCCTCACTTATTGTTACAACGACAGCACGATGAAGAACAACACCATAAAGGAAAAATAAAACCATAATATTTATTCGGTACAATATTTAAACAAACATAAAAGTATGAAGACTGAAAAGACCACTGAAGAAACACCATCATGTGTCGGAGGAACAAGTTGAATGGTGGACTCCTTCAAATTGATGGTTTTCAAGTACGTTTCCATCTGCACAATAATATATATTAAATTCGTTAAGTTATCAATGGATTAATAATTAACACATAATCAATGAAATTTAAGTGGGAAAACCATTTGAAAGATCACAAATTAATATTATTACTTCATTGGCAACGGTGGGGGCAAATAACCCCAGGAATATAGTCTAAAGCAAACATGATTACACTAAGAAAAAAGGACAAGTGGTTGCTACAGAAATTAAGAGAGGTTGAAATTTTGGAGTGGTGGTGGAAAGATGCATAGCGGGTGAAGGCTTATATAGAAGAGATCAAGCTTGTCTTATTACTGTTTTTTTTATTATTATTCCTATTAATTTTGATATCGTTTCACGTGTTGTGACAGAGTTGTTCCAAAGATAATAAATATCAAGCCTTTTAGAGAAGATAATTGCAGGATGACTAACGTGTTCTGACATTTGATATATATGAAGATAATTAATGACAAACCTTACGTTTAATTAGAAGATATTAATGACAAATCTTTTAGAGAGGATTATGGCAAGGTTTCCCGCTCAAGTCCTTTTATGAGGCTAACAAATCGATTCATTTAAACTCTAAAATAGGGTAAATTCAGATTTAGTTCTAAGGAATGCCTTCATTACAAAATGGTGGTCTTTTTTTAAACAGACAAGTATTCCACCCGTACGATGTAAGGGCCTATCATAATTTTATTTTATATAATTTATAAAATATTTTGTTTTGTGCACATATATTTGAATATATTAAAATACTCTCATATAATGAGAGATTGCAAGTTTAGAGCAAGGGTGTCGAAGATAGATTAACTACTGTTCTCTTTTTATAAATTGAATCATATTAAAAGAGAAAATAAGATTTGATCACCTAAAAAGCTTCCCATACAACTTGTGTTTCTCTGATTCATTTTGGTTTATGTATAATAGAACTGAGAGGGAGTAGTCATCAATATGTTTATACATACTAAAACATATATTGGTGGGCACTTATGATAATAGATATTCAAAATTAACCAACAAAATGGTCTCAACTTTTTGCAAACTTGCCTCTCTCAAGTTTTTTTTTCCTTATCTAAAAGAGGATATAACTACTAAACAAAATAAAAACCTCCAACCAGTATACTTTTCTAAACAAAGTTTGAGGACCAAAAAATTAGGCAACATGAGTTAATTGACTACGTAAACATCGGGGAAAGCATCAAACTGCATTGGAAGCATCAAAGCCTTTAGCGACAAAAAAAGTAAGGAACCTTAGAAACCTATAATTGTAGCGCACACTCGAGAGTTAAAACAAATAAATGTTTCTTGAATTATAGCATAAGAGAAAACATTTCATACTTTTCAAAAGCAAATAACCAAGCTAACTTATGCAACCTTCAAGATATGATATGATCCTTTATGAGGCACTAAGATACTGTTCCTTGCTTGTCAAAGCCTAGGTAGTCCTGAAGAACATCAATTAATTCTTTGCTACATCACAATGAGAGATTTACATAATTTCATGTACATCTGGAAAAAAGAATATTAAAGTACATGAACACAACTGTTTCTTTCACAAATTTATTGAGTTCAATTTACTTACATGGCGCAGCGAGACATGGAAATAATTTGCAGTATTAGTAAAGTTCACACCTTGCACTCATGAATTTGCTTTGTAACACACAACATTAAGATTCTATTTCACTCACCAGCTGAATGAAAATGGTGCACTAACCCACATGAAAATAGTGAATAATATCAAAAACAGAACAACGTTTTTTAAAAGCAAATATGTCATTTCAGAATAAGGACAATTCAAATTTTCATTAAACCATAGACGAGATATTGCTGAAAAATCCGAATTCAATGGTATACCAAAAATTTCGAAAAGGAAACGGACGTTCCACCTGATTTATCCACCCTTTCAAATATCTGAAATTTATGTTCGCAACACCGTAAAGAAAGACAATAATTGAAGAATAAGTACCGAAATAATCACCACACAACATTTTTGTAATCTAATATTTTTGAAACCAAACCTGCATTTTTTTAAGTCAACTTAAAAGGTACATATAATCTCATAAAATCTAGCATATCAATCAAAATTAGTTAAGAATATCACTGTCTTTTAACAGGAGAAGACGCTAATACATTGTAGAAAAAAGCTTATTGTTCGAATTCTGATTGGTGAAATCCGAATCTATTTCCTTTTTCCATTAAAAATAGACTTAGGTGGGCCTACAACGTTAAGTAGCTAATATCAATATGGCTGTGACTCAAACTCAATAACACCTTCTCATCCAACAAAACGAGATCAACACTCATCATTTCTTTATTGCTTTAAACTGTTTTTTTTTTTTAAAAAAATTAGGGAAGAAGTAAACTTCATCAAATCGTTACCTTAATCTTCAGCACTTGCTTGCTTGAAGACATCTAAGAGTCAATACCATTATCTTCTTCTTCAGTAGATTCAATATAATAGCTATTGTTGGTCCCGATTTGAAAACCCATGAATGCGGAAAATACCATGTAATGCATATAAAACAGGGGTGAGGGCAGAGTGATTCTAATTTTTGCGTTTTAAGTTCATGTGTGTTGTTTTGCTTATAATCAAATGCATATGACAAGTATAAACATAAAGCAATAAAGAACACACGATTTTATAGTGGTTCGGACAACTCGTCCTACATCCACTCTTCCCTGTCACAAGGGGCACCAACCTAACCAACTGGACTTGGTTTAACGTGTTAGTCCAACACCCAATAGATGTTTACCGAGTTCTCACTCAAACGGGACTTATCACCCTCACGGGATTGCCTACCCTCCCTTTCGGGATTGCTAGATGTTTACCGAGTTCACACTCAACCGATCCCAGAAATCAGAACTAGAATCCCTAGTCTGAAATCTTGCAGAACAAACTTAACCTAACTTTTGAGTTTGGGTAAAGATTTGTTTGGTTTCCAACTAGGTTGAGATTTTCCCTTACATTTGTTTAGCCTCAATGCTAAGGATGGGAAAATCTCTCTAAGCTTAGGATATTACATGTGTGCTTAGATTTAGGGTAGAACACTCTTGAATATATGTGTGTATTTCTAACTCTGTGTTCTATGGTGGAGATGCTAGATGATTTGGCTCTGTAGCTTGATGGATCACGCATTTCTCACACCTTCCACACTTGATAATGAAGGAAGAACTTGTATTTATAGTGTGGATTTGAATGTTACCGTTGGAGAGAATCACATTCAAATCCATACTATTCTGTAACTTTTTGTAGCTTTTGCAGGCTTGTTGTCTTCCTCTCATTGGTCCACGCCAAATTTGAATCTAACTATATATTCTTGATTTCTTCCCGAGTCTCATGATCTTGATTCTATCTCGAGCCTTGAGTTTATCCGAGCCTTGTTTATCGAGCCTTCAGTCTATCTCGAGCCTTCAGTTTATCCGAGTCTCGGTGTCTTGATGACATCTTGTGTCTTGATTTTCTCTGAGTCTTGATTTCTTCGGTAAATTCATCGAGTCTCGTGTTTTCTTGATTCAAATAGACTTTTCTTGGCCGACCTTTGTCGATCGAGCATACCGACACTCGAAGCTTCTCGAGTTCAAATCTTCCGATTGCACATCCCGACCCTCGAGATCACTTTTTACTTTCATCGACCCTCGTGTCACTTGACTTCGAGCTATCCGATTTCTTCTTTTCGATCCGATATTTCGACGGATCGATCAACACTTCTTCATATCAACATATCGAGGATAGCATCGGTCAATTACATCGAGGTTAGCATATCGGTTATCATATTTGATCTCGATCCGCCCGATCTCGACGATCTCATCCGCCTCCTCTTCATATCTCGATCTCAATCACGTCCCGATCTTGATCGATCCCATCCGCTTCCTCTTCCGATCCGCAACCTTCTCTTCCGATTTCTTTGGCTTTAGCTTTTCTTCACATTTGATTTGCCGCATTTCATCGTTAACTCGAACTCATCTCGATTCATTCGATCTCGATCGGTCCTCGTCTCTATGACCTCGCCTCGATCTCGATCATTTTCTTCTGATTTCGTGAGTTCCCCCTCAATTTGTTCTCTCGTTCCCCCTTAACTTGTTATCTGTAAATTAGCTTGAATAAAACAAGTTGATAATGTTTTGGCATAATTCATCAAAACTATAATATCCCAACAATTTCCCCCTTTTTGATAATGATGCCAAAACATTAAAATATATGCATTTTTACGTAAACGGGTTTTAAAAATAGATCGATTCAGTTTGTCACTTTGAAATCGGTGAACCTTAGAACTCCCCGCTCGATACCAATTGATGGTATCGATTCGAGATGTTCACATTGAAAACAAAGGACCTTTTGAACTCCCCCGCCCGATACCAATTGTTGGTATCGGTTCGTAAACGGTTTTTTAAAAGATCGATTCAGATGGTCACATTGAAAAGCAAAGACCTTTTTGAACTACCAAAATCGATATCAATTGTTGGTCCCGATTTAAAAACCATGAATGCGAAAAAATACCATGTAATCCATATAAAAAAGGGCGAGGGCAAAGTGATTCTAATTTTTGTGTTTTAAGTTCATGTGTGTTGTTTTGCTTATAATCAAATGCATATAACAAGTATAAACATAAAGCAAAGAAAGAACACACGATTTTATAGTGGTTTGGACAACTCGTCCCTACATCCACTCTTCCCTATCACAAGGGCACCAACCTAACCAACCGGACTTAGTTTAATGTGTTAGTCCAACACCCAACAGATGTTTACCGAAGTTCTCACTCAAACGAGACTTATCACCCTCACGGGATTGCTTACCCTACCTTTTCGGGATTGCTAGATGTTTAACGAGTTCACACTCAACCGATCCCGTAAAATCGAACTAGAATCCCTGATCCGAAATCTTGCGTAACAAACTTAACCTAACTTTTGAGTTTGGGTAAAGATTTGTTTGGTTTCATTCTAGGTTGAGATTTTTTCTTACATTTGTTTAGCTTCAATGCTAAGGATGGGAAAATCTCTCTAAGTTTAGGATATTACATTTGTGCTTAGATTTAAGGTAGAACACTCTTGAATATATGCGTGTATTTCTAGCTCTGTGTTCTATGGTGGAGATGCTAGATGATTTGGCCCTGTAGCTTGATGGATCACGCATTTCTCACACCTTCCACACTTGATAATGAAGGAATAACTTGTATTTATAGTGTGGATTTGAATGTTACCGTTGGAGAGAATCACATTCAAATCCATACTATTCTCATAACTTTTTTGCTTTTTGCGCTTGTTGTCTTCCTCTCATTGGTCCACTTCAAATTTGAATCTAACGGCTATATTCTTGATTTCTTCCGAGTCTCGGGATCTTGATTCTATCGAGCCTTTAGGTTTATCTGAGCCTTGAGTTTATCGAGCCTTGATCTATCTGAGACTTGAGTTTATCCGAGCCTTGGTCTATCTCGAGCCTTGAGTTTATCTCGAGTCTCAGTGTCTTGATGACATCTTGTCTTGATTTTCTCTGAGTCTTGATTTCTTGATAACTTCATCGAAGTCTCGTGTTTTCTTGATTGGCAGACTTTTCTTGGCGGACCTTATGCGATTAGGCATCTTGACCTCGGGCTTCGGGTTCGGCTCTTGAATTCGGACATCGACCCTCGGATCACTTTTTTACTTCTTGACCTCGCGTCCCTTGACTCAAAGCTATCGATTTCTTCTTGCCGATCGATCATTTCGGCCCGTCGGATCAACCTTTCTTCATATCAACATATCGAGGATAGCATCGGTCGATTTTTATCGAGTTAACATATCGAGGTTATCATATTTGATCTCGATCACGTCTGATCTCGATCAGTCTCATCTGCTCCTCTTCATATCTGATCTCGATCATGTCTGATCTTGATCGATCTCATCATCCGCCTCTTCCGATCTCAAGACCTTCTCTTCGATTTGTTTGGCTTTAGCTTTTCTTCACATTTGATTTGCACAGCTCATCAGTTAACTCCGGAACTCATCTGACTCATCTGATCTCGATCAGTCTCGTCTGCAGCCTCGTCTGATCTCGATCATCTTCTTCTGATTTCGTGAGTTCCCCCTCAATTTGTTCTCTCGTTCCGCCTTAACTTGTTATCTGTAAATTAGCTTGAATAACACAAGTTGATAATGTTTTGGCATAATTCATCAAAACTATAATATCCCAACAATTTCCCCCTTTTTGATAATGATGCCAAAACATTAAAATATATGCATTTTTACAGAAACGGGGTTTTAAAAATAGATCAGTTCAGGTTGTCACTTTGAAATCAGTGAACCTTAGAACTCCCCGCTCTGATACCAATTGATGGTATCAGTTCAGATGTTCACATTGAAAAACAGTGACCTTTTGAACTCCCCGCTCTGATACCAATTGTTGGTATCAGTTCAGAAACGGATTTTAAAAGATCAGTTCAGATGGTCACATTGAAAAGCAGTGACCTTTTGAACTACCAGCTCTGATACCAATTGTTGGTCCCGATTTAAAAACCCATGAATGCGGAAAATACCATGTAATCCATATAAAACAGGGGCGAGGGCAGAGTGATTCTAATTTTTGTGTTTTAAGTTCATGTGTGTTGTTTTGCTTATAATCAAATGCATATAACAAGTATAAACATAAAGCAGTAAAGAACACACGATTTTATAGTGGTTTGGACAACTCGTCCTACATCCACTCTTCCCTATCACAAGGGGCACCAACCTAACCAACTGGACTTAGTTTAATGTGTTAGTCCAACACCCAACAGATGTTTACCGAGTTCTCACTCAAACGAGACTTATCACCCTCACGGGATTGCCTACCCTACCTTTCGGGATTGCTAGATGTTTAACGAGTTCACACTCAACCGATCCCAGAAATCAGAACTAGAATCCCTAGTCTGAAATCTTGCAGAACAAACTTAACCTAACTTTTGAGTTTGGGTAAAGATTTGTTTGGTTTCCAACTAGGTTGAGATTTTCCCTTACATTTATTTAGCTTCAATGCTAAGGATGGGAAAATCTCTCTAAGTTTAGGATATTACATTTGTGCTTAGATTTAGGGTAGAACACTCTTGAATATATGCGTGTATTTCTAGCTCTGTGTTCTATGGTGGAGATGCTAGATGATTTGGCCCTGTAGCTTGATGGATCACGCATTTCTCACACCTTCCACACTTGATAATGAAGGAATAAGTTGTATTTATAGTGTGGATTTGAATGTTACCGTTGGAGAGAATCACATTCAAATCCATACTATTCTGTAGCTTTTGCGGCTTTTGCGAGTTTGTTGTCTTCCTCTCATTGGTCCACGCCAAAATTTGAATCTAACGGCTATATTCTTGATTTCTTCCGAGTCTCGATCTTGATTCTATCTCGAGCCTTCAGTTTATCCAGCCTTGAGTCTATCGAGCCTTGAGTTTTATCCGAGTCTCGGTGTCTTGATGACATCTTGAGTCTTGATTTTCTCTGAGTCTTGATTTTCTTGATAACTTCTTGAGTCTCGAGTTTCTTGATTGAACTTTTCTTGGCGGACCTTATGCGTCGGGCATCTTGACACTCGAGCTTCTGCGAGTTTGGCTCTTGAATCGGACATCGACCCTCAGTCACTTTTACTTCTTGACCCTCGGTCCTTGACTTCGAGTATCGATTTCTTCTTGGTGATCGTCATTTCGGATCGGATCAACAACTCTTCGAATCAACATATCGGGATAGCATCGGTCGATTACATCGAGTTATCATATCGATCTCGATCCGCGTCGATCTCGATTAGTCTCATCTGCTCCTCTTCATATCTGATCTCGATCACGTCTGATCTTGATCAGTCTCATCTGCTCCTCTTCTGATCTGCAACCTTCTCTTCTGATTTGTTGGCTTTAGCTTTTCTTCACATTTGATTTGCACGGCTCATCGATTAACTCCGAACTCATTCGACTCATCCGATCTCGTCGATCTCGCTCGCAACCTTGTCTGATCTCGATCATCTTCTTCTGATTTCGTGAGTTCCCCCTCAATTTGTTCTCTCGTTCCCCCTTAACTTGTTATCTGTAAATTAGCTTGAATAACACAAGTTGATAATGTTTTGGCATAATTCATCAAAACTATAATATCCCAACAATTTCCCCCTTTTTGATAATGATGCCAAAACATTAAAATATATGCATTTTTACAGAAACGGGGTTTTAAAAATAGATCAGTTCAGGTTGTCACTTTGAAATCAGTGAACCTTAGAACTCCCCGCTCTGATACCAATTGATGGTATCAGTTCAGATGTTCACATTGAAAAACAGTGACCTTTTGAACTCCCCGCTCTGATACCAATTGTTGGTATCAGTTCAGAAACGGGTTTTAAAAGATCAGTTCAGATGGTCACATTGAAAAGCAGTGACCTTTTGAACTACCAGCTCTGATACCAATTGTTGGTCCCGATTTAAAAACCCATGAATGCGGAAAATACCATGTAATCCATATAAAACAGGGGCGAGGGCAGAGTGATTCTAATTTTTGTGTTTTAAGTTCATGTGTGTTGTTTTGCTTATAATCAAATGCATATAACAAGTATAAACATAAAGCAGTAAAGAACACACGATTTTATAGTGGTTTGGACAACTCGTCCTACATCCACTCTTCCCTATCACAAGGGGCACCAACCTAACCAACTGGACTTAGTTTAATGTGTTAGTCCAACACCCAACAGATGTTTACCGAGTTCTCACTCAAACGAGACTTATCACCCTCACGGGATTGCCTACCCTACCTTTCGGGATTGCTAGATGTTTAACGAGTTCACACTCAACCGATCCCAGAAATCAGAACTAGAATCCCTAGTCTGAAATCTTGCAGAACAAACTTAACCTAACTTTTGAGTTTGGGTAAAGATTTGTTTGGTTTCCAACTAGGTTGAGATTTTCCCTTACATTTGTTTAGCTTCAATGCTAAGGATGGGAAAATCTCTCTAAGTTTAGGATATTACATTTGTGCTTAGATTTAAGGTAGAACACTCTTGAATATATGCGTGTATTTCTAGCTCTGTGTTCTATGGTGGAGATGTTAGATGATTTGGCCCTGTAGCTTGATGGATCACGCATTTCTCACACCTTCCACACTTGATAATGAAGGAATAACTTGTATTTATAGTGTGGATTTGAATGTTACCGTTGGAGAGAATCACATTCAAATCCATACTATTCTGTAGCTTTTTGCAGCTTTTTCAGGCTTGTTGTCTTCCTCTCATTGGTCCACGTCAGCTGAATCTAACGGCTATATTCTTCAGTTTCTTCTGAGTCTCAGGATCTTCAGTTCTATCTGAGCCTTCAGGTTTATCTGAGCCTTCAGGTTTATCTGAGTCTTCAGGTTTATCTGAGCCTTCAGGTTTATCTGAGCCTTCAGGTTTATCTGAGCCTTCAGGTTTATCTGAGTCTCAGTGTCTTCAGTGACATACTGAGTCTTCAGTTTTCTCTGAGTCTTCAGTTTCTTCAGTAACTTACTGAGTCTCAGGTTTCTTGATTCAGCAGACTTTTCTTCAGCGGACCTTGTCTGATCAGGCATACTGACACTCAGGCTTACTGAGTTCAGCTCTTCTGAATTCAGACATCCTGACCCTCAGGTCACTTTTACTTACTGACCCTCAGGTCACTTGACTCAGGCTATCTGATTTCTTCTTGCCTGATCTGATCAGCTCGACTGATCAGATCAACACTTCTTCAGATCAACATATCAGGATAGCATCAGGTCAGTACATCAGGTTATCATATCTGATCTCGATCACGTCTGATCTCGATTAGTCTCATCTGCTCCTCTTCATATCTGATCTCGATCACGTCTGATCTTGATCAGTCTCATCTGCTCCTCTTCTGATCTGCAACCTTCTCTTCTGATTTGTTGGCTTTAGCTTTTCTTCACATTTGATTTGCACAGCTCATCAGTTAACTCCGGAACTCATCTGACTCATCTGATCTCGATCAGTCTCGTCTGCAGCCTCGTCTGATCTCGATCATCTTCTTCTGATTTCGTGAGTTCCCCCTCAATTTGTTCTCTCGTTCCCCCTTAACTTGTTATCTGTAAATTAGCTTGAATAACACAAGTTGATAATGTTTTGGCATAATTCATCAAAACTATAATATCCCAACAATTTCCCCCTTTTTGATAATGATGCCAAAACATTAAAATATATGCATTTTTACAGAAACGGGGTTTTAAAAATAGATCAGTTCAGGTTGTCACTTTGAAATCAGTGAACCTTAGAACTCCCCGCTCTGATACCAATTGATGGTATCAGTTCAGATGTTCACATTGAAAAACAGTGACCTTTTGAACTCCCCGCTCTGATACCAATTGTTGGTATCAGTTCAGAAACGGGTTTTAAAAGATCAGTTCAGATGGTCACATTGAAAAGCAGTGACCTTTTGAACTACCAGCTCTGATACCAATTGTTGGTCCCGATTTAAAAACCCATGAATGCGGAAAATACCATGTAATCCATATAAAACAGGGGCGAGGGCAGAGTGATTCTAATTTGTGTGTTTTAAGTTCATGTGTGTTGTTTTGCTTATAATCAAATGCATATAACAAGTATAAACATAAAGCAGTAAAGAACACACGATTTTATAGTGGTTTGGACAACTCGTCCTACATCCACTCTTCCCTATCACAAGGGGCACCAACCTAACCAACTGGACTTAGTTTAATGTGTTAGTCCAACACCCAACAGATGTTTACCGAGTTCTCACTCAAACGAGACTTATCACCCTCACGGGATTGCCTACCCTACCTTTCGGGATTGCTAGATGTTTAACGAGTTCACACTCAACCGATCCCAGAAATCAGAACTAGAATCCCTAGTCTGAAATCTTGCAGAACAAACTTAACCTAACTTTTAAGTTTGGGTAAAGATTTGTTTGGTTTCCCAACTAGGTTGAGATTTTCCCTTACATTTGTTTAGCTTCAATGCTAAGGATGGGAAAATCTCTCTAAGTTTAGGATATTACATTTGTGCTTAGATTTAAGGTAGAACACTCTTGAATATATGCGTGTATTTCTAGCTCTGTGTTCTATGGTGGAGATGTTAGATGATTTGGCCATGTAGCTTGATGGATCACGCATTTCTCACACCTTCCACACTTGATAATGAAGGAATAACTTGTATTTATAGTGTGGATTTGAATGTTACCGTTGGAGAGAATCACATTCAAATCCATACTATTCTGTAGCTTTTTGCAGCTTTTTGCGGGCTTGTTGTCTTCCTCTCATTGGTCCACGCCACCGAATCTAACTATTTATATTCTTGATTTCTTCCGAGTCTCATGATCTTGATTCTATCCGAGCCTTCAGTTTATCCGAGCCTTGAGTTTATATCTCTTGAGTTTTATCCGAGCCTTCAGTTTATCCGAGCCTTGGTGTATCGAGCCTTTTTATCCGAGTCTCGGTGTCTTGATGACATCTTGAGTCTTGATTTTCTCCGAGTCTTGATTTCTTGATAACTTCTTGAGTCTCGGGTTTCTTGATTCGGCGGACTTTTCTTGGCGGACCTTATCGTCGGGCATCTTGACACTTTCCGAACTTCTTGAGTTCGGCTCTTCGAATTCGGACATCGACCCTCGGTCACTTTTTACCCTCTTGACCCTCGGTCACTTGACTTCGAGAGCTCGATTTCTTCTTTTTGATCGATCGGCTCGGTGATCGGATCAACCTTCTTCGGATCAACATATTAGGATAGCATCGGTCGATTACATCGAGGTTATCATATCGATCTATCATATCGATCTCGATTAGTCTCGATCTCGATTAGTCTCATCTGCTCCTCTTCATATCTGATCTCGATCACGTCTGATCTTGATCAGTCTCATCTGCTCCTCTTCTGATCTGCAACCTTCTCTTCTGATTTGTTGGCTTTAGCTTTTCTTCACATTTGATTTGCACGGCTCATCAGTTAACTCCGGAACTCATCTGACTCATCTGATCTCGATCAGTCTCGTCTGCAACCTTGTCTGATCTCGATCATCTTCTTCTGATTTCGTGAGTTCCCCCTCAATTTGTTCTCTCGTTCCCCCTTAACTTGTTATCTGGTAAATTAGCTTGAATAACACAAGTTGATAATGTTTTGGCATAATTCATCAAAACTATAATATCCCAACAATTTCCCCCTTTTTGATAATGATGCCAAAACATTAAAATATATGCATTTTTACAGAAACGGGGTTTTAAAAATAGATCAGTTCAGGTTGTCACTTTGAAATCAGTGAACCTTAGAACTCCCCGCTCTGATACCAATTGATGGTATCAGTTCAGATGTTCACATTGAAAAACAGTGACCTTTTGAACTCCCCGCTCTGATACCAATTGTTGGTATCAGTTCAGAAACGGGTTTTAAAAGATCAGTTCAGATGGTCACATTGAAAAGCAGTGACCTTTTGAACTACCAGCTCTGATACCAATTGTTGGTCCCGATTTAAAAACCCATGAATGCGGAAAATACCATGTAATCCATATAAAACAGGGGCGAGGGCAGAGTGATTCTAATTTTTGTGTTTTAAGTTCATGTGTGTTGTTTTGCTTATAATCAAATGCATATAACAAGTATAAACATAAAGCAGTAAAGAACACACGATTTTATAGTGGTTTGGACAACTCGTCCTACATCCACTCTTCCCTATCACAAGGGGCACCAACCTAACCAACTGGACTTAGTTTAATGTGTTAGTCCAACACCCAACAGATGTTTACCGAGTTCTCACTCAAACGAGACTTATCACCCTCACGGGATTGCCTACCCTACCTTTCGGGATTGCTAGATGTTTAACGAGTTCACACTCAACCGATCCCAGAAATCAGAACTAGAATCCCTAGTCTGAAATCTTGCAGAACAAACTTAACCTAACTTTTGAGTTTGGGTAAAGATTTGTTTGGTTTCCAACTAGGTTGAGATTTTCCCTTACATTTGTTTAGCTTCAATGCTAAGGATGGGAAAATCTCTCTAAGTTTAGGATATTACATTTGTGCTTAGATTTAAGGTAGAACACTCTTGAATATATGCGTGTATTTCTAGCTCTGTGTTCTATGGTGGAGATGTTAGATGATTTGGCCCTGTAGCTTGATGGATCACGCATTTCTCACACCTTCCACACTTGATAATGAAGGAATAACTTGTATTTATAGTGTGGATTTGAATGTTACCGTTGGAGAGAATCACATTCAAATCCATACTATTCTGTAGCTTTTTGCAGCTTTTGCAGGCTTGTTGTCTTCCTCTCATTGGTCCACGTCAGCTGAATCTAACGGCTATATTCTTCAGTTTCTTCTGAGTCTCAGGATCTTCAGTTCTATCTGAGCCTTCAGGTTTATCTGAGCCTTCAGGTTTATCTGAGTCTTCAGGTTTATCTGAGCCTTCAGGTTTATCTGAGCCTTCAGGTTTATCTGAGCCTTCAGGTTTATCTGAGTCTCAGTGTCTTCAGTGACATACTGAGTCTTCAGTTTTCTCTGAGTCTTCAGTTTCTTCAGTAACTTACTGAGTCTCAGGTTTCTTGATTCAGCAGACTTTTCTTCAGCGGACCTTGTCTGATCAGGCATACTGACACTCAGGCTTACTGAGTTCAGCTCTTCTGAATTCAGACATCCTGACCCTCAGGTCACTTTTACCTACTGACCCTCAGGTCACTTGACTCAGGCTATCTGATTTCTTCTTGCCTGATCTGATCAGCTCGACTGATCAGATCAACACTTCTTCAGATCAACATATTAGGATAGCATCAGGTCAGTACATCAGGTTAGCATATCAGGTTATCATATCTGATCTCGATCACGTCTGATCTCGATTAGTCTCATCTGCTCCTCTTCATATCTGATCTCGATCACGTCTGATCTTGATCAGTCTCATCTGCTCCTCTTCTGATCTGCAACCTTCTCTTCTGATTTGTTGGCTTTAGCTTTTCTTCACATTTGATTTGCACGGCTCATCAGTTAACTCCGGAACTCATCTGACTCATCTGATCTCGATCAGTCTCGTCTGCAACCTTGTCTGATCTCGATCATCTTCTTCTGATTTCGTGAGTTCCCCCTCAATTTGTTCTCTCGTTCCCCCTTAACTTGGTATCTGTAAATTAGCTTGAATAACACAAGTTGATAATGTTTTGGCATAATTCATCAAAACTAAAATATCCCAACAGCTATATATTCTCTCTGTTATTCCGGTACAATTCGCACACAATTTGATCCTTGATTGTCACAAGTTGAGGGTGACGCCTTCAGTGTATATAAAAAAAATCTGCAACCCCATCACAGTAATTAATTAAAATCGAATAAAACATAAATTTAAAAAAAAAACAAAGCGTCCTGAAATTTAAATTTCAGTAAGAAAAAATTGTTTTTGTGCTTATAGTTTCATCTTGCGTGAACATTTAGGTCCAAGGCTTTGTAATTCAAGGTTGTTTTTTATGCTTGGTTGCAATATTTAGGGAAATATTTTTTTTCAAGACTTTAACTTTTCGGGCTGACAAAAGTAGGACAATAACTTATAAAAGTGACAAAACTACCGTAACTTTTTAAAATAGCAAAACTAGGCCCTTAACTTTTTAAAATAGCAAAACTAGGCCCTTAACTTTTTAAAATAGCAATTTAAGGCCAAATTAAACACAGATTGACCTGCAATATTTGAGCCCGAAAGGGGGCAATCCGAGCTTAATTTGGCCTTAAATTACCATTTTAAAAAATTACGGGCCTTAAATTACTATTTTAAAAAATTACGGGCCTAGTTTTACTATTTTAAAAAGTTACGGGCCTAGTTTTGCTACTTTTAAAAGTTACGGTCCTACTTTTGCTAGCTCAAAAAGTTACAGTCCAACTTTTGCCACCCTCCCAAAGTTACAGTCCTGAAAAAAATAATTTCTCCAATATTTATGATGAGGATTTGGCAAAGGATTCTACGCAAGATGCTGCCTAAGATGATATTATGTATCACATTGAGACAATTAGTATAGTTGATATGCAAATAGCAACTTTAAATCAATCTGAGAGATGTAAAACTATACCAGGTTTCCTACTTCACATCACTTGAGACGGTTTGAAGATTTCTCTGCAGTTGTGCAGCAAACATCTAGTCAGCCACACAAATGACTGAATCCATTAATGAGAAAGAAAGTAGAATTAAACATTGGAATTACATGCATAAATCGGTGTAGGAAGGTAAATGGATTAAAGATAAGACAACATCTAGAAACTCTGTTGATAAATCCAAACAACTCTATATCAACAAAAACTAAAATTGTACTTGAGTTTGGAAAAAGAGAACACTAACCCAAATAGCTATTACATTATAACAAGCTTCATAAAGAAAATTATGTCCCCTTAATTGCTAATATACAGTCTTTCAGACGATACTAAAAGATAAGAAAATCGATAAAAATTTCGTCTCAAGGATATAGTTTGCATTACAACAAAGGTAAGCAGAATCCCTTTGTTAAACTACGCATTGCAACCAAAATTTAACAATTTTACATCAAAATCAATTCAAAGCTCATTAAAAAAATATGCAACTATACAAATTGGTGAAGCTATCTTTCACCTGGGGCATTAGCCAAGCATCCGGTATGTCAAGTCTCGAAGCAGCAAAGATCTAACACACATAATCATCAACACCCAAAAACATACAATCCGAACAATGAACAGATGTTAATCAGAAAAATGAGTAAGAAGCCACCTTATTAGAGGGGTTAATTAGGCAAATTCCCACGTTTCTTCTGTGACCTTCTGCTGGGATATCCATGGATGAGGATGATAGTGAAGAAAGTGGAGCTGAGAGGAACATGGCCATAAATTTGGGGAGATTAGCGTAGCTGGAATGGGGAATATCACTACTACACATTTAAGCTTAGACAGCTCCACTTGGACAGCCCTTTTTTGAAACAGCTCTCCAAAATGTCCCTTGGAGAGCGGTTTTATTAAAAAAAAAAAAAAGACAGCGGTTTTTGAACAAAACTTAGGCAGCTGTTCATAACCGCTGAGCAAGGGTAATTGGAGAGCGGTTTTGAACCGCTGTCCAAGGTAAAGCTATGAACCGCTGTTCAAGTGAATTAATGCATTTCAAACTAATAAATAAGTAAATTAATGCATTTATATTATATATATATATACATATATTATATACATATATATATATATGACAAAAATTTGTATGCAATATTGCATACAAATGATATGTGCAATTGATTTTTTTTTTTTTTTCATGGTCATGTAACCGAGCCGGGTTAGGGCAGATTGCTGGCGGGTGAATAGGCTTCCTCCTTCTTCTTCTTCTTCTTCTTCTTCTTCTTCACGGTCGCGCAGTCACAGACACTGATAGATTTTTCTTCTTCTTCTACTCGCGTCACAACAAACACAATCAAATCTCCATTGATTTTGATGACAGTGCGTCTCTAGATTTTTCCTCTTCTTTCTACTATCAATTTAACTCTATATCAGCTATCAGAAATAAAGCTTACACCGCCCAATTCCCGAAGAGAGGGGACATGCCAAGTCCTTTAGATAACAATTGATTAGCTTAAAAGGTAAATATACTGTATATACTACAATTCAAACATCACTATGCAATGGATAAATTAATTTCAAACAAAAAATATAAATATTTTTTTATTGGCACTAAGTTGAACCAATCCAAAAACATAGCTGTCAAGGGTTGGGAGTAACAGGTTGACCTGCCACAGGATCCGCAGTCCAAAAAAAGGTGGGTTCGGACGATGGCTTGCTAATAATTATTTTTAAAAAATAAAAATGCAATCTAAATTTCAAAACTGTGCTACTTAAGATAAAAAAAACTAAAAGCGAAAAATTAAATGTAAATATGTAAAATAAAGATAAATTGAAATCAAACCCATAAATAAAGCTGTCGATGTTGGAGTTTATTAAGCACTTTTTGAACTTTATGCATTCTAAAATTCTTATGCTAATCTTATTGATTGTTGAACTATATTGTAAAGGATAATATTTGAAACATTGAATAAGATACAGTGTTCCTTTTTCTTGTTTCTTTTTTCTTGTGTTTTTTGTTACCAAAATAATAATAACAGGTTAGCCACCTTATTGCAGTTCAACGAGGGTTGAGTTGGTTGATGTTTGTCCCAACCTTTGCTCGAAAAGAGAGTAATAAGAAATTGATGATAAAAAAACAAAAACAAACCTGGTCTGCTTCAAAACTAATTTGCAGTAGCTGACTTTGTAGTATTTCAATTTCATCCTCAAGTTTTGCTTTTTCAGATTCCTCATCTTCCAGCATCTTATGTAGCTTTAAGAGTTCAGCATTTCTCGCAGCCTAATGGCACAACTATTTATCAGAAGCCAAGCTATTGACCAACAAAAATTAATTGGTTGGATAAATAAAAAAAAATAACCAATACAACAAATACCTCACTGCTTTTCCAGTGATTCAATTGATTTTTGAGATTATCAACTTCATCTTCTACAGCTTTGCGTAATAGAATTTCATTCCGAAGCTTTTGTTTTAACTCTCCACCTTCATTGGAAGCAACCTGCAGGCCAAAAGATATGAAGACAAGAAATTCATAGATGATTAGCGAAATTTTTCACTAACTGGCTAAAATCTTAATTACATAATTATTGTTCAAATATGCACTTGAACACTTTCATTTTAAACAATTTCAAATATATGAAATGAAGAATAGAAGGCGGCCAGTTAAGATGTTTATAATAATTTGAATTTGGAGAATGAAAAGGTATGGAAGCACTGAAGCAAGAATTACTTCTTCAATTATGAAACCATAAGCCAAAAATCAGTCGAAGACATTTTATATAGTAATTCACTAATTCCAAGCTTTGATTGTTTATAAGAAAGCCACAAAGAATAACTTGGTAATTTCATTAGAAAAAAAGATTCCTCTGTTCTATGAAATCCAATCATCACAAGGGACGAAGTTCAATGAAACGTTATCACCAGATCGTAATCATAGGAGTACCAGTTTTAGAGTTAATTATTTAATTTTTTAGCACCACATTAAAGCTCCTTTCTTGTTATGTAAACAAACGAGTATGCAATACCTCTAAGTTTGGTTCAATGCCATCATCAGATGGCCCAAATTTTACTTCTCGATGTCCATGCTTCTCTTGCTTTCCAGATGATTGTTCCTCAAGCCTCTTTACTGACTCCATATAGTCTTTCTGAGATTTAATTTTCTCCTTCTAAAAGAAACAACCACACTTAATAGACCTATATATTAGCTTTTTACTAATCGGTCATGCACAAAAAAAAATCCAAAAAATGGGCATCGACTAGCTTATACTCCCTCGTACCACAAATTTAGTCACACTTTGAGTTTTACACTGACCAATTTAACATCATTTATTGTGCTTGAGATTTTGTTCATGGGAAACCTTTATTCATCGGATACACAAACAATAATATTTAATCTCGACATACACTAAATAGAGGTATTTTAAACAATTCACGCACTTCAAATATAGAACTGACTATAATCTGGGACATACCAAAAAGGAAAGTGGGATTATCCTTTTAGGATGGAGGGAGTATGTAAATTTTAGGCACCAAATTCGGAGCAACAAAATTTTGATTATATTTAGCAGTTAGCACATAATCAAAGGAGAGATTATACTTCTCATATAGAATTTTAATTAATGGCATTAAGATGGACAAGATGATTTAACATTTTCACCCAGGTATCATGTACCTCCAATGCATCAGCAAAGTTTTGTTCCACCTCAGCAACACGCTGCTGAGCCTCCACAGCTATCCTTTCAACCTCGTCCTGAAATGCTTTTTGCTGGCTTTCATGTTCTGCTATTAGTTTGTCTAGTTGTGTTTCAAGCCTCCTTGACAAACTTTTATAGTCAAACTCCTCTTTAATCTTTACCATATTCTCGACCTTCATAGCCTGCAAAAAGTAACATAGTAAAAATGAATACATCTATAACAACAACCAAAATAGTAAACGGCTTGATTAAACTCCTCGTACACCCAATAGTAGTGTTTCACTAGTGTTTTCACAACAGTGTATTTTCAAAGTCCTATACTTCATTTCTTAAATTATGAAAACATTGACTAGAAGCAGTTCGATCTACCAGGTCCATAAGTAACTTTAAAAAAGATAAATTAATTAGAAAAACTAAAATTTAAAAACAATGAATGCAGCAAAGAAGTTCAATTGACCCGTTGTCCAACATGATGGTAATCGATGTCTCTCCTCGGTGGCGTGGTGATGGGCCAACAGTAATAATCAGTGAGGTTCTAGCTGTGCCTGATAATAGAATATCAAACAACATGTGTCATAAAAAGGCATATCTTCTGTATCTATACAAGCTTAACAAAACATTTTCAGACCGTATGCCTCTTCCTTTTGCAGAGGAAACATTTTTAACCATTCCCATAAAATCCAATAATCAGATATTCATGCAAATTTATCTGGTGTGGATGTATATAAGGATCCAGAAATGCACATCAATTTAAATATTATGGTTACTAGGGAGTAAAAGATCCAAATGTCCCGAACTCCACAAGTATGATGCATATAACAATCATGATGCGTTCAAAGTTTAAAAACTGAGCACCATTCCGTTGGTCTTCTGCAAGTAAGTTATGTACATGAAGGAAAAATATGGAATAATTACAACAATGCCCTTTAGGTCCGATCTATTTAAAACAAATGTGAATGACATATTCCTCCTTCGACATTTGCTTCTATTTTACTACTTGCACCTATTGAAGG
The DNA here is from genome assembly GCA_037126765.1 of Stenogyne calaminthoides. Taxonomy (NCBI): domain Eukaryota; kingdom Viridiplantae; phylum Streptophyta; class Magnoliopsida; order Lamiales; family Lamiaceae; genus Stenogyne; species Stenogyne calaminthoides. The sequence goes on from JBBCBC010000018.1 coordinate 14,441,776, forward strand.
ATACTTCTAAGAGAAGACGGTCCTCAAGGAGGTGTGTTTAGTACCATACATAGGTATTTTTAATTTCAAAACATATTTAGTTATATAAATTACCCTAACAAATGTTAATCACATCCTGAAGAAAAGAGTGACTTAGAGTTACAATATATATGTTGTCAAGCTTGATTGCAGAGCTTAACTTATCCCAGCAATATATGCAATAAATTAGGCCAGAATTCCTTAATTGAAGTTGCCCAAATCCTAGCTTTCCTTTATTCGCAATCCTTGTCACCTCTAAACAATGGACAAAAAAACTTGCACCAGGTGCACTGTGTGCAACTAATGTGTTTTACTAAAAGGTATTAGTTTGTTAATATTACATGTTCTACTAAAAAGTATTGGGTTTTTTCACTGAAAAGTATTAGTTGTATGCAATTGCATCGTACAATTGTTGTGCAAGAGTGTTACTCTCGGACGGTCTAGAATAAAGATAGATTGGAATTATCATAATTATAGTGTGCTTCGATTAAGGGGAATCTTGTATTATCCCCAGAGCATAACTAGAGCAGAATCCCTAAAATGTAGTTGCCCTAATCCTAGTTTTCCTTATTCTACAACGCTGTAACCTTTATATAAAGATGTCTCGAGTAGTGAACATGGATAAGAAGAAAAATTAGTAATATGGGACTCTATAATCAATCCTAATGTAGAAAGTTAGAAACTTCCTTTAATGAGCTTAATCCATCCTAGCCACCATAGGCTACTCAAGGAAAAGTAACAAGGGCAACAATGTGTCCTAATCGACAGATTTTGCGGTTGAACGCCCTATTACACAATCCTGGTAGTGTAATCACAAAACTTAGCCTCATTAACCAGAAAACTATATGCAAACATAACAAGGAATTGAGGAACATAAAATTTGTTGGTCCTTCGTCTTGTAACAAAATATTATTTATTTACATCTTGCATGCGTATTATTATCAGATACAATTTGATACAAAAAACACATAGGAGCATCAAGCTTATAAAACAAGTACCAATTGATCATAAAAGTTTTATAACCTCAAAAATATTCATCTAAACTTGATAATAACAGGACATGATCTCCATCAAAAATTCAAACTTGAAGAGTGTGTGAGATTTAATGGCAGGAAGATCATAGCAACTTTATGATTTCATGATAACAACTTTATTTCTAAGAAATTTATCACCTCCAAAAGAATCTCGAAGCACTCTTGTGAGTTTTGAGTCTCGAACAGGAACATGGGCACTATTCTCTGCCAATGCATTAATACACTTTCCTATTGCACTCAGAGAGAGATTGATAGACTTAGCTTCCCCCATTGTATGACCCTCACTCCCTGCCAGATGGTGATTAATGATTGTCGGAACTGGAGGTTAGAGACTTAAGCATAAACATGCCAATGCAATACCCTTTTTTGAATAATACTGAAGAAGAAACCATTATAATAAAATGAATGTCTAGTATGATTTGTTCAGATAAGAAAATGGAGACTAGAGAGGATCAACTAAGTATCTAATCTAAGTAGTAAATGATACATCGAATTCTCAAATACAAGAATGAAGGAAAAATAAACTGATGGCGGAAGCCAGGACGTAATTTACAGAAAAGAAAATCCTCCTTGTCAGAAAGATTATAGAAGATCAAGAATACACGACTTTTAGATATGAGGTTTTAGGAGTATAATATTCGCTGCACTACTCAGTCATTCCTTTTGGACTTCATTGATCGTGATTTAAATGGCCAAGGTTACTTTAGGTGTGCATGTTACCTTTGTCTTTTACCATAATGAGGTTTTAACAAGGCCAGCAGTAGTTTCCCTTTCAATTTCCACTTGTGGCTTGATCTGGGATTTATTTATTTTTACAATAGCACAATCTTTCTTTCAAATGTGTTTCTGATTGTATTGAGACGACTTATTCTTTTTTCCTTTTAAATACAAATTAATTATTGAAAAAAATTAAATCAGGTAAACCAGGAAAACAGAAGTACATGATACATCTTCTCAAAGTCCACTTTTTTCTGTGGGGAGTTACGAGATCAATGAGTCTAACGTTATAAAAGACATTGATTCAGTCAACCCGCAATTTTTGCAAACAACTTGGTGAATACATCAAAAGTAAAATATGGACTCCTGACAGTAAAGGTACCAGTTGAAACATAAAAAACAGCGCCTCTTTTCAAGAAATTCGTCAGGTATATCGTATCATTTCAATGACTTTCCAAGACTATGCAACTGAATCCATATTCACATACGCTATCGGAGGAATACCTGACTTGTCGATGCGCTCAGAACCAGCAAGGTCCACAATAACTAGCTTGCTTTTGCGTATAACAGGAGGCTTCAATGTTTTACCCACTGTGGTCATGTTGCCATTTTCATTTAATAAAGAAGAGTTTTTTCCTTTCACAGACCTCTTTACATGTACTTGCAAAGAAAGAAACACCCACATACAATGATCATAAAATGTGTAATCAATGTCTAGTGTGTATCACAAATTAACGGAAAATAAATATCACAACATAGAACTACACGCTCTTCACCATTAGAATGGCATGACTACGTGAGGACTCTGTATTTAATTTTGTATTTGCAGCGAATCGATGAGCTTCCCCTAATAGCAGCAATTCAATAAAACTTTTATGATCTCTAATTTCTACCAAAGTTGCCCCAGGTAGTGACACATCTCCGCTTTTTGGATCTTCCGCAATTGCTATATTGTCATTAGATGGATTAAGAAGGTCTTGTATCATTTCCATGTAAAGCTGCACTAAATGCAAAGAAGGAGAACCATAAAACTGATGATTCAATAATTTTTTACTTAAAATACAAACTCGGGAAAATAAATATATAAAAAGTATTGAGATTGAAATGATAAAAAGATCCATAGAAAACAAAACCTGCAGATAAGAAACTGATATTAGATCATTCTCAGGTGATACTTCTGCCAATATATCCTCCATTGCACGTAACATTATTCCACGATCAGCTGCATCTTCTTCTCCATGTCGTCCAAGAGTGTAGGTTTTCCCTGTACCAGTCTGTCCATACGCCATCACCGTTCCGTTGTATCCATCTAAAACACTCTGCAGAAAACAACTTAAATGTGTTTTATATTTTAAGTCAGAAGGCTTGCGTATTTGAAGGTCCATCCAGGATGAAAACCACATAAAAACAAACTAATACTTTACATCAACCAAAAGAAATTCAGATATCCATATGATGAAAGGTATATAAATTAAGTTTCTCTAGAGCAGCAGAATAATGTAATGAAGAATGATTTTTAGAGTAATAGACTGAATGATATATAATGAAATTAAGATTATTTGCTTTATAAAAAACACAATAGTCTGCCAAAAATAGAAAGTCACTATTTTCCCGCCAAGATCACATTTCTAAATATAGAAATTAACTTTTTTCACTTAACTTTGAAATTGCAATAACTTTTTTCATTTCAAGTCCATTTTTATCAAATTAAAGATTTCTTTTCGATCATTAAGTTGATATTGCATGTATAAAAATAAAATTTCAAATCAAAATATGAATATATTGTGATTTAAAGTGTTCCTTTATTGAATTTTTACATCACAAAATTCAAGACAAAGTAATTGTTAATATATACTAATTGCACATCAATATGGAGGATTTTTAGTATGTTAAATGCATAACCAGGCTAAAGCTTTTTAATCATTTTTTATTTAAAAAATAAAATTCTATTAGATAGAGGAAATGTAAGGGATGAGAGGTCAGTTTTACAGATTAAGAAGAAGAGATACCACATATTACATTATCACTTAAAAGAAAAGCACCAATCTAACTATATCCGTAACATGGACATCTATAAGTTCCTACAATCTGACGCCCAAAGAGCAATTCTGAAGCTAAGGACATATATATTAATCACTCTTAGTGCATTTAACAGTAGAGGCATCCAGGAATGTTGATTAGCTGTAAATTAGCACAAATCAAGTTACTGAGTCATGAGAAGCAGCGAAACTGATAAATCAATATAATAACATTAAACAAACAACGCACAAATGAATTTTCAAAATGACGACATTGCCCACCTCCGGTACCGGATCCTGGAGGGAACTATGGAGGTACTATCAATAACTTATATATTGGTCAAATACTGTACAAGTTCTACAACCAATCATGTCCTTTACAAGAAATATTAATATGATAGAGAAGAACTTTTCCCACACAACAGAACAACACCTATGATATTGGAAGCAAATGGACAATAATGAGAATTAACAAATAAGTTGAACTTGTAATTACCTCAACTACAGGTCTTGCCACAACTTCATAAACTCGCTTTTGTGATGCAAACTCTGTTAAAACTTCATCAAACTCATAAGTATCAGAATCCCAATTGTTTTTCCGAAGTTTCAACCGTTTGAACTGAAATAAAGCCAAGAAAATCGATAGTTGAGATGCAACCAAAAAAGCTCTGGCCTTAATCATATTATCAATTCTGAACGCAATAAAAAATAAAAAAATGTACTCTAATGATATAATGATTGTAATTATATGATTGTACCTCTGGTTGCAATTCCACACAATCAGCAAAATCAGCATCCGCAACCATCTCTTCTGAGTTTCGAGGCCTTAATCTAACTGCAACTCGCACTCTCCCAGAAACTATTGCAATTTACAGGTGCGACATTTAGATGTAATAACTCTTCAACCTCAAAATTCTTACTACAATTAAAGATGCATAAAATCACAAACGATCATCCCTGTGGCTAACACGCTTCTAGGGAAAGTCTCTTGCTGTTTGGAAAAAATGTGCAGGAAAAGAAAGCTGACCATATTTATCTGAATCAGTGGCGAGAGTGTTAATTGAACTCCGAAAGCGAGAGACAGATACCAAAAAGAAAGGGGGGAGCATCCATAACAGCATAAAACGCATATACTTTCAGGTAAATCACAAGAGAATATCCTTCAAAATTTGTAAATCCTACCATTTTCAACAGAACTTTTACACTAACCCTCATAAACAAATAATCACAAAAGGCGTGATGATTCAACTAATTTAGTGGCTATTACTATAAATTAATTGCAGAAAAATGGTGTTGCATTCCTGAAGAATCACCAATATACATTATAACAGAAAACAGATTACAGAAAATGACAAACTTTCACTTATGCTCTATAGTCAATGCAATAATTTGGAGATCAACTTTTCGAATTTTTCTCCGCAGACCTAGTAAATTACACTAAGCATTACTATATTCAATCAAAAAATTAAGCCAAATACACACATTACACGAGAAAGAAACAACAACATTAAACACATTTTAAACCGTTTATCCAAATTACGCTAAATTACTTGTGGAATCATCTCCGCGACGAAGACTAGAAGAAGCCGGCGTTGACTGGCGCGCCTTAGACTTGAAAGAGGTTTTGGAATTGTAATTGTCGAACTTGATAGCGCCTGCTTTTGATAAGCTGCTGCCATTTCTGTAGCTATTGGCAGACATTTCGTTTTTTGTTGGATGCTGAATTTGAATGAGAATATATGAATATGTTGGTTGGGGAGAGAAAGAGTGGGATGAATGATCATTGTATTGTAGCTTCGGAAATAAGTATGATCCACATCTCATAAATTCCACTTTACAATTGGATTAATGATTATTAATTCAACTGCAAGTTTTTTTATGGGACCGCAGAATATAGTTTTGATCATCATTCAAATTAATTGCTACCTACCCCTTAGTTCGCTTGTAGTTTTCTTTTTGACAAAATTTTTTAGAGTGGTCTCATTGTGAACCTCAAGGTCAAATGAGATCGTTTATAGTCTTTTTTAAAAGCGTGCGATTATCTGAAAATAAAACGTCTGATTATTCTAAATGAAGCGTAATTATTATGTTTTCATATTAATAGTTGCACTTTTTTGTGTAAATAAGTCGCACATTTCAACATAATAAGTTGTACACTTCTAAAATGCACTATGAGTGCATGGACACCTGGGTGCATACAAGACCTGGCCAAATTTATATAAGACATTCTCATTCATAAGACGGGGGTACGATATAACAAAAATTAACATTTATTTTTTTTTAATAATAATAAATATTAAAGTGTCAATATTTAAATTAGATTTCACTTCACCGTGAGACTCCCACACAGTTTTTTTTCTTTTGCGTATATTGATGAGTTTTGATCATTTATGTGGGACTATCTAATCAAAGTGTATCTAAATATTTTATTGTTGAGGTAATTGAATATTATTATACAAGAATCGAGGTGGAATTATGTGTGATTCAAATGAATTGGAATCAATTTAAATTTCGTTGAGAATTTTAGAAGAGATAATGGAAAAAGGAACGGAAAAGAAAAGTGTTTTGTGCAATACTTTAATTCTTGTAAAAGTAATTTTATGTCCAAATTTTGTATGCACCAAGTGCATCGTATTAAGAACATACTATAAACAAATTAATTACACATTCTTTTATAAGTTCGTACTTTTAGATTAAGTGAAATTTTTTATGGTATCAAATTTTTAAGGCTCACGTCTAAATTTTAAATTCAATTACATAGTGTAATAAACTATATATTTAAATATAATAAATTATAGTATATTTTAAAAATACATTATAAAAAGTGATAACAGGAGATCCCTTCCTACATGGTAGAGTTAAGGAGTTCCCATCCCACCAAAAAGGAGAAGATCCATTCCTAGATGGTAGAGCTAAGAGTTACCATCCCACCAAAAAGGAGCTTTCAAATTTTTATCCATGACTCTCTTTAATAAAATGTTAGAAAGATATGGAGTATTTTATTTAGGTTAGGTCTTGTATGCACTCCGATCATGCATTCATAATGAATTTTAAAAGCGTACAATTTATTATGTTGAAAATTGCGATTTATTTATATGGGAGTATAGTTGCATGCTTCTGTTTGGAATAGTTGCACGTTTCTGTTTTGTATAGTTGCATGCTTCTAAAATACACCATGAGTGCATTGTGCATCCGGATGGACATGAAACTCACACTTATATTTAAACGAAAAATCATCAATGTTATGATTAGTTTCTGTATAAAAAAAATCAAAATAAAAAGTCAAGTTGAAAAAAGTGAACAAGATTAATGGTTGTTATAGTCATTTCTAATATCATTAAAAAAATACAATTATAATAAGCACACCCATCATCATTTATTACCAGCATCGTTATTATAATTCCATGATCATTTCTTATAAGTAACAGGCCAAACACCCCCTTAAACTTAACACGATAGAATACCCTCCCTCATCATGATTGTCATGGGAATGAGGAAAATAGTTGAGGTATCAGCATAATTAGCTAGATTGTCACTTTTAGGACAAATATAATTTTAGTACAAAAACATTCGCACGTCTTATGAATTGGTATATCTTGAACATTATTGTGGGGAGTAAAAATCATTTAGGATATATTTATTTTGAAGCTCACTCAGATGGACTTAAAATTTTGAAAATTACGTTCCATTATAATTTAAAATTTAAAATTAAATTTTAAAATTCACTCCCACAAAATATTTCTACAAAAAATTTCACCCGATTAAAATTTAAAACCAAGCACATACTTTTTACTATTCGTTAAGACTTCAAATCTATAGGATTCGAAATCATTACTTTCCCGCACACTTAAATTTCAAAACAAACATACCTTTACAGATATTCTAATGCTAAAAAGGATTAAAATTAATCTATTAATCAAAAATTAAACTGAATTACTAGATAAGTGATCAATAAATTTAAATTTAAATTTAAATTCATTTCATAATCTATCTAGCATTTCATCATTTGTCATATCACGAGAATCTGCCAATCATTTAGAATTTTTAGAACTTGAAAGGCGCCAAAGAGACAGTTTTGCTTTTCTTCAAAATCGATTATGCTTTATATTATTCAAATTGCAGAGAGGGCCCTCAGAATTAAAGCAAACTAAAGATCCACTACTTTGTTCATTGCTCAAATTATTGTTGAAAAGATTTGAAATACAGCAAATTAGGGGCATCATTGGTACGACTGACTGCTGAATGAAAATAAATTAATGAATGGAATGACATAAGAATGATCATTCATATGATTGGTAGACTTAGGAATGAAATATAAATATTTGTGAATTTGTTTAAAAATCATTATTATTAATTTATTAATTATACTTTATTATTAATATTATTATTGATTGTTATATATATTTTTAACATATTATTATTTTTAGCTTTTTCATATATATTTTTAAAATAATATTTTTTGAAATTACAAAAATAATATTATTATTGTGTTTATTATAATAATATATAATTTTAGTAAATATATATATGTATATTAATATATTTTAAATTATTGTTGAAAGTATGAGTTAATGATAATGTTATATATATTTTTAATATTTTTATTATTAATAATATATTATTAAATAATAATATTTTTATTAAAATATTATTAAGAATTCGTTTTAATTTACATTTTTTGAGATATAATATTATTATTAAAAAAATTATATTATTTATATACTTTAATATTATTATACTTAATATGATTATTAATATTATTGGAGTTGGTTATTATTTTTATTTTTATTAAATAAAATTTGTAATAAAATAATATTATTATTAAATTATTATTGTTGTTGTTGGGTAGAAGGTAATATTATGGGATGAATGATAATATTTTTTTTGGAAAAAAAATTAATTCCTAAAAAATGTGGAATACATAAACTCATGGGTATGTAAGAAATCACAATTTCTTTATTTTTGGGAATGATCATTCCTAATGAAATTATGATTCCTTTCAAAAATATATATCAATCAATGTATTTTGAATAATATTAAAGAATGATCATTATATTCCTGTTGGTCCCGGTGAAAACGAGTCTTACACGTGTATGGGGGGGGGAATACACGTGTTAAGTGATTTTAAAACTTTTTTTCTTCGAGGTCGACTTGGGTCGGACAATCTCGAAGATTAGGTTACGAGAAGACAGATCACTTTGAGTCAAAGTCTCTTGAGGGCAATGATCCCGAACCGCTTTCGGATACCTCGAGATAATCCCAATCGAGTCCCGAGTGTCGAGATCCCGAGTTGCTTGGATCGGATAACTAACTTCTTGAATCCTCGGAAGAGAGTTCGGTTTGGTAACTATCTGTTCTAGCTACTCGATCGTCTTGAAATGGTTGGCCTTTAGTTTATATACTCGTTTTAAGCTTTCTTTGAAAACCTTCCCCTATGAAATAGTGATTAGGTGTGATTCACTTATGTAACTTCAAAGGATTGATTCCAACGAATATCGGTGAAAAAAGTATGCTTTCAAAATCGAGTTGATGCAACGATTTAAGCACGAGATAAGGAAAGCGATAAAGAACACAACAGTTATAGTGGTTCGAGAGACTCAAGCTCCTACATCCACTCTCCCCGACTCTTGAGAGAAATTCACTATCAACTTCGAGCTTTTCGGACTACCTCGTTTATTTACTTAACTCAACGTAAGTTTTACGACTACTCCACGTAGTTTACTTACTCAACCCGACCTTGAGTTTTTACGACTACCTCCGTAGTTTACTTACTCAATCACACACAAGCTTTCGGACTACCCTCAGCTTACTACTAACTTCTCCTCTAGAGTTTTACGACTACTCCGTAGTTTACTAACTCTTTACAACTCTACTCACCAACAAACACACTCCAACTACCTTCTCAAGGGTTTGGGGTTTCTTGGTTGGTTTCAACTAGGATGAGATATCCTTTACAATGAAGCACAATGCAAAGGGTTAGGATATCTCGACTAAGCTTTGGATAAATCTTATCAAGCTAGGCTTAGTAAAGTGAGCTCTCTTCAATATAGAAGCACTTGGGAAATTCAAGGTATTTCGAGTGCTTTAACTTTTTGCAAGAATAAGTTTGAGCTCTTGAGTTGCGTATAAATTTCCGTGCCCTTACAAAGTAGAGGGTCACCAAGATTTATAGGCATACACCAAGGTCACTCTTGAAAACTATCCGTTGGAGAGATAGCCGTGAGTGCCCTCTTATGGTGTGTGAGAAACGGCTATATTTAGGGTTTGAAACTCCCTAACATGTTTTAGGCAATAGCCTTTCATGTAGCCGGTCTTCACTTTTTTTTAATCTGGAACTTTTCGTTACATCGACATCTTTTTTTTTGACTTTATCCTTTGTCGATTATCGTATGAAGATGTCGTCTTCCTCTTTTTGACTTTTGTCTCCGGTAAAAAAGTAGACACCTTCAACGGCTCTTTTTGGTTACAAACTCGGTTTGATATAACCTTAACAACACTTGACTTAGTTCCTCTTGTGCGCATTTGAATGTCTTGGCAATATCTAAATTTCTAAGGTATCGCGTTTCTCTCGATGTGCATCCTTGGATAGATATATTCGGTGCCTCGGAACATTGATTCATCTTCTTGAGCATTGATACATTCTTGAGTCTTGATAATTCTTGTCTTCGATATTAATGATCTTGAATACTCGATCTTGATCTTGCGTCTTGAGTCTTGAGTCTTGAGGGTCTTCGAGTCTTGAGTCTTGAGTCTTGAGGTCTTCGAGTCTTTAGATTTATCTTGGTGATATCTTGAGTCTTCATGTTGAGTCTTGATTCTCGGTTTCCATCTTGAGTCTTGATATCTCGATTTCATCTTTTGAGTCTTCAGAGACTTCAGTTTCATACTGAAACTTCAATATCTTCAGAAACATACTGAGTTCTTCAGAGTCTTCAGAACCTATCCCGAACTATATCTGCTGACTATACATTTTGCAGATATCATCCTGAATACTCGAACCAATCCTGACTCATCTATCAAGATCATTCCTGAACATGTCATACTCAGGGGTTTTGGGATCTTAATCAAAATCATATAATCTTTTATTAAATTCATCTCCCAACAATTTCCCCCTTTTTGATGATGCCAAAACCTATCTTGTTACAGACATATAACCTATACTCAGGTTTCAGTTTATCCTATTACAAGATTGGTTATGTCTCTCAACAATTACTTCAGCAATGAATCTCCCAACAACTTCATCACTAAACAACAGTAATCAGGCATATCAAATATAAAGACATGTAAAATAAGATAATGAGATATTATCTTTTGAGCATAATGATAAATCTTCATTGATGATAAGTGTACAATTACAGATTACAATGAATTTATCAAACAAAATCAAAAAGACAAAAATTTAAAGAATACAAAATCTTCTGAATCTTCAGTTTCTAGTCTTCAGATTCGGCTCTTCAGTCTTCTGCTCTGTTTGCTTCATTTTCGACTTCATCAGTGGGCACTTCCAGATCAAACATTCCGAAGAATCTCTTCTTCAGCTCATTTCTTTCCCTGATAATGTCTGGACTGTTTCCAGTTAGGCCCAACTGACCAGCGTACTGAGCAATTTCTTGCGTAATGGCCTTTTCATTTACCAAGCCATTACCAAGTCTCGGAGGAGGATAGGAATATGGACTGGGGGCTACTATCTGTACTCCACCTTCATCCGCAAGGTTAATCCAGCTTTGTAAATACTTTGGATAAAAGGTGAAGATATTCAATGAAAGCTTTGTTGCGTGCGAGCCTTCCCTCTCCATTCCCCGAGAACATCATAATTGAACCGTAAGGTTCTCTTCACTTCTTCCCACATGTCGTTGAGTTTAATGGACATCCATTTATCAACATGGGGCCACTTCAGTAACTTTTCGATGTTCCCTTCTCTTGCTTGCTCGCAAACTTCCTGAAGTCACTCATTCGCTTCTGCTCTTCATCTATCTTCTTTCTGATCACAGAAGTTCCTGAGACTGAAGCAGCAGCTTTCTTAGCTTGTTCTTTTTGGAGTGTCATCAGAGCCTCTCTGGTGTTGAAGACTTTCTTCTGAGGTTGAGACTCAGATTCTTCTGCATCTTCATCATCCAGAACCAACTTTCTCTGGATTGGCTTAGAAGCCTTCGCACGCTTGCTTACAGGTTGAACAACGCCCAAGGCTTTCCTCTTCATAGGCGATTCGGCACCGGCTGCTTGTTCCAACCTTAGTTCTAGCACTTTCGGTTTCTCTCTTGCAACCTCAAGCTTGGTTTGCTCGAAAACTCAAATGTAGACAAAGCTTCTCTACTTGAGCAAATTTTAACTTCTCAAAGAAAGACTTCTTCTTTAAAGGCTTGGGCTAGATTGTACATTCAAAGATCTTTCCTCGAGCCTTCTTTTCCAAAGTACGTGCCATGAACTTCCCGAGGTCTCACCTTCCCTTTCCCCTTCGCACCGTAGTTTGGAAGAAGTCCGAGAGAGTCAGTGTCCATGTGATATTGTTTTTTGCTCACACAATGGATCTCTCCCCGCTAGCCGATCTTGCTCATCTTCCATTCTCCTAATGTGGTTCTTAGCCACGCATAGTTCTTCGGATATATGTGGGCAACCGCCGCGAGTGTGCATCTTTAAGCATCTCTTTCATCTTGGTCATGAGCACCGAGCTCATTTCCTCAATAAAGAGATTTGATCAAGACCTCATTTTTCTCTCGTCGGTTTCACCTCTAGAAATTCAACGATTCCTCGTGCTTTTGTTTCATTTCAAAGACTTAACTCGCATTGACTCCCTCCAAATTTTTCATTCACTTTTCTTCCATGGAGGTCATCCGAGTGGTCGAGTGTTTTGTATATGCACCTTCGCTCAAGAATGGCTAAGTCCTTCCATTGTCCGGAGCTTGATTGGCCAACGTTGCTTCCATCTCGAGTAAGTTTGATCGACATTGGCTCAATCTTCTCAAGTTTCTCCATGACGGAGTGAGAGATCAATCTCGGCAGACCTTTCGCACCTTCGTGTTGTTTGATCATCCCGAGCTCGGCTTCATCCCGAGCTCCGGTCTCCAATTGAGCCTCGGTCCGATTATCGACATTTCGAGAATTAAAGATAGTACTTTCGGCAACTCGGCATAATTATTAATAGTGCCAAAAGGTACTGAGAGTGTTAGCTTCGATCGAGGTTGATCGACAACGAAGTCTCTTTTTTTTTTTGAGATCGATCCTCGGATCTCCCCTGTTGGTCCCCATCTCCATCTTTGGATTTGTCTCCATTGCTTGGGGCACCAACCTCGGTTGCTTTCTTCTCGGCTAAACTTCCTTTGAACCACTCATCAAAATCGGAATTTTTCATCCCGAGCTTTGTCCTTCAACCCCGAGAAGTCGGTCGGGAAGGGTCGGTTGATCTCCTCATTCCACCCAAGTCTTCTCCTCCCGAATCAGACAATATCAAGCATCTCGGGAAGAGTCGATTGAGGATATACCACTAAATCATAATCGAAGAATAATATATCTAGCGGATCGGAATGAAATGACCTCGGGAGTATCGGTCGAGGATGAACCGTTCCCTTGCTCCTCCACTCGCCTTCTTCACCTACTTCTTCCATCTCGGGCTCTCTTCTAAAGGTTCGATTGAGAAGCTTCAAGGCTAAGGGATCAAGCATTAGGTCACTCGACGAGGAGCTCATCGAGTACATTTTGCTCTGAGCCTCGGTAGTATCTGAAGCTTGTGCATTCGGGTCCTCGGTTTGAATCCCGAGTGGGTTACGAGGCTGGTGGCATTTCCCTCGATATAGTCTCGATTGGCTCGTCGGTCTTCTGAACTGCACATCTTGGAATCGACTCATCGGTGGCTCTTGATTTTGAACTTCTAGCATCCCCTTTTGAAACATTCCTAAGCATCTCTGATTAACGGTCTGAGCTCCTTTAAAAATTTCTGAGAAATTTTATCCACGAACTCCTTCTGAAATCTCCATGATGTCTCAAGCACCTCGAGAAGACACCGCTCCTCGATCGATCTGTGTCCTTGAGATAACTTTGAGCCAAGCACTTGTAATGGTGAACTCGAAAGGTTTGGCCCTCGGGTTGTCTCTCCTCGAGAATCATCTGCTACCATCGTCGGTGAGAACCACCAATCTTCTGCGCTTTGGGCCGAGGTTCTTCTGCCTCATCCGTTTTGCTCCTTGCTCCATTTTTTTTAGTTCCAACACAACCTTCCCCCCTGGTTTGTTGGGTCTCTTTCTCGGCAACCCCCTTGGGATTCTACCTTCTTTTCTCTTTTCCCTCGAATGACACCTTCTTCTTCAAAGAAATGGCTTGAAGAGAATTTTGGATTTAGGAATGGGGTTGAGTTGGCGAAGATATCCTCCTCCTCTCTCTGCACATCTCCAAATATAGGCAATTTTGGTGGCATGGTGGATCTTGCCTTTCATCGTGATTTCCCCATTGACTCTTTTTATGATCTTGGCTTGCTCCGACACCATCTGGACTAAGAATTTCAGCCAGTTGAAGTCAGTGGTGGGAGATGCCTCGATCGCCGCCATCAATCCGAGCTTGAGGGTACTAATCGCTCAAAACTCCCCAAGAAGACTCATGACGCTCTTGCTCACAATATCCATCGACACCACGATATTGTGGCTTTAGGTGCTTCTTGTGCAAAGTTGCCTCAAACTTCACAGATTCTCAAAGAATCCTATCTAGGTACTCCCCGCTCTTTACCCGACATATACATCGCAGGATCCTCTCCTCTATCACATAGCTCAAACACATCATTCAGATTTTTAGGAGCAATGTACATCTCCCTCTCAAAATCGACGTATTTTGATGAGTGCTCTAGATGAGATACGGTAATCGAAGAGTGCATACAATCTTCTTCATCTATTTTCAAATTGCAGATGAATTCGATTACCTCCTTTGCGAACTCTGTCCGGTCGGCCATGACTAGATGGGGTGAGTTTAGCCATCGGATCATATCATGCAGAGCCTCCTCTTCTCGGCTTTGAGTTGGTTGTGCTCTCAAGTGAGAGACGAGTGAACTCGTACCATGGCTTATTGGTTATGGCTAATCTCTCGTACACGGTTGAGGCCATTTTAGAATATGATTTGAAGAATGTGAAGCTTTAGGGTTTTGCGATTTCTGGGCAAAGGGAATTTTAGTTACAGAGTATTTGGGAACGAAGGGTTTGATAAAATTTCGGCTTGAATGGCTTAAAGAGGTATAAATAGCTTCGAGATCATGGAGAATCGTGTTGGTTAGGTGAAAAGCAACGGTTGAGATTAATCTCCAATTAATCGGGTATATGAACCGACGATCTCCGAAAAGTAAGCCGCCAAAATATCCTCATTGGTCAATAATATGGCAGAGCATTTAAATGACTGTTGACCTTCTTCGGAATTTAAAACGATCTCGCCCAAAAACATTCCTCAGGTGTTTTGTATTTATTGCGAATGATTACTGAGTTTTACTTAAGCAATAAATGGGTCACATGAGTCATTACTTCTTCGATTTTTCGATTTCCCTCTATCGGTCTTCTTTCGAGTCTTCGACCTTGATAAAATGTCAAGATAATACCGAAAATCGAAAGGGTTCAACATGCTCTTGAAAGTCTTGACCTTGAAGAACTCTGAGTTTCACGAGACTCGATTCAAGATTTCCATTTTATCCTGAGTTTCTCAGTAGAATTCTGAGAAAGCTTTATGCATCTGAAAATCTTCAATTTTCAGATTTACTCTATACACCTAGTTCTAACATCCCTAATTCTACTGAAAGTTCCTGAAATCTTGATTCAAATGAAAAGGTTTAGTCAAGATATCGACTTTTTTACTATCGGTATGAATTTTCTCCATCCTTATGTCCTTTTTTCTCGACATGATCTCTCGATGAAGTGATGTCCGACATCCACATGCTTGCATCTCGGTGTGTAATACCGATTTTTTGTGAAATAGCAATGGCACTATTATTGTCACAAAATATTGGTACTTCATTTGCCACAACTTTATAATCCCTTAATTGTTATGCGAGCCAAAGAATCGAAAGCACACGACTTCCTCGCAGCCCATGTATTCAAATTTCATGAGTACTAGTTACTCTTGAGGTCCATTTTTTTGAAAATCAAGATATCGGTTTGCTTCCTAGAAATTGACAAGTTCTGTTGTGGACTTTTTTTAAGATCAATTTGCAACCTCCATAGTCGACATCTCGAGTAACCCGGTTAATTCAAGGTTATCATCACCGATACCATAATCCTCTATTCATTGTGCCCTTAAGATATCTTAGTATCTTTTTGGCGACCTCCATGTGACTAGTCTTAGGATTAGCTTGGTATCTTGCACATATCCCAAAAAGAAATGTTATATCCGCCTACTTATCGAGATAGAGCAATGATCCAATGATTCCTCTATAATCGGTATGATTCACCGATTTGCCTTCCGAATCGGGATCCATCTTGTAGTTAGTATTCATAGGAATCCTAATTTGCATTGCAATCATGTACACCATATTTGGCAATCGGATCTACGGTGTACTTTGCACGGTTGATGAATATTCCTTCCTTTGATTGTTTCACTTGAAGACCTAGAAAAAAATAGATCTCTCCCATCATTGACATCTCAAACTTGCCTTTCATCGGTGTTGAAAACTTTTCACACAAATGATGATTTGGAGATCCAAAAATGATGTCATCAACATATATCCGAACCCGTAAAGATATCTTCCCCATCCTCTATCCTAAACAGAGTTCTATCAACATTCCTTTGACAAAACCATGGTCAAGAAGAAACCGAAAAGAGTATCATACCATGCTCGGGTGCTTGCTTGAGACCATACAAGGCTTTTTCGAGCACGTAAACTTGGTCATTCTGCTTGAAACCGGGAGGTTGTTCCACATAAACCTCTTCTTTGAGCACACCGCTCGAAATGCACTTTTCACATCCATTTGATAGATATGAACTTCATGTGTGCAGACATATGCAAGAAACAATCGATGGCTTCTAGTCTTTTAAAACAGTGCAAAGGTTTCATCATAATCCAAGCCTTCTTCTTGGGAATAACCTTGTGCAACTAAATTTGCCTTGTTTCTTACAATGTTGTTGTTTTCATCTCTTTTATTCTTGAAAACCCACTTGGTTCCAATGACATTGTGCCTTTCGTGTCTATCTACCAACTCCCATACTTCATTCCTTGAGAATTGATTCAAATTTCATCTTGCATAGCGAAGAATCCAATAAGAATCTTGTAGAGCTTCATTAATCTCGGCGAGTTCTTTTCTCCGATAGGAAGCAATAGAGAATAGTGCACTCTCACCATGGAACCTTCTTGTCTTAACTCCTTCAGTTAGATCACCCACAATTTGACTTGTAGGATGACTATCTAACCATTTCCTTCTTGGTGTTCCCCTTCAATAGTATCCTCAACATTTAAAATGTTAGGTTCGATTAAATCGACAAACTCGGGAACAAAAAAAAAAGGAGAAAGTGAATCATCTTCCTCGGGGAAATTCTATTCGAACATTGTCGAGAGACATTTGTTCCCCCCTTTGGTTGATAGATTCGAGAATTTGCCTCAATTGTGACCACATCTTCATTGGCATCACATACAGAGTCCGAACTAGTAGTGTCTGCTTGGATTGGTCACCTTTGGAGTGTTGGTTTTCCGAGTTTCACCATCCCGATTTCCATTCTCAACTTCTTTATATTCGAGTCTCGAGTCACTCCAATCATAGATAGTGGTGACTTCTTCTTTTTCTCGTTCGATTGGATAATTTATCTTTTTGTTTCAGGGCTTAATCTGGTGATCCTCTTAGTCAGTTCATCTGCATCATGTTCTGTTTCTTCTCGAACACAAATAGTTTCATCAAAAAACACCATGAGGTGTTTCCTCCACAATAAGAGTCCTACGAGTTGTAAACTCGAAAGCTTTTATTGATTTGAAATATCCTAAGAATATTCCTTCATCGGCTTTACTATCAAAGTTTTCAACCGATCTTTACCATTATTGTGTATGAAACACTTGCAACCAAACACACGAAAAGAAAAGAAACAAGAGGCTTTCTTTCATTCCAAAGCTCATAAGGTGTTTTTGCCTTGACTCTTGGTCAAGATGGATCTATTCTCGTGAGTAGCATGCAAAGTTGTGTTGGCAAATTTCAAAAATCTTTTAGGAATATCGACCCAAAATTATCATTGTCCTTCTTGCACTTCTTTCGAGTCCTGTTTCTTCTTTCAGCAACACCATTTTGTTGAGGGGTCCTTGCAGCTGATGTTTCATGAGAAATTCCATTTGCTGCACAATAATCAGATATAATATGATTTATAAATTCAGTTCCTTTGTCGATCTCGATTTTGACCACACTCGATTTTTCTCAATCTTGAGCCTTTTCGATGAATTCGGCGACTTTTATCTCGAGTCTCTTTCTTACTGAGTAAGAATATGACCCAAGTATATCTCGAGTAGTCATCAACTACTACCAATGTGTATTTCCTGCCATTAGTGCTCACAGGTGTTATAGGACCAAAAAGATCCATATGAAGTAACTGAAGTATTCTTTCAGTAGAAACCTCAACTTTACTTTTAAATGATGCTCTTATATGTTTTTCCTTTTCATGCATGCATCACAAATATGTTCCTTCTTCAACACTTCCGTTAGGTAACCCTCTTACAAGAGCTAATCTTGCAAGCTTGTTCGGGGTTTTTGAAATTTAGGTGATTCATTCTTTTATGCCATAACCAACTGGTATCTGTGGAACTTTAGCAACTAAACATGTATCTTTAGGAGTTGAACTCCAATAAGCAAGATACACATTCCCTTTTCTTGTACCAGTCAGTAGTATTTTCTGTGATGTATCATCTTTCACAAAACATAAGTTCTTAGAGAACTCAACATTAAAACCTTTATCACAGAATTGGCTAATTGAAAGCAAGTTATGCTTCAATCCGGATACATATGAAACACCATGGATATGAATCGAGTCGATTTCCAAAGTTCCATATCCTTCACCGTCCTTGGAGTTATCTCCAAAAGTGATCTGTGGGCCTCTTTGTTCAACATAGTCACTGAGTATCTTCTTGTATCCTGTCATATGTCTTGAACATCCACTGTCAAGATACCATGTATCAGGAGCTTTTTCATCTCTGCTCATCAGTGTCATGTGATCTTTAGTTAGTTCAGTGCCCTTGTTTTCCTCCTGAAAAACAATTTAATTCTTAGGTACCCAATTTGTGTAGGGTCCTACAAGGTTAAATTTGACCTTTAGGAATCCAAATCACTTTAACAACTCTAATCACTTTAGAGTGGTCGATCTCTTCCATAAACATCTACATACACATTTACTACTCTTGGGTGCCTAGCGGTTTCATTTGTATGAGTCTTTGGCCTTAGCATGAACATGGGCTTTTGAATTTTTCTTTGGTTCAAGCCTTTTGTTCCATTGCTTTGGCTTCTGTGCAGCTGGTCTGAATCTTTGTTGACTTGGGTTCAGGTAACCTTTACCCTTAGGCAAGTGGAGTTTAGGTTGCCTGTACTGAAATATGGGTCTTTCAAGATATCTTGAGGACTTGGTCTCTTCATTGAGAATATCTCTTTTGAGTGTTTCTCTTCTCAAGATTCCTCTCGATGGTTCAATGTGTAGATTCTTTCAAGTTTGCATTCTTAGCCTTGAGGCTTTGAAGTACTTGCTCGAAATTTTTCAATCGATCGCTCGGGTTTCTAGCCTTCACCGAGGTTTGGGCTTTCTAACCTTGATCATTCGGTTTCTTTGACCATAGGTCCTTTTCCTTGTCTACAACCTTGGGCATTACTTGGATTGAAGTGTAGGTGCCAATCGATTTAACAAAGATTGTCTTCTTGCTACTTGATCTAAAGATTCGATGACCTTGTGAGGGTTCCCTCGAGTGTATCCCAATCCAGTTTTATAGTGGCAGATCTCTGGTAACTCTCAATTTCATCTATTACTTTAGATGCATTATTCAATAGAGTTAACTTCTTCATGCACTATCCTCCTCGATTCTGTAGAGTTTCATGCTTCTCGGAGAGGTCATTGAACTTAGTTACGATTAGTGAATTTCTTCGATGGATTTCTCTAGCTTTTTGATTAGGGTCTCTATCAACTTCTCTTTCTCGAGAGTTGTACTTTCGTAACATCCAGATTCATCAAGAGCTCCCATAAATTGAGAAGTGATTTCGGTTTTGCTAGAGTCTTTCCATTTTAGATTTTTCAAAGATTCATTCCTTATTCTCGCTCTTGAGTTTTATTTAGCGATCCCTTGCAAAACAACATAGTCCTTCATCGATTCTCAA
Organism: Stenogyne calaminthoides; assembly: GCA_037126765.1. Lineage (NCBI taxonomy): Eukaryota > Viridiplantae > Streptophyta > Magnoliopsida > Lamiales > Lamiaceae > Stenogyne > Stenogyne calaminthoides. The sequence continues at coordinate 14,461,852 of JBBCBC010000018.1, forward strand.
AAGAATCAATCGAGTCAAAATATTATTTTTTTGATGGAACTTGAAAACTCTTGTGCTAGTGTAGGAAATAACAACGAGAGCGAAGAGTTTACCTCCTCAATGGCCATCGACGGATGTCATCACTTTCCTTTGTCGAGAATATCTCATCCAAAGAGCTAGATTCCTCTTGAGTGTTCTTCTTCTGCAACCATGGCCTTTTTGTTTGAGAACTTCGGTCTCTTTTAGCTTGTCTTTCTCTTCTCTCCTTAGCACTCAATTACGACAATCATCTTTGAAGTGACTTTATTTTGACAATTATAGCATCTGTTGGCATCATCATCCCGATCATTTTCTTCTTTGGACTTGGAGTCCTTCTTTTTACGGATGAAGATCCTTCAAAAGAATCGTGTCCTTCTTCTTCTCGGTTGATCCGTCCTCGGGTTTCTTCTGGTACTGTGGTTCTGTAAAAAGCTTTTGTATTTTCCAAATCTATTATTAAGTCTGTCAAAACCTCCTTGCCATCGATCTTAGCTTTTCCTCAAGCTCATCCCGATGTTTGGCATGGGGTTCTCGAACTCTTTTAGTTTCTGAGTTTTATCTTTGGCTTTTAAAGCCACATTTTTACTTGATGAAGAATCATCTTTCTTTGTCGGCCTTTTTTGGATTTCTTATCAATTACAAATTCATAGGCTTTTCAAATTTCGAGAGAAGACTTGTTGGTATGGCATTGAACTAATGTTCTTGGTGTTTTCAATCACCCTTTGCATGAATATCCCATTTCTTAGAAAGACCTCTAAGAATTTTCAATGCCACTTCTCTTTGTGGATATTTCTTTCCAAGTGCATTTAGATCATTCATGATGCTAGTGAATCTGACTTCCAATTTGTCTATTGATTCACCATCATCCATTTCAAAAAAACCCGTCAAACTTTCCAATTGCCACCGAAAAAGTTTGTTTTCTTTTATATGATTTGTGCCTTGGCACATAACAATTAGTGTATCCTATATCTCTTTAAGCAAGATTACAGTGAGAGATCATTCTCATCACACCATCATTAATTGTACTGTATAGTGTGTCTTTTGCAATGTAGTCTAGATTGACTAACTTTCTATCCTCAGGAGTTAGTTGGTCATCAATCTTAGGAAATTCTGCTCTAGGATCAATTCTCTCATCTTCTGTTCCTCTGGGATTCACCACAGTAAATTTGAATGGTCCTTGAGAAACCACTCTCCACATACGCTCATGTTTGGAATACAGATGTGCCTGCATTCTCAGTCTCCATAGATCATAGTTCTCTACTGAGAACATGGGAAGTTTTTTAGAAGACATTTTTCTGATCTTTTGAAAAGAAATTTTTTTCAGCAAATAAGATCAGTTCAGATAGACCACAAGTATTTTTGAAAATAAAACTTTGGTCAACACAGCAGGTGGTCAAGTTGAACCACTGCTCTGATACCACTTGTTGGTCCCGGTGAAAACGAAGTCTTACACGTATGGGGGGAATACATGTGTTCGATGATTTTAAAACTTTTTCTTCTCGAGGTCACTTTGGTCGATAATCCTCAAGATTAGGTTACGAGAAGCACAGATCACTCGAGTCAAAGTCTCTCGAGATGTGATCCCGAAAAATCACTTTTCAGATACCCTCGATAATCCCAACCGAGTCACGAAAGCCGAGTCGAGATCCTGAGTTGCTTGGATCAGATAACTAACTTACTGAATCCTCAGAAGAGAGTTCAGTTTGGTAACTATCTGTTCTAGCTACTCAGTCGTGCGGAATGGTTGGCCCTTAGTTTATACTCGTTTTAAGCTTTGCTGAAAACCTTCCCCTTATGAAATAGTGATTAGGCTGTGATTCACTTATGTAACCCGAATGATTGATTCCAACTGAATATCAGTGAAAAAGTATGCTTTCAAAATCGAGTTGATGCAACAGTTAAGCACAGATAAGGAAAGCAATAAAGAACACAACAGTTATAGTGGTTCAGAGACTCAAGCTCCTACATCCACTCTCCCTGACTCTTCAGAGAAATTCACTATCAACTTCTGAGCTTTCTGACTACCTCGTAGTTTACTTACTCAACTCGTACTCGAAGATTCTTCGACTACTCCACGTGGTTTACTTACTCAACCCGACCTTGAGTTTTTCGACTACCTCCGTAGTTTACTTTACTCAATCACACACAAGCTTTGGACTACCCCTCAGAGCTTACTAACTTCTCCTCTAGAGTTTTTCGACTACTCCTGTGGTTTACTAACTCTTTACAACTCTACTCACCAACAAACACACTCCAACTACCTTCTCAAGGGTTTGGGGTTTCTTGGTTGGTTTCCAACTAGGATGAGATATCCTTTACAATGAAGCACAATGCAAAGGGTTAGGATATCTCGACTAAGCTTTGGATAAATCTTATCAAGCTAGGCTTAGTAAAGTGAGCTCTCTTCAATATAGAAGCACTTGGGAAATTCAAGGTATTTCGAGTGCTTTAACTTTTGCAAGAATAAGTTTGAGCTCTTGAGTTGCGTATAAATTTCCGTACCCTTACAAAGTAGAGGGTCACCAAGATTTTATAGGCATACACCAAGGTCACTCTTGAAAACTATCCGTTGGAGATATACTTCGTGAGTTCCCTCTTATGGTGTGTGAGAAACGGCTATATTTAGGGTTTGAAACTCCCTAACATGTTTTAGGCAATAGCCTTTCATGTAGCCGGTCTTCACTTTTTATAAATCTGGAACTTTTCGTTACATCGACATCTTTTTTTATTTGACTTTCATCCTTTGTCGATTATCGGTTATAAAACTGCGATGTCGTCTTCCTCTTTTTGACTTTTGTCTCCGGTAAAGGTAGACACCTTCAGCGGCTCTTTTTGGTTACAAACTCGAGTTTGATATAACCTTAACAACACTTGACTTAGTTCCTCTTGTATGCGCATTTGAATGTCTTGTCAATATCTAACTTTCTAAGGTATCGCGTTTCTCTCGATGTGCATCCTTCGGATAGATATATTCGATTGCCTCGGAACATTGATTCATCTTGAGCATTGATACATTCTTGAGTCTTGATAATTCTTGTGCTTCGATATTAATGATCTTGAATACTCGGTCTTGATCTTGCGTCTTGAGTCTTGAGTCTTGAGGTCTTCTTGAGTCTTGAGTCTTACGAGTCTTGGTCTTCTACGAGTCTTGAGTCTTCTCGAGTCTTGAGGTCTTCGAGTCTTTAGATTTATCTTGGACCGATATCTTGAGTCTTCATCTTTGAGTCTTGATTCTCGGTTTCCATCTTTGAGTCTTGATATCTCGATTTCATCTTGAGTCTTGAGAGACTTCGGTTTCATCTTTCAAACTTGTATCTTGAAACATCTTGAGTTCTTGAGTCTTGAACCTATCCTGAACTATATCTGCTGACTATACATTTTGCAGATATCATCCTGAATACTCTGGAACTGAATCCTGACTCATCTATCAAGATCATTCCTGAACATGTCATACTCAGGGGTTTTGGGATCTTAATCAAAATCATATAATCTTTTATTAAATTCATCTCCCAACAATTCCCTATATATTCCAACATATCAATCACTTAGATTCATTTGAGACTTAGTTATAACAATATTTTTATGACATTATTTCCTCGTACCAAATCAATTTGAGTAGATCTAGTGTGAAAATTTTGATGAGTAAAAATACCTATTTTGTGGACCAAAAGAATGGACAAAAATAAAATTACAAATTTCTGACAAAATGATTGCTTGTAGCCTTATGGTGGGTGTCTCTTTCCTCTTGTGCCCAGACGCGGGTTCGAAATTACTCTAGCAAGAATAGTTTTAAAATGTAAAAGAATAATTTTAAAATAAACTCACCATTATAACACAATGATTATTTAATAAATAATGTTCTCACTAATATATTTACTTTAAAAAGAATAATTTTAAAATAAACTCACTATTATAACACAATGATTATTTAATAAATAATGTTCTCACTAATATATTTACTTTTTTTTTCCTTTTGCAAGAATAGTTTTAAAATGTAAAAAAATAGTTTTAAAATGTAAAAGAATAGTTTTAAAATAAACTCACCATTATAACACATGATTATTTAATAAATAATTTTCTCACTAATATATTTACTTAGATAATTATTGTTTACATATAATGCATATTTTTTTCTCTTTGTAAATCAAAAGAATTGAAAATTTAATTATTCTCTAGAATTGAACCCTGTTATAAGAATAGTTTTAAAATAAACTCACCATTATAGTACATTGATTTTTTAATAAATAATTTTCTCACTAAAATATTTACCTAGATAATTATTGTGTATAGATAATGCATATTACTCTGTATTACATTTTACGAAGGGTACATGCAAAATTAAAACAATATTAAATGCAAAACATAACAGTATTACATGTAAAAATATAAAAGTATTGCATCCAAAACATAAGAATTTTTTTTTTGAAGTGTATTAAATGCATAACTTGAGCAGTATTAAAATTCATTAAAAAATCATTAACATCTTCTACTTTGATTTTCAAATAAGAAACTGAAACAATATTACAACCAAAACATAACAGTACTACAAATAAAACATAACAGTATTACATTAAGAAATATAAAAGTATTACAAATAAAAATATAATAATATTATAATTTAAACATAAGAAAAATTAAGGTAAATTATGAAGGACGTCTAATAAAAAAAGGAACAATGTTACATGCAAAATATAACATTATTATAATAAAAAAGCAATTTTGAACGTGCTATATATACAATTTGTAAACAAAAGTATATTAATAAAAAATATTTCTTTATCTATTGAAATCCACTAGATAACTAGAGTTAACTCTTTTTTTCTTCATCAATCGATTGTGAATCTAATCTACAAATAATTATATATATATATACCTAATTAAAACGGTTAAACACTATTTATTACATAGAAAGTCTCAAGTTTAAAATATTCACTATTACACCTCTCAAACAATTTCTTTTATTATACTAATGGGGAAAAAACTCTAAGGTACAAAGTGGGAGAGCAAAAAACTCTAAGGTACAAATGCAACTTTTTTGTGACTCTCAGGTACAAAGTGCAATTTTTTTTTCGAGCAAAGTACAATTTTTTTTGTACCTTAGAGTCACTAAAAATTGCATTTGTACCTTAGAGTCACTGCTTCCTATTTTTTGTACCTCAGAGTCATTAATTCTATACTAATTAGTCAAACAATTTTCATTCTTTGAACCATCCTTCTTTCAAGAGAAAATGAAGGTAAATTATTTAATTTATTGAACATTTGTTTCCAACATTAAATCTAGAGGAAATTTATTTACTATTTCGCAATTACTTCCACTAAATAATTCTAAAAAAGAAGTTGTATTTATATAAATGGATAAATACGATTTATTATTAAGAAAGCCTCAATTTCTAAACATTCAGTTGTTGTATTATTGAGGTAAGTGTTTCTAATTATCAAGCTAATGACCTAGGTTCGGTTTTAAGCAATTGTGTTTATAATTTTTAAGTCAATCAAAATACTAATGCTCAGCTATTTAATGAAAAGTAAATAATTTAATTTAAAAAACAAGGATGTGAATTCATTGTGGCATAGTGGTATGCGCTTTTGCAATTCACTGCACAGACCCGAGATTGATCTTTGCCAATCGCTGTCATCCTTATATTTTTTGGCGAATTTTATTTTTACTTGGTCAAAATAAAAGTTTCTTCGTGTATGCAAGTTTTTATATTAGATTTTGTCAATCAATTTTTGCACTTTTTTTGTCTGTTTCAAATCAATTTTCACACCCTTAAAATAAATTTACTCATAACTTTTGTCTTCATAATGTACACTTATTTACCTTTCATATCATTATTTTTTATAACACATTTAACTCACACCCACATAATTAAAGTTGATTTGACTCAAATATCCTTTATCACTTTAATAAAAAAAACAAATGTTGCTTAATTTCCGTGTCCAGATCAGTGTGAAAATTAATTTGGGACAGATGGAGTATTATTTAGGGAACTAAAAGTCTTGGTCGATGAAAGAATTTCATCTAAAATGTCAAACTTGTAAAGATGTGAATCAATTCATTGATATTAATTTCTTGACACTCTTCTACACTCGTGGGCTGAATCCTAAACTCTACCCACTAGGAGTCCAAACCATTGAACAATTTAATATGAGTGGAGTTGTTTCTGCAGGAATTGAACACAGGGTCTGAGCGTGAGTCAAAGTTCTGATATACATGAAAGAAGTTTCATCTTATAATCTAAAAGTTTAAAATAGTAAAGAGATGTAGAATCAATTCATATATATTAATTCCATGATAGTTGAAGATGAAGACAAACACCCTCTACATAGGAAATTTTCAAATGAAGATGTAGGGAAGATTGACAATCTTCAAATCTATTTGGAAATTCTGGTTGTGTTTTTTAGAAGATTTTGATGTAGTTATTGGGGCATGCAACTTAGGTTTTTCTCTCTTAGGTTTGGAGATTGGTTCCTCAATTCTGAATAGAGGTAAGATACAATTGTTAACGATTAATTTTAATTGCGAATTAAATTACCACACGTAAAAATTACATGTTAAATATCAATTAAATTTATTATTTATTGGGAATATAAAATTAATTTTTAAAATAAATAAATAAATAATTGATGGAGTAATTGGGTCTCTAAAGTCCAATAAATTAAATTGGGCCTCTAAAGTCCGATAAATCAAACCGGGTCTCTAAAGTCCGATAAATCATATTGGCTCTCTAAAGTCCGATAGATCAATCTGGGCCTCTAAGTCCCAATAACTTGAATAGGGCCTCTAAAGTACAATAACTTAAATTGAGTCTCTAAAGTCTAGTAAATTAAATTTGGTCCCTAAAGTCTAGTAAATTAAATTTGGGCTCTAAAGTTCAATAAGTCAAATTAGGCCTTTAAAATTCAATAAATTAAGTTAAGCTCAGTCCAAAATTGTGGAGCCCGTCAAATCTTTCTAGGGAATTCTACATCTTTTTGGCCCTCATATCAATCCCATCAAACCTAGGGCTAGACCATATTCTACACCTATTTAAAGGGGTCTCATTCCTCTCATTTGACACACACAAATATTGAATACACAAAAGTTCATAAGTCCTAGCGACCGAGTTTTGTGATTCAAAGTAATTCTTCAAGGCATTCTTCAAGTTCTTCAAGGAAGTCGATCATGAACGAGCTCCGATCCAAGATCAAGGTGTTAAACCTTTTGGATCCGCGTTCTCCAAGTTGAAGTTCTTCGAGTTCTTCAAGGATGTTCTCCGAGTTCTTCGTGTCCCTTGAAAGTCCCTCAAAAATCAAATAAGAACGGTCTTTGATCCAAGATTACAATGTTAAGCCTCTTGGATTCGCGTTCTTCCATAAGTCCCCCTAAAGTCCCTTGAAAATCAAATAAGAACGGTCTTCGATTAAAGATTACGGTGCCAAGCCTCTTGGATCTGCATTCTTCCATAAGTCCTTCACAGTCCCTCAGAAATTAAACAAGAACGGTCTTTGTTCCAAGATTACGATGCTAAACCTCTTGGATCCGCGTTCTTCCATAAATCATTTAGAAGTCCCTCATGTTGGGATAACATTTGTCAGGATCTATTGGGATGACCTCATAAACACAAATTTAAATTAACAATTATTACTAGCATGAATATTTACCTAAGTGAATTCAAATAATAATTACTCCAACAACGACATGCAAATAAAAATCACGTAAAAGATCCTAGCATACGGAATTTCTAGGAGTTTACGTAAACGTACCCGTTGGAGAGACAATCCGAAATGGACAGGATCAAGTAACTGGCTACCAACCAAAAGTCCTTCTCAAGTATTCCCAAGTCCTCGCTCAATAACCCGGTGGGAGGTTCTCCGATGAACGATTTATAAAACAAAGGAAAATAAAATTGTTGCACCACCTTTGTGGATTTCTAATATTTCCAACACATGGAATTGCACTGGGGATGAAAAATTCATCCCCTATTTATAAGAGGGGTGTTGGTCGAAATTTTAGGGTTAATTAGGGTTACGAAAGATCTTTTCTTGATCTCCAAGAAATCTTGAATATATCTCATATATTCTTCTTTCCATGTGTATTTTCCACAAAAATCTCACACCCTTATTTTACCTTAATTTTCGAAAAAAAACAAGAAGATTTGCAAGATTGGATCTTTCTTGGATTTATGAGATATTCTTGTATTCCAAGAATACATATCTTTCTCCATAAAATCTTTCCAAGAAAATCTTTCTTCCTTTTCTTATTCAAAATTTTCGAAAATCCTCATTAAAGAAACCAAGTGGGAGATTTCTTGAATTTATGAGATAATCTTGTATTCCAAGAATACTTATATCCTTTCCATAAAATCTTTTCAAGAAAATTTCTTCTCCCTCTTTTCCTTTAAATTTTTCGTAAAAAATCAAGAAATATTAGGCAACAATCATTTTTTTAATTTTAAGCACCTTTTATTTATTGGACTATAATTGACTACTTGAAGGGCCTTTAATGGACCTTCCAATGGACTTCTGAATTCCAATATTGAGCCACAATATAATTCAACCCATTAATATTAATTAATACCACTATATAATTAATATTGCACTATCCAATCTTAACCCATATTACGGTAATATGGCTCCTGGTCATTATTTCCCGTGTTTAAGATTATTTAGTCCATTAATTAATTAAGCCACTGAAAAGCTTTATATTAATTAATATCTTGATCCTTGGAATAAGGATAGCTCAGCATTATTATCCATACCGGAAAATTAATTCCACTTGCAAGATTTGGTATGATAAAGGTCCCGAGCCCACCAAGGGGACCAATCATGCAAGACTTTGCAAGCACACGATTCTCTGTATTAATCTTAGCAACTGTCGTACAATTAATATTATTGTCCAAGATATAGGGTATCAAAGTCTCAATGATTCTCTTCCATTTATAAGTCAAAACAACAATTACTAATCGCACACGGTCCTTATTAAGTGACAGAAATTAAGAAATCAACTACCACTGAGGTCTAACTCTTCATCCCATAAGTCAGTGCGAATAAGTTTATCCTCTCTGCAGGTCCGCTTCAGCGCATCAAATGCACTAGTGTAATCTCTTGGTCAAGATAAGTCAATCTGAGCCTTACACATCAACTTCTACCAATAGACTGTTCAGGTCTATCAAAGTTGTGAAACATGCACTAGTTTACAAGGGACTGTTAACGTGATCTTCTGTAATCTGGTATCACCACGTTAACTACAATATAACATGTGCTATTATATGAACGGTTTGCAATAAATATATATAACATTCAATCATATTTAAAGCAATAGTGATAAATATTTTATTTCAGTATATAAGTGTTTAATACATAGGTTATACAAAGTAAAAATATACTTTCACGTATAACCCCAACAATCTCCCACTTATACTCAAAGTCTGCTTTTAAGTATACCACAACACGTCTAATGTATTATACAGTGAAATCTAATGTCACCTACATCAACCTAATAATATATCTCCCACTTATACTCAAAGCAGATTGGCAACGCTCTTGACACCCATTCCTTCCACATGTCTCTCGAATGTTAACAGAGGCAGACCCTTTGTGAATGGATCAGCTAGGTTGTCTTCCGTCGCGATCTTTGCCACCTCTATATCTCCTCTCTTAACGATTTCTCATATAAGATGGTATTTCCTTTCAATGTGTTTGCTGGCCTTGTGAGCTCTCGGTTCCCTTGAATTTACAACTGCTCTGGCATTATCACAGAAAACCGTGATGGTGCTGGGCAAATTCGGAACAATGTCCAAGTCTACTAGGAAGTTCTTGAGCCACACCACTTCTTTCGCTGCTTCACAAGCAGCTACATATTCGGCTTCCATGGTAGAATCTGCGATGCATTTCTGCTTAACGCTTCTCCATGTTACAGCTCCTCCCCCCATACAAAAACACTACCCGAGGTAGATTTTCTGGAATCTATGTCCGATTGGAAATCTGAGTCCCGTGTATCCAACTGGAAATACACTGTCCGACTGGTAAACCAACATTCTATCCCGAGTTCTTTTCAGATACTTTAGAATGTTCTTTACGGCAGGCCAGTGTTGATTTCCGGGATTACTTTGATATCTTGCCACCATGCCAACGGCGTAGCAAATATTCGGTCTCGTGCACAACATTGCATACATAAGACTCCCTACTGCCGATGCATAAGGAATGTCTTTCATGTCATCTATCGCCCCTTGTGTCTTGGGACACATGTCTTTCGATAGATGGATTCCGTGCCTGAAGGGTACAAAACCTTTCTTGGAATCTTGCATGCTGAATCGCTTTAAAACAGTGTCTATGTATGAAGCTTGCGATAAGCCAATCATTCTTTTCTTTCGATCTGGAGTGATCTTGATCCCAAGAATATGACCGTCTTCCCCTAAGTCCTTCATATCAAACTATTTTGACAACCATACCCTTACGTCTGACAAAACCTTTACATCGTTTCCGATGAGCAAAATATCGTCTACGTATAGTACTAAGAATACCAAGGCAGTTCCGTCACACTTCTTAGACACACAACTTTCAAACTCGTTTTGATCAAACCCATAAGACTTGATTACATGATCAAAACATTGGTTCCAAGTCCGAGATATTTGCTTTAGTCCATAAATGGACTTCCTCAGCTTGCAAACAAGGTGTTCTTGGCCTTTCGCGATGAAACCTTCGGGCTGTTGCATATAGATTTCCTCGTCAAGACTCCCGTTAAGGAAAGCTGTCTTGACATCCATTTGCCAAATCTCAAAATCTAGATGCGCAGCTATTGCCAAGAGAATACGGATGGACTTAAGCATGGCTACAGGCGAAAAGGTTTCTTCATAATCGATACCCTCCTTTTGAGTGTACCCTTTTGCCACAAGCCTAGCTTTAAAGGTCTCGACCTTCCCATCCGGTCCTCTTTTTCTATTGTAAACCCACTTGCATCCAATGGGTTTTACCCCACTGGGTGGTTCCACTAGCTCCCACACTTGATTATGATCAATTGAGCCCATCTCGGCTTCCATAGCAGTTTGCCAGGATTCAGAATCCTTATCTTTGACTGCCTCCTTGTAGGACCAGGGGTCTGATTCACTATCCCCGGGACCAAATCCGAAGATTCTCCTATCCCCATGAATCTCTCAGGTTGTCGAACAACCCTCCCACTACGACGAGGTTCCGGTTGTGTCGGTGTGACGCTTGGTATATCAACTTGTACAGTTGGTATAGGAGTTTGCCTCTTATTTCGTCAAAGGTAATCTCACTTTTGGGCTTTCTATTGTTCATAAAGTCTTCTTCCAAAAATCTAAAGTGCGTACTATTACCACCTTTTGATCTTCGGGACCATAGAACATACACCCTTTTGTTCCCATGGGATATCCTATAAACAGCCTTAGTTCCGAACGTGCATCCAACTTACCGGCTTCCTTGTCTAGCACGTATGTCGGACACCCCAAAATTCTAAGATGTCTCAGACTAGGTTTGCGCCCAGTCCACAACTCTTTAGGGGTTTTGGGAACCGATTTAGATGGCACCAAATTCAGAACATAAGCCACTGTTTCCAAGGCATAACCCCAAAATGACTTGGGAAGATCTGAATAACTCATCATGGATCTGACCATTTCTAAGAGTGTTCTGTTTCTTCGTTCTGCAACCCCGTTTTGTTGAGGGGTTCCGGGTGTAGTTAACTGGAAACAATGCCCTCATTTGACAGGTAGTTCAAAAACTCAACGCTGAGGTATTCGCCTCCACGATCAGATCGTAGAAACTTGATACTCTTTTCCGTATGATTCTCCACTTTGGCTTTGAACTCTTTGAATTTATCAAAGGTTTCTGATTTGTGTTTCATCAGAAAAATGTACCCGAACCTTGAGTAATCATTAGTGAACGTCACGAAATACTCATAGCCACCTCTAGCTTTGGTTGACATTGGACCACATACGTCAGTGTGAACGATTTGCAACACTTTTGTGGCTCTATTCCCCTTGGCTCCAAATGCCCTCTTGGTCATTTTACCCTCCAAACATGATTCGCAGGTTGGAAATGGTTCCATCTGTAGGTCCGACAATGAACCATCTTTCACCAACCTTTGGATCATATTTAGATTAATATGACCCAACCTTAGATGCCAAAGAAGTGTCTCGTTCACATTTTCTGAACGTTTTCTCTTATTGCTTGAAACAGTCGATGTGTTAAAAGATGCATTTTGTGAGTGATGTGCACAGTTAATAGTATAGAGATTGTTCCTTAAAGTTCCATGACAGATAAACACATCGTTACGAAAAATAGTAACTTGTTTAGAAAAATGAACAGAATATCCATCAACAAATAGTTTTGAAACTGAAATAAGGTTTTTACGAAAACCAGGAACGTAAAGAACATCTCTTAAAACTAAAGTCTTGTCTTCAAAAGATAGGTGCACGTCTTCCACTGCTTAAGCTGCTACTCTCGTAGCATCACCCAGTGTGATGAGGATCTCACTTCCACTAAGTTGCCGAGTCAATTTGAACCCCTGTAACTTGAAATAAACATGATCAGTGGATCCCGTATCCACTACCCACGAGTGGGTAGCATACGCCGCTAAGCAAGTTTCAACAACTAGTGCATGATAATTACCTTTCTTCCCATTCCTCTTAGGTTTGGGACAAGCAGACCTCCAATGTCATTTCTCACCGCAGTTGAAGCACTTCCCATTTGGCTCCTTCTTGATACCCCCAGCATCCCTCATCTTGCTCTTGCCCTTGGCAACAGTTGAGTTCGACTGCTTTTGGCCTTTGACCTTCTTCTTCTTCTTGCCCTCCCTTGGCCTAGAAGATGAAGATGGTCCATTTGCCACTAAAGCTTGAGTCTGGTGTCCCATCAACGTCTCTGCCGAGACCAAAGCTTGTAACAAGTCAGCAAGGGAGAACTTCTGATTATTCATCTGATAGTTCAGTTGAAAATGTTCAAAACTTTTAGGTAGAGAGTGAAGCACCAGGTCTATCTGAGTCTCCAGATCGTAATCTGCACCCAGAACCTCAAGTTTGTTCAGATGAGCCATCATCTTGAGGATATGATCCCTTAGGGTGTGCCCTCCACCATTTTCAACTAGAGCATCTCTCGCAAGGTGAATAGTCGAGCTGTGCGGTTCTAATGTTGGAACATCTTCTTAAGATTTTCCATGATTTCTGCAGCAGGTGTAAATTCTTGGTGTTGGTGTTGCAACACATCTGACATAGATGCCGAAATAGTACACTTTGCCATGTCATTACAATGCTCCCAGTCATCATATTTTTTCTTTTCCTCCTTACTCGACTCGCCAGTTGGCGCATCAGGTTTTGGAGTATCAAGGACCCACTTGTGCTTTTGTCCGGTTAGGACAATCATCAATTTACGTTTCCAATCAACATAATTCTCACCAGCTAAATTATGATCTTTAAGTATAGCAAACAGTGGATTAAAAGGTTGCGACATGCTGAACTGAAATAAAAAACAACTTGTTTAAGTACAAAAATATCACATAATTCGATCACACTATTCATATCAAAATCTCAAAATAATATGAATATGCATCAGCCGACATCTCAAAACAATTTAAATATGTCACGTTGGGTGATCTGTCTATTTAAACACATTCAAGCAGGTTACAAACAGGAGCAGTTACAAACCTTTAATTCAAAATTAATAGTCGGCTCCCACTTGACCAATATAAAATTGACAGGGACTTCGGAGAAGTATACGCATATCAATTTTATACCTAAGTAATAACCATGATTAAATACAGAATTATTACTTCTCTGTGAACGAGCCTCGTTGGGAGGGTCATTGTCGCCACTAATAATAATTCACAATCATCCTTTTGGAAATTTATTCATGTGAAAACCATCTTTTGGCCGTTCCGTTGGGGAAATTTCTCCAAAAGAATTCTCAAATTAATAAATCATGGAGATCAATATTGACGTAATTTTATTATCCGGAATAAAATTTGTTAATTAAAACATACTTAGTAATTTTCGAAAGTGAGATTTTCTTTAGACAATTTTAAATCATGCAAACACATTTAACAAATAAAATAGCACGAATTTAAAACAAGTATCAAGATAAAATAAATCAAGTTGGGCACATATATCCAACTGTCATGGTTTAAATTCCATATCTTGATCTTGAGAAACAGTCTATTCTTTTTACCTTCATCGTTCGTCTCGAAAAGCTCCCACTGAATCCACAATAATTCTTTAACGAGTGTCCTCCGTTTTGGGTTAGGACGACGTCGGGAAAATGAGTAGCTCACGACCCGAAACGTGAGTCGCGTGCGCCTAGGCGCATGCCCCGGTCCAGGTCGGCCATCTCGCCCCGTCGCCCATAACCTTGCGCGCGCAAAGCATCGCCCGGATGCGTCCGCGTCCGGGGTCCCACGCCCCGTCGCCCAGCTCGGCCCGCACGCATGCCTGACACGTTCCATGCGCATGCCGCATGCGTCGCCCGATGTCCAACAGCCCCGTCCGCGACTGCCCGTCTGGTGCGCGCGGTCGCTAGGCGTTCCGCCTAGCCCGCGTGCTCTGTCTTGGCTCGCGTATGTCTGGGCACTTGGACGTCCGTCTTTAACTCATCGTCTCCTTGTTCACGATCCGGTTACAATTTATTTAAAAAATAAATAAACCTAGATCTAGACTAGTCTATTACATTGAACAAATCAAATAAATACTAATCTACTCGTTGATTTTCTCACGAGGCAAAACAAATCCGAACGAATCGAATTAAAAATCACAATTTATTTGCATGTAAATAAGCACATTAAAATACCAAGACAATTGGATACCTGCAAAATAGATCTAATAGTTCTACTATCCAATTTCAAATTTTAATGAACAACAATTTAAATTACAGTTTAAAAGATCAGAGCCCGAACTAGGGCTCTGATACCAGTTGTTGAGATAACATTTGCCAGGATCTATCGGGATGACCTCATAAACACAAATTTAAATTAACAATTATTACTAGCATGAATTTACCTAAGTGAATTCAAATAATAATTACACCAACAACGACATGCAAATATAAATCACGAAAAAATCCTAGCATGCGGAATTTCTAGGAGTTTACGTAAATGTACCCGTTGGAGAGACAATCCGAGATGGACAGGATCAAGTAACTGGCTACCAACCAAAAGTCCTTCTCAAGTATTCCCAAGTCCTCGCTCAATAACCCGGTGGGAGGTTCTCAGATGAACGATTTATAAAACAAAGGAAAATAAAATTGTTGCACCACCTTTGTGAATTTCTAATATTTCCAACACATGGAATTGCACTGGGGATGAAAAATTCATCCCCTATTTATAAGAGGGGTGTTGGTCAAAATTTTAGGGTTAATTAGGGTTAGGAAAGATCTTTTCTTGATCTCCAAAAAATCTTGAATATATTCCATATATTCTTCTTTCCATGTGTATTTTTCCACGAAAATCTCACACCCTTATTTTCCCTTAATTTTCAAAAAAAAAAACAAGAAGATTTGCAAGATTGAATCTTTCTTGAATTTATGAGATATTCTTATATTCCAAGAATACATATCTTTCTCCATAAAATCTTTCTTCCCTTTCTTATTCAAAATTTTCGAAAATCCTCATTAAAGAAACCAAGTGGAAGATTTCTTGAATATATGAGATAATCTTGTATTCCAAGAATACTTATATCCTTTCCATAAAATCTTTTCAAGAAAATTTCTTCTCCCTCTTTTCCTTTAAAATTTTTGAAAAAAATCAAGAAATATTAGGCAACAATCATTTATTTTATATTAAGCACATTTTATTTATTGGACTATAATTGGGCTACTTGAGGGGCCTTTAGGAGAATTAAGATGGACCTTCCAATGGACTTCTGAATTTCAATATTGAGCCACAATATAATTCAGCCCATTAATATTTATTAATACCACTATATAATTAATATTGCACTATCCAATCTTAACCCATATTACAGTAATATGGCTCCCGGTCATTATTTCCGTGTTTAAGATTATTTAGTCCATTAATTAATTAAGCCACTGAAAAGCTTTATATTAATTAATATCTTGATCCTTGGAGTAAGGACTGTTGGGGAATAAGTTGTACAGATCTATTCGGGGTGAATATTTAAATACAAATTTAATTCTTATAATTATTACTAGCATGAATTAATCCTATATTAATTCAAATAATAATCCAACAACATATCATGCATATAAAAATTCACGTAAAACCTACGCATGCGGAATTCTACGAGTTTACGTGAACTTACCTATTGGGATGTCAGTGATCTGACTGATTAGACTAACCAAAAGAACTTCTCAAGTATTCCCTTAATCCTTGTTCGACTATCCGGTGGTAGGACACTTGTGAACAATTAACAAAAGGAAAATAAATTATGTTGCACCACCTTTGTGGATTTACTAATTTTTCAGCACATGGAATTGTACTTGGGAATGAAAGAATCATCCCCTATTTATAGAGCACAAGTGGTCGAAAATTGTGGGCAAGATAATGTGAGAAAATCTTTTCTTGATCTCCAAGAAATCTTGAATATATCTCCTATATTTTTTTCCCATAATTATAATATTCCACAAAATCCCACTTACTCTTTGTTATGGGATATTTTCGAAAATAATAGGCAAGAATCCAAGATTTGGATCTTCTTGAATTTATGAGATATTCTTGTATTTCAAGAAATACATATCTTCCATACTATCTTTTCAAGAAAATCTTTCTTGCCCTTTATCTTTCAAAAAATTCGAAACTTTCCTTATAAATAACCAAGTGGGATATTCCTTGAATTTAATGAGATAATCTTGTATTTCAAGAATAGATATCTTCATTCCATAACAAAATTCAAAGAAAATCTTTCTCCCCTTTTATCTATAAATTTCAAAAATAATTAGGAAAAATAAGCAACAATATTTATTTTATTTTAAACACATTTTTCAGTTATTGGACTATATGTTGGGCTACTTAGGGGGCCTTTAGGAGAATTAAGATTGGACCTTCCAATGGATCTTGAATTATCAATATTGAGCCACAATATTATTCAAACCCATAAATATTAATTAATCCCACTACATAATTAATATTGCACTATTCATCTTAACCCATATTACAGTTAATATGACTCCCGATTATTATTTCCCGTGTTTAAGATTATCTAGCCCATTAATTAATTTAAGCCACAGCATTAGCTTTCCATTAATTAATATCTTTTGTCCTTGGTCAAGGAACGGTTCAACATTATTATCCATACCGGAAACTAATTCCACTTGCAAGATTTGGTATGATAAATCTTATGAACCTCCCAAGGGGGCAAATCGAACAAGCGTACTTGCACATGGAATCTTAGCAATCACATGTGACCAATAATATTGCCCAAGATAAAAAGTATTGAATCTCGTTGATTCTCTACCCATGATAAGTCAAAGCAATAATTACCAACCACACGTGATCCTATTTAAGGAACGAAGATTAAGAAATAACGAACCACTAAGGTCTAATTCTTCCTTATTCAGTTCTGAAGAATTTGTCCTCCTGTAGGTCCTATTCAGTGCACCAAACATGCACTAGTGTAATCTCTTGGTCAAGACAAGCCAATCTGAGCCTTACACTTCAACCTTTCACGATGGGTTGTTCATTTCCATCTGGGTTGTGAATGGCGTACTTTTAGTTATAAGGGACTGTTAATTTAATCTTCTGTGATCTGGTATCACTAAATTAACTACAATGTAACACGAACGAATTATTGAACAGTTATGCAGTAAATATATGTAACATTCGATAATATTTAAAGCATCAGTGATAAACAATTTATTTCAGTAAATAAGTCCAAAATTCAGTTTTTGATTATATAAAGTAAAAAGCATACTTTCCAGTATAATCCCAACAATCTCCCACTTATACTCAAAGTCTGCTTTTAAGTATACTGCAACATGTCTCGTGTAGATCAGTGACATCTAATGTCACTTACACGAACCTAATAATTTCTCCCACTTATACTCAAAGCAGATTGGCAACGGTCTTGACACCCATTCCATCCACATGTCTCTCGAATATATTCAGAGGCAGACCCTTTATGAATGGATCTGCTAGGTTATCTTTGACGCTATCTTTGCCACATCTATATCTCCTCTCTTAACGATATCTCGTATAAGATGGTATTTCCTTTCAATGTGTTTGTTGGCTTTGTTGGCTCGTGGTTCCCTTGAATTTGCAACTGCTCCGGCATTGTCACAATAAACAGTGATTCTGCTGGGCAACTTCGAAACCACATCCAAGTCCACTAGGAAGTTCTTGAACCAAACCGCTTCTTTCGCTGCCTCGCAAGCAGCTATTGTTGGGATATTTTAGTTTTGATGAATTATGCCAAAACATTATCAACTTGTGTTTTTGAAGCTAATCTACAGATAACAAGTTGAGGAGGAACGAGAGAACAAGTTGAGGGGGAACTCATTAAATCAGACGTAGATGATCGAGATCAGACGAGGCTGCAGACGAGACTGATCGAGATCAGATGAGTAAGATGAGTTCCGGAGTTAACTGATGAGCTGAGCAAAATCAGAAAAAAAGAAAAGCTAAGCCGGTGATCGGAAGAATCGAAGATCAAATGATCGGATGGCAAACGGACTGGTGAAGGCGGAACAGACTGTCGAAGACCCGATCAGATGACGGATATTTGATCGAAGACGGATCGGATGACCTTCGAATGACTTTGATCAAAAGAGGTTCTTGGTCAAAGAGGGAAGCGATGGGGTATCGAGATCGGGCGTGGTCGAGAATCGGATAAAGTAACTTTGATATCTTGGCGATATGCTAACTTTGATGTACTAATCGACGTCTTGTTAAAGCGATATCGACGGTGTTATCGCAGATCGTCATGTGGCTGATCGGATCGAGCGAAAATCGGATATCGAAGGCAATCTTGCATACGGATCGGGCGAAGTCATCTGAAGTCATGTTCTTTGAGAATCGGAAACGGTATCGGTGATCCGGTTAAGCACAGTGCTAGTGACGGGTCGATATATGCGAAGTCGGAAAATTTGAACTTCGGTCGGCTGGTGTATTATGCTGATCGAATAGTCCGTTGAGAGAAGTCCGGCCAATCAAGAATCCCGAGTCCAAGGAAGCCCGAGTTCAAGAAGTTCGAGACTCGAGAAACCTCAAGACTTCGAAATGATCCTCAAGATTATAATAGTTAGATCCAAATGACGTGGACCAATGAGAGGAAGACAACAAGCCTGAAAAAGCTGCAAAAAGCTACAGAATAGTATGGATTTTAATGTGACTCCTTCCAACGGTAACATTCAAATCCACACTATAAATACAAAGTTCTTCCTTCATTATTCTGTGTGGAAGTGTGTGAAATGCGTGAAAACACCATTGAAGCTATAGAGACAAATCATCTAGCATTTCCACCATAGAATACAGAGAAAGAAATACACGCATATATTCAAGAGTGTTCTACCCTAGATCTAAGCACAAATGTTATATCCTAAGCTTAGAGAGATTTTCCCATCCTTAGCATCGAGGCTAAACAAATGTAAGGGAAAATCTCAACCTAGTTGGAAACCAAACAAACCTTTACCCAAATCAGTCGGTTAAGTTTGTAGGTGAGTGTGAACTCGGTAAACATCTAGCAATCCCAAAAGGGAGGGTAGGCAATCCCGTGAGGGTGATAAGTCCCGTTTGAGTGTGAACTCGGTAAGCATCTGTTGGGTGTTGGACTAACACGTTAAACTAAGTCCAGTTGGTTAAGTTGGTGCCCCTGATGATAGGGAAGAGTGGATGTAGGAGTTGGACTCCGAACCACTATAAAATCGTGTGTTCTTTACTGCTTTATGTTCTTACTTGTCATATGCATTTGATTATAAGCAAAACACACATGAGCTTAAAATGCGAACAATTGGAATCACTCTGCCCTCACCCCTGTTTTATATGCATCACATGAAATGGTTGCTTCCGCACGTGCAAAATCGGTTTCAAATCGGGACCAACAATTGGTATCAGAGTGGGAGTTCAACAAATCGCTATTTTCAAAGTGATCGCCTGAGCTGATCCATTTTTAAAACCCATCTCTGATCTGATACCAACAATTGGTATCAGAGCGGGAGTTCAACAGATCGCTATTTTCAAAGTGACCACATGAACTGATCTTTTTAAAACAAAAACCCGACCTCTGTAAATGCATATATTTTAAATGTTTTGGCGTCATTATCAAAAAGGGGGAAATTGTTGGGATATTTTA
This sequence comes from Stenogyne calaminthoides, assembly GCA_037126765.1. Lineage (NCBI taxonomy): Eukaryota > Viridiplantae > Streptophyta > Magnoliopsida > Lamiales > Lamiaceae > Stenogyne > Stenogyne calaminthoides. The sequence goes on from JBBCBC010000018.1 coordinate 14,482,098, forward strand.
GTTTTGATGAATTATGCCAAAACATTATCAACTTGTGTTTTTGAAGTTAATCTACAGATAACAAGTTGAGGGGGAACGAGAGAACAAGTTGAGGGGGAACTCACGAAATCAGACGTAGATGATCGAGATCAAATGATGTTGCAGACGAGACTGATCGAGATCAGATGAGTAAGATGAGTTCCGGAGTTAACTGATGAGCTGAGCAAAAATTTGAAGAAAAGAAAAGCTAAGCCAGCTGATCAGAAGAATCAGAAGGTCAAATGATCGATGACCCGGAATGCGGACACGGTCAAAGACGGATCGGATGACCAGATGACTGATCGAAGACCGGATCGATGATGACCAGATCGTAAGAGGAGGTTGCGGATCGGAAGAGGAAAGGTATTTAGGACCGATCGAGATCAGACGTGATCGAGATCAGATAAGCTAACCTTATATGCTAACCTGATATGTTAACCTGATGTACTAATCTGATGCAGATAAACTGATATGCTGACCTGATGTTATAATCGATCGATCACGTGAGCTGATCGATCAAAGGTAGAAGAAATCGATATCGAAAAACCGAAACTGCATACCGACAGGGCGAGAAGTCATCCGAAGTCATGTTCATCGAGAATCGAACGCCATTGATGATCGGGCCAGTTGAAGTGCTAGTGACTGAGGGTCGATGTCCGAAGTCGGAAGAGCCGAACTTCGGTCGGCCGAGTGTCAAGATGCCTGATCGGACAAGGTCCGCTAAAGAGAAGTCCGCTGAATCAAGAATCCTGAGTCCAAGGAAGCCTCGAAGTTGAAGAAGCCGAGACTCGGAGAAACTCAAGACCTCGAAATGATCCTCAAGATTATAAATAGTTAGATTCAAATTTGACGTGGACCAATGAGAGGAAGACAACAAGCCTGAAAAAGCTGCAAAAAGCTACATAATAGTATGGATTTGAATGTGACTCCTTCCAACGGTAACATTCAAATCCACACTATAAATACAAAGTTCTTCCTTCATTATTCTGTGTGGAAGTGTGTGAAATGCGTGAAAACACCATTGAAGCTACAGAGCCAAATCATCTAGCATTTCCACCATAGAACACAGAGAAAGAAATACACGCATATATTCAAGAGTGTTCTACCCTAGATCTAAGCACAAATGCTATATCCTAAACTTAGAGAGATTTTCCCATCCTTAGCATCGAGGCTAAACAAATGTAAGGGAAAATCTCAACCTAGTTGGAAACCAAACAAACCTTTACCCAAATCAGTCGGTTAAGTTTGTAGGTGAGTGTGAACTCGATAAACATCTAGCAATCCCAAAAGGGAGGGTAGGCAATCCCGTGAGGGTGATAAGTCCCGTTTGAGTGTGAACTCGGTAAACATCTATTGGGTGTTGGACTAACACGTTAAACTAAGTCCAGTTGGTTAAGTTGGTGCCCCTGATGATAGGGAAGAGTGGATGTAGGAGTTGGACTCCGAACCACTATAAAATCGTGTGTTCTTTACTGCTTTATGTTCTTACTTGTCATATGCATTTGATTATAAGCAAAACACACATGAGCTTAAAACGCGAACAATTGAAATCACTCTGCCCTCACCCCTGTTTTATATGCATCACATGAAATGGCTGCTTCCGCACGTGCAAAATCGGTTTCAAATCGGGACCAACAGCTACATATTCGGCTTCCATGGTAGAATCTGCGACGCATTTCTGCTTGAAGCTTCTCCATGTCACGGCTCCTCCCCCCATACAAAACACACTACCGGAGGTAGATTTTCTAGAGTCTATGTCTGACTGGAAATCCGAGTCCGTGTAACAGATGGGGATTGGACTATCTGACTGATAAACCAACATTCTATCCCGAGTTCTTTTCAGATACTTCAGAATGTTTTTAACTGTCATCCAATGCTCTTTCCCCGGGTTACTTTGATATCTTGCCACCATGCCAACGGCAAAGCAGATATCCGGTCTCGTACACAGCATTACATACATGAGGCTTCCGACAGCCGAAGCATAAGGAATATCTCTCATGTCATCTATCTCATTTTGCGTCTTAGGGGACATTTTCTTGGATAGATGGATTCCATGTCTAAAAGGTACGAAGCCTTTCTTGGAATCTTGCATGTTGAATCGTTTCAAGACAGTGTCTATGTATGACGCCATGATAAGCCTATCATCCTTTTCTTGCGATCTCGAAAGTGATCTTGATCCCAAGGATGTGTCCCGCTTCCCCTAAGTCCTTCATATCAAACTATTTTGAAAGCCGTGCCCTTACGCTCGATAACACCTTTACATCGTTCCCGATGATCGAAATGTCATCTACGATAGTACTAAGAATACCAATGCGATTCCGACACGCTTTTTATACACACAACTTTCAAACTCATTTTGATCTAACCCATAAGACTTTATAACATGATCAAAACATTGGTTCCAAGCTCGATGCCTGCTGTTTGAGTCCGTAAATGGACTTCATGAGCTTATAAACTAGGTGTTCTTGGCCTTTTCAATGAAGCCTTGGGGTTGTTGCATATAGATCTCTTCATCAAGACTTCATTAAGGAAAGTGTCTTGACATCCATTAGCCAGATTTCAAAGTCAAGATCTTGAAGAATCGATAAGAGAATTCGGATGGACTTAAGCATGGCTCTGGTGAAAAAAAATTTCCTCATAATCGATCCCTTCTTTACGAGTATAACCTTTTCGCCACTAGTCTTTGCCTTGAAGGTTCCCACCTTCCCGTCCCTGGTCCTCTTTTTTTTCTTATACACCCACTTGCAACCAATGGGTTTGACCCCATTAAGTGGTTCGACTAGCTCCCACACTTTGTTATGAAACATAGAACCCATTTCGGCTTTCATTGCTGTTTGCCAAGAATCTGCATCCTTGTCTTGGATTGCCTCGTCATATGTCCATGGGTCTGATTCGTCTTGTCCAGGAATCAAGTCCGAGGACTCTCCTATTCCCATGAATCTCTCGGGCTGTTTCACAACCCTCCCACTGACGAGGTTCCGGTTGTGTAAATGTGTCGTTTGGTATGTCATCTTATACAATTTAGCAATGAGGTTTTTGCCTCCTTAGCTCATTTAAGGTAATCTCACTTCTGGGTCTTCTTTCGTTCATATAGTCTTCTTCCAAAAATCTAAAGTGGGTGCTTATTACCACCTTTTGATCTTCGGGACCATAGAACATACACCCTTTTGTTCCCTCGGGGTATCCTACAAACAACCTTAATTCTGATCGAGGATCCAATTTTCCGGCTTCCTTGTCCAACACGTAGGCCGGACACCCCCAAATTCTCATGTGTCTCATACTAGGCTTGCCCGGTCCACAATTCTTTGGGAGTTTTGGGAACCGATTTGGATGGCACCAAGTTCAGAATGTAAGCTGCTGTTTCCAAGGCATGACCCCAGAACGACTTGGGAAGATCCGCATAACTCATCATAGATCTAACCATTTCCAAAAGAGTTATGTTTCTTTCGCTCGCAACCCCATTTTGTTGAGGGTTCTGAGTGCGATGAGTCGGGATGCAATCCCTTCATCGATAAGTAGTTCAAAAACTCATTCTTTGAGGTATTATTCGCCTCCACGATCGGATCGTAGAGACTTGATATGTTTTTCCCTATGATTCTCTGCTTGAGCCTTAAATTCTTTGAATTTCTCAAAGGTCTCAGATTTATGCTTCATAAGGAAAATGTAACCGTACCTTGAGTAATCATCAATAAAAGTGACAAAATACTCATAACATCCTCTTGCTTTGGTTGACATTGGACCACATACATCTGTGTGAACGATCTCTAACACTTCTTTGGCTCTATTCCCCTTGGCTCCAAATTCCCTCTTGGTCATTTTACCCTCCAAACATGATTCGCAGGTTGGAATTGGTTAACCTTGGAGAAACTCTAGTGAACCGTCTTTCACCAACCTTTGGATCCTCTTTGGATTTATATGACCTAATCTTAGATGCCAAAGAAGTGTCTCGTTTACGTCTGATGAACGTTTTCTTTTCTCGGAAACAGTTGATGTGTTATAGGATGCATTTCGTGAGTGGTGAACACAGTTAATTGTATAGAGATTATTCGACAACGTTCCATGACAGATAAATTTATCAAAAAGAGAAATGGTAACAACTTTATTAAAAATAACCGAATATACATCATGAAAAAGTTTAGAAACTGAAATCAAATTCTTTCTAAAACTTGGAACGTAAAGAACATCTCTTAGAATTAAAACTCTGTCTTCAAAAGACAGGTGCACTTCTCCCACTGCTTCAGCTGCCGCTCTCGTAGCATCGCCCAGTGTGATGAGGATCTCACTCCTACTAAGTTGTCGGGTCCGCTTGAACCCCTGTAAAGTGAAACAAACATGATCAGTGGATTCCGTATCCACCACCCATAAATGGGAGGCATACGCTGCTAAACAAGTTTCAACAACTAGTGCGTGAGAATTACCTTTCTTTCCATCCCTTTTGGGTTTGGAACAGGCTGACCTCCAATGTCCCTTTTCACCGCAGTTGAAGCACTTCCCCTTAGCTGGCTTGTTCACACCACCACCCTTCTTCACCTTTTCTTTGCCCTTGGCAACACTTGAGTTCACTTGCTTGTGGCCTTTGTCCCTTTTCTTGTTCTTGCCACCCCTTGGCCTAGAAGAAGAAGAAGGTCCATTTGCCACCAAGGCTTGGCTCTTTTGCCCCAATATCACCTCCGCCGAGACTAAAGCTTGCAACAGATCAGGCATCGAGAACTTCTGATTATTCATCTGGTAGTTCAGCCTAGACTGTTCAAAACTTTTCGGCAGAGAGTGGAGCACGAAATCAATTTGGGTCTCGATATCGTATTCAGCGCCAAGTACCTCAAGTTTGTTAAGGTGAGCCATTATCTGGAGAACGTGCTCCCTTACGGGCGTTCCCTCCACCATTTTCATAGAGAGCAAGTCCCTCATGGTGATCTGACAAGCCATACGGTTCTGATGTTGAAACATCTCTTTAAGACTAGTCATGATGTCTGCAGCGGTCTCAACATTCTGGTGTTGGTGTTGCAACACATCTGACATAGAAGCCAAGATGGTACAGTTTGCCATTTCGTTGGATCGCTCCCAGTCAGCATACTCTTTCTTAACCGTTTTAGTGGACTCATCTTTTAGCTTTTCCGGTTTAGGTATGGTGAGAACCCAGTTATGGCTTTGTGCAGTGAGGACAATAGTAAGTTTACGATTCCAATCAACAAAATTTTCTCCAGTGAGAAAATTGTCTTTAAGTATATTGAATAGTGGATTAAAAGGTTGCGACATGATGAACTGAAATAAACAACAATATGCATAAGCACAAATATATCACAAGGTTTGATCACATGCATCATATTAAAATCTCAAAAAAAAAATATGAACATGCATCAGCCAACATCTCAAAACAGTTTAAATAAGCCACGTGGGGTGGGTCATTATTTAAACACATTCAAGCGAAAGTTACAAACAAGAACGATTACAAACCTTTAATATCCAGATTAATAGTTGGCTCCCACTTTACCAATATAAAATTAGACAGGACTTGAGGGAAGTATATGCATATCAATTTTATACCTAAGTAATAACCATGATTAAATACAGGATTATTATTTCGTATTGAACGAGCCTCGTGGGGAGGGTCATCGTCGCCACTAATAATAACCCACAATCATCCATTTGGAATTCATTCATGTGAAAGCTATCTTTTGACCCCGTTGGGGGAATTTCTCCAAAAGAATTCACAAATAAATAAATTATGGAGGTCAAAATTAATTCAATTTTATTATCCGGAATAAAATTGTCAATTAATTATTTAAACATACTTAGTAATTTTGAAGGTGAGATTTTTCATTGGGCAACTCTCAAGCAAACACATTTAAACAAATTAAATAAAGCATAAGATAGCACAATAATAAATCAAGCAAAACAGGAAAATAAACATATTGGGCACAAATTATCCAATTGTCATGGTTTGATTTTTCTTGGCTTGATCATGAAGAAACACCGTCTTGAATTTCTCCCACTCGATCGTCTCGAAAAGAACTCCGTCTCAAAACGCCACGCTAAGTAGCTCCCAACCGGGATGCACGCTCGCATCCGGCAGACCACTTGACCAAATCGGCCTCGGCGACCTCGGCAGATCATCACCGCCGGTTTCTCGGCACGCCTCGGCCGGTCTCGGTCCGGCGGCTCCTCGGCAGTAACGCTTCGCAATCACAGATTCGCTCGCCGACCGCCTCGCCCGCGATACTCGGCATCCCAGCGCGTCTTCGATCCCGGCGCCCGACGTCATTCCGTCCCGTCTCGTCACTTTGGCGCCCGCAAGACGCGCAGCGGTGCGTGCGTCGTCTCCCACGTCGCGTGCGTGCCTCCCTTGGCATGTTTCACGCGACACACGCCGTCTACGCCCGATTCTGGATTTTATCCTTTAATTCTTCGTCTCCGTCTTCGTTTTCGATCCGATTACAATTTATTTACAAAAATAAATAAACCAAGATCTAGACTAGTCTATTACATTGATCAAATCAAACAAATTCTAATCTACCCGTGGATTTTCTCACGAGGCAAAACAAATCCGAACGAATCGAATTAAAAACCACAATTTATATGCATGCATAAATAAACACATTAAATTCCATGACAATTGGATACCTGCAAAATAGATCTAGCAATTCTACTATCCAATTTTAAATTTAATGTCAGCGAATTAAATTACAATTTAAAAAAATTCAGAGCCCGAAACCGTGGCTCTGATACCAGTTGTTGGGGAATAAGTTGCACAGATCTATTCGGGGTGAATATTTAAATATAAATTTAATTCTTATAATTATTACTAGCATGAATTAATCCTATATTAATTCAAATAATAATCCAACAACATATCATGCATATAAAAATTCACGTAACCTACGCATGCGGAATTCTATGAGTTTACGTGAACGTACCTCTTGGGATGGCAGTGATCTGGCTGATTAGACTAACCAAAAGAACTTCCCAAGTATTCCCTTAATCATTGTTCGACTATCCGGTGGTAGGACACTTGTGAACAATTAACAAAAGGAAAATAAATTATGTTGCACCACCTTTGTGGATTTACTAATTTTTCCAGCACATGGAATTGTACTTGAGAATGAAAGAATCATCCCCTATTTATAGAGCACAAGTGGTCGAAAATTGTGGGCAAGATAATGTGGGAAAATCTTTTCTTGATCTCCAAGAAATCTTGAATATATCTCCTATATTCTTTTTCCCATAATTATAATATTCCACAAAATCCCACTTACTCTTTGTTATGGGATATTTTCGAAAATAATAGGCAAGAATCCAAGATTTGGATCTTCTTAAATTTATGAGATATTCTTGTATTTCAAGAAATACATATCTTCCATAATATCTTTTCAAGAAAATCTTTCTTGCCCTTTATCTTTCAAAAAATTCGAAACTTTCCTTATAAATAACCAAGTGGGATATTCCTTGAATTTAATGAGATAATCTTGTATTTCAAGAATAGATATCTTCATTCCATAACAAAATTCAAAGAAAATCTTTCTCCCCTTTTATCTATAAATTTCAAAAATAATTAGGAAAAATAAGCAACAATATTTATTTTATTTTAAACACCTTTTTCAGTTATTGGACTATATGTTGGGCTACTTAGGGGGCCTTTAGGAGAATTAAGATTGGACCTTCCAATGGATCTTGAATTATCAATATTGAGCCACAATATTATTCAAGCCCATAAATATTAATTAATCCCACTACATAATTAATATTGCACTATCCATCTTAACCCATATTACAGTCAATATGGCTCCCGGTTATTATTTCTCGTGTTTAAGATTATCTAGTCCATTACATAATTCAAGCCACTAAATTAGCTTTCCATTAATTAATATTTTTTGTTCTTGGTCAAGGAACAGTTCAACATTATTATCCATACAGGAAACTAATTTCACTTGCAAGATTTGGTATGATAAATCTTATGAACCTCCCAAGGGGGCATATCGAACAAGCGTACTTGCACACGATTCTTCGTATTAAATCTTACCAATCACATGTGACCAATAATATTGCCCAAGATAAAAAGTATTGAATCTCGTTGATTCTCTACCCATGATAAGTCAAAGCAATAATTATCAACCACACGTGATCCTATTTAAGGAAAGAAGATTAAGAAATAACGAACCACTGAGGTCTAATTCTTCCTTATTCAGTTCTGAAGAATTTGTCCTCCTGTAGGTCCTATTCAGTGCAACCAAACATGCACTAGTGTAATCTCTTGGTTAAGACAAGCCAATCTGAGCCTTACACTTCAACCTTTCACGATGGGTTGTTCATTTCCATCTGGGTCGTGAATGGCGTACTTTTAGTTACAAGGGACTGTTAATTTAATCTTCGTGATCCGTATCACTAAATTAACTACAATGTAACACGTATAAATTATTGAACAGTTATGCAGTAAATATATGTAACATTCGATAATATTTAAAGCATCAGTGATAAACAATTTATTTCAGTAAATAAGTCCGAAATTCAGTTTTTGATTATACAAAGTAAAAAGTGTTGGGAGATGAATTTAATAAAAGATTATATGATTTTGATTAAGATCCCAAAACCCCTGAGTATGACATGTTCATAATGATCTTGATAATTGAGTCAGGATTCAGTTTTAGAGTATTCGGGATGTTATCGCAAAATGTATAGTCGTGAGATATAGTTCAGATAGGTTAAAGACTCAAGAACTCAAGATATGTTTACAAGAAACTGAAGTTTCATATGAAAACGAAGTCTCTGAAAGTCTCGATATGAAATCGAGAATCAAGACTCGACATGAAGACTCGATATATCGGTCGAGATAAAACTAAAGACTCGAAAGACCACAAGACTCGAAGACTCAAGACGCAAGATCAAGACCGAGAAATCAAGATCAAGAATCTTTGAAAGCACAATAATTATCAAGACTTCGATAATGTCTTGAATGCTGTATGAACCTCAATGTTCCGAGACAATAATATATCTATCTCAAGGATGCAATCTTTGAAAAAATGTGATGCCTTAGAAAGTTAGATATTGCCAAGACATTCAAATGCAGACAAAAGGAACTAAGTCAGAAGTGTTGTTAAGGTTATATCAAACTCAGAGTTTGTAACCAAAAAGAGCCGTTGAAGGTATCTACCTTTAATCAAGACAAAAGTCAAAAGAGGAAGACAACATCAGACCATACCACAATCGACAAAGGATGTGTCAAAAAAAAAAGATGTCGGATGTACGAAAGTTCCAGATTTGCAAAAAGTGAAAACCGGCTACATGACAGGCTATTGCCTAAAACATGTTAGGGAGTTTCAAACCCTAAATATAGCCGTTTCTCACACACCATAAGAGGGAACTCACGAAGCTATCTCTCCAACGGATAGTTTTCAAGAGTGACCTTGGTGTATGCCTATAAATACTGGTGACCCTCTACTTTGTAAGGTTACGGGAAATTTATACGCAACTCAAGAGCTCAAACTTATTCTTGCAAAAGTTAAAGCACTCGAAATACCTTGAATTTCCCAAGTGCTTCTATATTGAAGAGAGCTCACTTTACTAAGCCTAGCTTGATAAGATTTATCCAAATCTTAGTCGAGATATCCTAACCCTTTGCATTGTGCTTCATTGTAAAGGATATCTCATCCTAGTTGGAAACCAACCGAGAAACCCCAAACCCTTGAGAAGGTAGTTGGAGTGTGTTTTGTTGGTGAGTAGAGTTGTAAAGAGTTAGTAAACTACGCGGAGTAGTCAGAAAACTCTAGAGGAGAAGTTAGTAAGCTACAGGGGTAGTCTGAAAGCTTGTGTGTGATTGAGTAAGTAAACTACGGAGGTAGTCAAAAAACTCAAGGTCGGGTTGAGAAAGTAAACTACGTGGAGTAGTCAGAAAACTCAGGGCCGAGTTGAGTAAGTAAACTACGAGGTAGTCAGAAAGCTCAGAAGTTGATAGTGAATTTCTCTGAAGAGTCAGAGAGAGTGGATGTAGGAGCTTGAGTCTCTGAACCACTATAACTGATGTGTTCTTTATTGCTTTCCTTATATGTGCTTAACTGTTGCATTGACTTGATTTTGAAAGCATACTTTTCACTGATATTCAGTTGGAATCAATCCACTGAAGTTGCATAAGTGAATCACAGCCTAATCACTATTTCATACAGGGAAGGTCTTTCAGCAAAGCTTAAAACGAGTATAATCTAAGGGCCAACCATTCATTTGACCAGTAGCTAGAAATGAGATAGTTATCAAATCAACTCTCTTCCGAGGATTCATAAGCTAGTTATCTGATCCAAGCAACTCAGGATCTCTGACACTCAAGATTCAGTTGGGATTATCTGAGGTATCTGAAAGCAGCTCAGGATCACTGTCTCAGTAGACTTTGACTCAGAGTGATCTGTGCTTCTCATAACCTAATCTTCAGGATTATCTGACCCAAGCTGACCTCAGTACGAAAAAGTTTTAAAATAACTAAACACGTGTATTCCCCCCCCATACACGTGTAAGACTCGTTTACACCGGGACCAACAAAAAGCATACTTTCCAGTATAATCCCAACAAGGACAGCTCAACATTATTATCCATACAGGAAAATTAATTCCACTTGCAAGGTTTGGTATGATAAAGGTTCCGAGCCCACCAAGGGGACCAATCACGCAAGACTTTGCAAGCACACGATTCTCTGTATTAATCTTAGCAATTATCGTACAATTAATATTATTGCCCAAGATATAGGGTATCGAAGTCTCAATGATTCTCTTCCCGTTTATAAGTCAAAGCAATAATTACTAATCGCACACGGTCCTTATAAAGTGACAGAGATTAAGAAATCAACAACCACTGAAGTCTAACTCTTCATCCCATAAGTCAGTGCGAATGAGTTTATCCTCTCTACAGGTCCGCTTCAGTGCATCGAATGCACTAGTGTAATCTCTTGGTCAAGATAAGCCAATCTGAGTCTTACACATCAACTTCTACCAATAGACTGTTCGGGTATATCTAAGTTGTGAAACACGCACTAGTTTACAAGGGACTGTTAACGTGATCTTCTGTGATCTGGTATCACCACGTTAACTACAATGTAACGTGTGCTATTATATGAACTGTTTGCAATAAATATATATAACACTCAATCATATTTAAAGCAACAGTGATAAACAATTTATTTCAGTAAATTAGTGTTTAATACATAGGTTATACAAAGTAAAAGCATACTTTCACGTATAACCCCAACACCTCATAAATCAAACAAGAATGGTCTTCGATTCAAGATTCTGGTGCTAAGCCTCTTGGATTCGCTTTCTTTTATAGGTCCCAAGAAAGTCAAGAAAGAACGATCTTTGATCCAAGATCAAGGTGCTAAACCCCTTGGATCCGCGTTCTTCCCGTAAGTCCTTCGAAAGTCCCTTTAATCAAGGATCAAGGTGTGAAGCCCCTTGGATTAACGTTACAAATTAAAGTCCGAAATTCAAGCACAGATAAGATTCAGCTACGGATCCAACTCCGAAAATCTTGAAAGAAGTTAAAGCTAAGATTGAAGATTGAATCAAAGGATCAAGTTAGAGATGTCACTCTAAATTTATATTCTATTCAAAAAATTATCTTTGTAATTCCTTTTTTTGTTTATTCATATTATTAAATACAAATTTTGTTTTTACACCACTAAGATCAAGACCGTAAGGGCTACTGTGGAGTCATCAGAGATAGATTCCGAGAGCTTGAATGTCATCATGGTTTGCAATCCCTCGATACCTCTAATAATGTTGTTAGTGAAGGAAACAACTCAGTGTGTTTTACCCCTCGATCCACCTCAAGCTCACTATCAGATTCCAACATGGCTTCGGTGATGGTAACAGGCGCTACGACTGTCGAGGACCAGATAACGCATCTGAGTAAAGTTGTCGAAGGACTTGCGAAGCACATCCAAGGACAAAATGCTCAGATTACCAAGCTCATGAGTAATACAGATAAAGAAGAGTCAAGTCGTACTAAAGAAAAATGAATTGAAGGGCACGATGAGAATGAAACATCTTCTAGAGATCAACCAATGTGAGATGATCCATCTATGAAGAAGTTACATGTCTCCTCTGATGGTCTAGTTTCGGTTGATCAAATAAGAAAGATCATACTTGGAACAATCAAGGACAAGTTCAAAGAAAGCTCTAAATTGTCGTTCATCTACACCAAGTCATACACTAAAATAATTGATGGTTTGAAAATGTCGACAGGTTACCAACCTCCCAAATTTCAACAATTTGATGGCAAAGGCAATCCAAAGCAACATATTGTTCACTTTGTGGAGACTTGTAACAATGTTGGTACTTACAGGGATCACCTAGTCAAGCAATTTGTGTGGTCACTGAAAGAAAATGCATTTGATTGATACATTGATATGGAGGTCAATACAATTGCTAGTTGAAAATAGTTGGAGCAAGAATTTCTCAAGTCGAAGGACAGTTTGAATGATCGAGTTGACTATTGGGATATGTTATGTCAGGATCTATTCGGGATGAACTCATAAACACAAATTTAAATCACAGATTATTACTAACATGAATTAACCTATGTGAATTCATATAATAATCATGCCAACAACGTTATGCAAATAATAAACACGTAAAGTCCTAGAATGCGGAATTTCTAGGAGTTTACGTAAACTTACCCGTTGGAGTGACAACTTCTGAGACAGACAGGATCAGGTATCTAGCTACCAACCGAAAGTCCTTCTCAAGTATTCCCAAGCCTCGTTCAATAACCTTGGTGGGAGGTTCTCCGATGAACAATTATAAAAAAAGGAAAATAAATATTTTGTTGCACCACCTTTGTGAATTTCTAATTTTTCCAACACATGAAATTATTTTGGGGATGAAAAATTTATCCCCTATATATAGGCACAAGGGGGGCAAAAATTTCATGCATATTAGGGTTAGGAAATTTCTTTGTATCTTCCCAAGATACAATCTTGAATATATCTCGTATATTATATTTCCATAATATTCACAAAATATCTTTTCTTCCCCTTTATATACAAGATTTTCGAAAATCTCATCAAATAAAGGAAGAAATAAGATCTTTGACTTTTCTTGAATTTATGGGATAAACTTGTACTCCAAGAATACTTATTCCATAAAATCTTTCCAAAAAAATTAAGAAAATCTTTTTCTCTCTCCTCCTTATTTTTTTTGAAAATTTAGGAAAAATATGCAACAAAAATATTTAATTTATTTTAAACACCTTTTCATTTAATGGACTTTAATTTGGCTACTTGAGGGGCCTTTAGGAGAATTAAGATGGACCTCCCAGGGCTCTGAATTCCAATATTGAGCCACAATATTATTCAACTTATTAATATTAATTAATTCCACTATATAATTAATATTGCACTATCCATCTTAACCCATATTACAGTAGTATGACTCCCAATCATTATTGTCCATACCGAAAAATTAATTTCACTTGCAAGATTTGATATTAAAAAGGTTCTAAGCCCACCAAGGGGATAAATCATACAAGACTCTCCAAGCACACGATTCTCTGTATTAATTTAGCAATCGTCATGTAATTAATATTATTACCCAAGATATAAGGTATCGAAGTCGCAATAATTCTTCCATCATAAGGCAAAGCAATAATTATTAATCGCACACAATCCTTATTAAGTGACAGAGATTAAGAAATCAACAACCACTGAGGTCTAACTCTTCATCCCATAAGTCAGTACGAAAGAGTTTATCCTCTCTGTAGGTCCGCTTCAGCGCAACAAATGCACTAGTGTAATCTCTTGGTCAAGACAAGCCAATCTGAGACTTACACATCAACCTCTACCAATAGATTGTATTGGGAAATTTATAGTTTTGATGGAAGTTCCAAAACAGTTGTAATAGGACTAGTCGAACCTGTTAGTCGACTGATGAATTGATAGGAAACCAGCTGAACATGTTAGACAACTGATGAATTATAATAGGTCACATATTGAGGGGGAACTCAATATGTATAGATTAGGTCAAGATCAGAAGCGAAGATCAGAAATGAAGATCAGAAGCGAAGATCAAAAGAGCAGACCAGAAGACCTATTCTACGGGGACATCAGCAGAGTCGATAGTTTGAAGCTAAGATAACCATATCAGAAGACTCAAGGTTACTGATCAGTAGAGTATTGACCAGATCAAGCTAAGTCAGAAAAGTGATAAGTATATCTACTTATCCTAGGTATACGATGTTTATCAGACCAGAAGAATGTAACATAGCTGGCTTTTCAAGGCGCCGAATAAGTGTACTTGTTAGCCACTAAGAGATCGACACATATGTACAGATCTGACGATGCAGGATATGGGGAATCAGGGCAAATGGCTAGAAAGGATGAAATTGCATGAAGACGGCATGGACTTCCTGAGCACGTCAAATCAAGCCTGCAAGCTACCTAAAATAGTCTGAGATTCAAATTGCTCTCCAACGGCTCTTTGATTTCAAGGTCTATAAATATGGGATCAACCTTCATAGTAAGGTTACATAAATAATCCAAGAGTTCAAGCAAAGCTACATTTCCACACCAAGAACACAAGATCAAGCAAATCTTATCCAATGTCGTCTTGAGCTAGGCATTTGTTAAGAGTTAGGCATTGAAGTGCCTTACCTTGATTTCAGCAACCTTTCCTTCATAAAAAATGTCGTCTTGAGCTAGGCATTTGTTAAGAGTTGCATTGAAGGCAATCTTATCCAATTTCCCATCTGGAGTCTTCTTGTAATCCATGACGTCAATCTCTGGTGCAACTGGTATGCAGCTCAGCTTCTTTGCTTCTCTCATTACATTGTCATAGAATATTGGATGTTTGTTACTCAACCAGTCTCTGAATATCTCATTCTTGTCTTCATTGGTTGGAATAACTTGATTTATGTACGCCGATATGTACCATTCGCATTTTATCAACTTTCATTCTTTGCCCATGTTCCTATCAGGCCCTACAATCACATCCACATCTGCGTCCATAATAGGCTCAACGAAATGCGAACCTTCGCCTTCTCCAACAACAAGTCCTTTCTTCTTATTCATCCTTTAGGCTTTGTCTAATCGTGCTTCTTCTAGCCTTCTCTGCCTTTCCAGGCCTGCCTTCTTCAGCTCCTCAGCTTTCTTCTAGTCGAGCGATTCTTATCTCTTTTTCTTTGGAGCAGCAGCTGGTTTCTTGCCCTTCTTGGCACGCTCATCTGACTCAGTAGAAGAAAAAATGACTTCTGCTCGTTCCAATTCTGCAGCTGCCTGGGCATCTTTCTTCAATCTTTTCTTCTCCAGAGTAATCTGGATGCCAGCTACAAAATTTTCAACTTGGTTCAGCCTTCCCTGAACTTCAGCATCTTTCTGTTCTTCTCCCTTTTTGGTTCCCTCAAAAAGAGCTTTCAGCTCAGAACTGATTTTCGTCATTAGATCTTGTTGCAAGTTCTTAAGAGCAGGAGACTCAATACCAGTATCAGGTTGAGCTCTTTCAACAACAGCCAGCATAGATCCTTGAGCTTTATCTACTATCGAGCTGATTTTGTCGAACATTCCATCAAGCTTATCAGCAGAAGAGTTGACCCTCTTCGTTGCATCATTCAGATCATCTTGCAATTGGGTTATCTTGTCCATCTGTTAGTTCATCATCAGTGTGAATTGCTGATTTATGCTTTCTTCAATCTTGGCCATCTGCTGAGTCATTTCCAACATCTTTCAACAGTAGTATCCCTCAGGTCTTCACTCATACGCATACAGTGTTTGGATACATTTTCCCTTTTTGTTCTGATTGTTGTCTCGATATGCTTCGGAACAAAAAAGCTATCATCATCCCTGAACATAGTCGCCATGTTAGCACGGAATGTGTTCCTGATGTACTTCATAAGATTCTATTCGAATGATGGAGAAGTTTGGAGAATCTGCAGTACCTGACCTGCTGATGTCGAGGGGCCTTCGACCTCCAATATCTTCAGCTTGACTCCCTTGTTGGGGTTATACGTGAATGTATGCTTTTACTTTGTATAACCTATGTATTAAACACTTATTTACTGAAATAAATTATGTATCACTGTTGCTTTAAATATGATTGAATGTTATATATATTTATTGCAAACCGTTCATATAATAGCACATGTTACATTGTAGTTAACGTGGTGATACCAGATCACAGAAGATCACGTTAACAGTCCCTTGTAAACTAGTGCATGTTTCACAACCTAGATAGACCCAAACAGTTTAATGGTAGAAGTTGATGTGTAAGTCTCAGATTGGCTTGTCTTGACCAAGAGATTACACTAGTGCATTCGATGTGGTGAAGCGGACCTGCAGAGAGGATAAACTCATTCGCACTGACTTAAGGGATGAAGAGTTAGACCTCAGTGGTTGTTGATTTCTTAATCTCTGTCACTTAATAAGGACCTTGTGCGATTAGTAATTATTGCTTTGACTTATAAATGGGAAGAGAATCATTGAGACTTCGATACTCTATATCTTGGGCAATAATATTAATTGTATGACGGTTGCTAAGATTAATATAGAGAATCGTGTGCTTGCAAAGTCTTGCGTGATTGGTCCCCTTGGTGGGCTCGAAACCTTTATCATACCAAATCTTGCAAGTGGTATTAATTTTCCGGTATGGATAATAAAGCTGAGTTGTCCTTACTCCAAAGATAAAGATATTAATTAATATAAAGCTTTTCAGTGGCTTAATTAATTAGTGGACTAAATAATCTTAAACACGGGAAATAATGTCCGGGAACCATATTACCGTAATATGGGTTAAGATTGGATAGTGCAATATTAATTATATAGTGGTATTAATTAATATTAATGGACTGAATTATATTGTGGCTCAATATTGGAATTCAGAAGTCCATTGGAAGGTCCATCTTAATTCTCCTAAAGGCCCCTCAAGTAGCCCAATTATAGTCCAATAAATAAAAGGTGTTTAAAATAAAAAATAAATTTTGTTGCCTAATATTTTTGTAATTTTCGAAATTAATAAATAAAAGAGGGAGATGTTCTTGAAAAGATTTTATGGAAAGGATATAAGTATTCTTGGAATACAAGATTATCTCATAAATTCAAGAAAATCTCCCACTTGGCCTCTTTATTAGTAATTTTCGAAAATCTTGTATAAGAAAGGGAAGAATGATTTTCTTGATTTTCTTGGAAAGATTTTATGGAAAAAGATATGTATTCTTGGAATACTAGAATATCTCATAAATTCAAGAAAGATCCAATCTTGAAAATACTCTTCTAATTTTCGAAAATTTGGGATAAATAAGGATGTGGGATTTTCTGTGGACAAATACACATGGAAAGAAGAATATATTGGGTATATTCAAGATTTCTTGGAGACCAAGAAAAGATCTTTCCAAACCCTAATTTTGGACCCCAAAATTTCGAACCCTACTCCTATAAATAGGGGATAATTCATTCATCCTAAAACAATTCCATGTGCTGGAAATATTAGAAATCCACAAAGGTGGTGCAATAATTTTATTTTTCCTTTGTTTTATAAATCGTTCATCGGAGAACCTCCCACCGGGTTATTGAGCAAGGACTTGGGAATACTTGAGAAGGACTTTTGGTTGGTAGCCAGATACTTGATCCTGTCCATCTCAGACTGTCTCTCCAACGGGTACGTTTACGTAAACTCCTAGAATTTCAGCATGCTAGGATCTTTTACGTGAATTTTATTTGCATGACGTTGTTGGCGTAATTATTATTTGAATTCACTTAGGTAAATTCATGCTAGTAATAATTGTTAATTTAAATTTGTGTTTATGAGGTCATCCCGATAGATCCTGACAAACGTTATCCCAACAACTGGTATCAGAGCCCTGGTTCGGGCTCTGATCTTTTAAACTGTAATTTAAATTGTTGATCATTAAAATTGAATTTGGATAGTAGAACTGTTAGATCTATTTTGCTGGTATCCAATTGTCATGGTATTTTAATGTTCTTATTTACATGCAAATAAATTGTGGTTTTAAATTCGATTCGTTGGGATTCGTTTTGCCTCGTGAGAAAATCCACGAGTAGATTAGTTTTTTGATTTGTTCAATGTAATAGACTAGTCTAGATCTAGGTTTATTTATTTTGTAAATAAATTGAAACCGGATCGTGAACGAAGATGGAGACGGAGAATTAAAAGTGGTCGTCCAAATACTCGGACGTACGCGAGCCAAGGCGGAGCACGCAGGCTAGGCCGAAGGCCTAGCGACTGCGCGCATCGCTAGGCGGGATGCAGATGGGGCTGATGGACAACGGGGAGCTGGACGACACTGGGCGATGGGGGTGGGATAGCCGACTCGGACCAAGGCGTGCGCCTAGGCACACGTGACTCACGTTCCGGGTCGTGAGCTACTCGTTTTCCGGACGTAGTCCTAACCCAAGATGGAGGACACTCGTTAAAGAATTGTTGTGGATTCAGTGGGAGCCTTTCGAGACGAACGATGAAGGCAAAAGAAGAGACAATTTCTCAAGATCAAGATATGAAATTTAAACCATGACAGTTGGATATATGTGCCCAACTTGATTTATTTTATTTTGATGCTTGTTTTAAATTTGTGCTGTTTTATTTGTTAAATGTGTTTGCATGATTTAAAATTGTCTAAAGAAAATCTCACTTTCGAAAATTACTAAGTATGTTTTAATTGACAAATTTTATTCCGGATAATAAAATTACGTCAATATTGACCTCCATGATTTATTTATTTGTGAATTCTTTTGGAGAAATTTCCCCAACGGAACGGCTAAAAGATGGTTTACACATGAATAAATTCCCAAAAGGATGATTGTGAATTATTTTTAGTGGAGACGATGACCCTCCCAACGAGGCTCGTTCAAAATGAAGTAATAGTTCTGTATTTAGTCATGGTTATTACTTAGGTATAAAATTGATATGCATATACTTCTCCGAAGTCCCTGTCAATTTTATATTGGTCAAGTAGGAGCCGACTATTAATTTTGAATTAAAGGTTTGTAACTGTTCCTGTTTGTAACCTGCTTGAATGCGTTTAAATAGACAGATCACCCAACGTGACCTATTTAAACTTTTTTGAGATGTCGGCTGATGCATATTCATATTGTTTTGAGATTTTGATATGAATAGTGTGATCGAATTGTGTGATAAATTTGTACTTGTACAAATTGATATTTATTTCAGTTTAGCATGTCGCAACCCTTTGATCCACTGTTAATATACTTAAAGTCAATAGAATTGTATAGGAAACTATGTTGATTGGAAACGAAAAATTATGATTGTCCTAACTGCACAAAAACACAAGTGGATTTTTGACACACCAAAAATCAGATGAGCCAACTGAAGAGTCAAAAATGCGGGGCTCGTCAGATCACCTTGCGAGAGATATTGTCACTGAAAATGGTGGAGGCCAACCCCGTAAGGGATTACGTCCTCAAAATTGATGTCTCATCTGAACAAACTTGAGGTTCTGGGTGTAGATTATGATCTGGAGATCCAGATCGATTTGGTACTCCACTCTCTGCCTAGAAGTTTTGAGCAATTTGGCCTCGCTAGCAGATTTGTTGTAAGCTTTGGTCTCGGCAGAGACGTTGATGGGGGCACCAAACTCAAGGTTTGATGGCAAGTGGTCCGTCTTCATCTTCTAGGCCAAGGGAAGGCAAGAAGAAGAAGAGGACAAAAAGTCATAAGCAATCAAACTCAATTGTTGCTAAGGGCAATGGTAAGATGAAGGATGCTGGTGGTGTCAAGGAAAATCCAAAGAGGAAGTGTTTCAAGTGCGGCGAGAAAGGACATTGGAGGTCTGCCTATCCCAAGCCTAAGAGGAATGGGAAGAAAGGTAATTCTCATGCACTAGTTGTTGAAACTTGTTTAGAGGCGTATGCTACCCACTCGTGGGTAATGGATACGGGATCCACTGATCATGTTTGTTTCACGTTACGGAGTTCAAATTGACCCGGCAACTTAGTGGAAGTGAGATCCTCATCACACTGGGCGATGCTAAGAGAGTAGCAGCTGAAGCAGTGGGAGATGTGCACCTATCTTTTGAAGACAAGACTTTAGTTTTAAAAGATGTTCTTTACGTTCCTATTTTTCATAAAAACCTCATTTCAGTTTCAAAACTATTTGTTGATGGATATTCTGTTCGTTTTACTAAACAAGTTACTGTTTTTCGTAATGATGTGTTTATTTGTCATGGAACTTTAAGGAACAATCTCTATACTATTAATTGTGCACACCACTCACAAAATGCATCTTTTAACACATCGACTGTTTCAAGCAATAAGAGAAAACGTTCAGAAAAGGTGAACGAGACACTTCTTTGGCATCTAAGATTGGGTCATGTAGGTCCTGAACGGGTTTTGTGAGGGTGGAAGTCTAGAGGGGAGGGGTGAATAGACTTCCAAAACTTTTTGTGCGGATCAGGTGTGAACTGCAGATTACCCGATCAGAGTGCTAGTGTATCAGTTTAGACTGATGTTCAATCTTACTGAGTTCCTAAGGGCAGATCAGCTTGATATCTGTCATTTTAACTGAATGGTGCGGAAGCTTGTTTTTACCCGTGTGAAAAACCAGTTTTATCAATTCAGATTCTTAAGTCAGTTTTCAACCAGTTGACTAAGGTGTCAATCGACGGATCGATTGCTTGGTGCGGTCGAGCTTAACATAGAATATGTATGTTGTTTTAAACTTCGGTTGTGTGAATAGTGTAAAGCAATAAGAAAGCAAGTAAATGCACACAAGACTTTTTATAGTGGTTCGAATTTAAAACCCGTCTTCGTCCACTCTTCCCTTAACACGGGGAACCTTAACCGAACTTAACTCAAGGGACTTATACCCCTCTCGGGATGGCGAGATGTTTACCGAAGTTCTCACTCTACAAACTTAACTCAAGGGACTTATATCCTTCAAAGGATGGCCGAGATGTTTATTGAGTTCACACTCTACAGATGTTTATCGAGTTCACACTCAACCGAACTAGAAATAAGAAAACTAGAATCCCTAGTCTGAAATCTTAGTGGAACAAACTTAACCTAACTTGTGTTTGGGTAAAGAATGTTTGAGGGTTCCAACTGGAAATATATCCTGGTGTTTTAGGTAGCCAAAATGCTAGTGGATAGGATTTCTTGCTAAGAACTAATGGGATGAACACTCTAAGAATAATCTTCAAATATAGTGTTCTTTGAGTGGAGATTTTGCTGTAGCTTTTGCTTCTTTTGCGGTGTCTCCGTGTTCGTTCTTTGCTAGTTGTCTCTTATCTTCAATTGACAAGCAATCCCATTTTATAGACCTCGAAATCAAAGAACCGTTGGAGAGCAATTTGAATTTCAGGCTATATTAGGTAGGTTGTAGGATATGATTGTGACGTGCTCTGATTATCGGCGTGGCCATAGGCATCATTAGCGCCGTTTTTTTGTCCAGAAGCGTCGTATCCGCATTGTCGGCTCTTTTTTGTGCACATGTAAACTTTCTCCTTGGCTTCACGAGGCGGCACTTCAAATTTGTCCATTAGGCGATTGATATTCCTTTTTGTAGAAGATTAAATCTTGTCGGTGTATCTTTTAGATTGTTACCAGGTGTGGTGACTTGATCGAATGGCGGTCGATCTACCTTGTTGAGTCTTCAGATGCACATTGTCTTAGCTCAATATCACAGACTCTGCTGATATAGGTCTTCATGTCTTTTGATCTTGAGTGTCTCTAAGTCTCGGTATATTCGGTCATCTTTGAGTCTTGAGTTTATTCTTTGAGTCTTGAGTTTATCTGAGTCTTCAGGTTCATCTGAGTCTTCAGTGTCTATCTGAGTCTTTAGGTTCATCTGAGTCTTCAGTGTTTATCTGAGTCTTCAGGTTCATCCGAGTCTTGATGTCTTCTTGTCTTCACCGATCTTCCTTCTCTTCTTGTCTTCCGATTTGTGCTTAGTCTTGATCATCGACCTTATCCGGGTCATCCGATACTTCGACGACCTATACATATTGAGTTTCCCCTCAATATGTGACCTATCTTTACATCGACTATCTATACATTTCAATTGGTCACCTTAATGGATTCTAAGTCATCGATCCAATTAACAGTCCGAATGGTCCTATTACAACTTTGTTTGGAACTTCCATCAAAACTAAATTACTGATTTTCCAACAATTTCCCCCTTTTTGATGGAACCAAAACACTTAATCACACTTAATCAGAAAAACAGATACCATGAATGGAAATGTAGATAATGTAAACAGTACATACCTCAGAAGACAATGAGATGTTGTCTTAGAATCGATGAGATGGAATATTTCATTCAGATAGGTGTGTGCATTATAGAATACATGAAAAGCGTACCTATCATCCGATTCCAAGTTATCTTCCTCAGGTGTACTTGAACATTTGTAGTTCTTTGGGGATGCCAAACATCATGTACATCCTTTGCATTAGTTTGTCCAGCTCTTCTCTTCTATGGATCCCTCATTTTTCAGCAAGTCCATAGTAGATATTCTTGAATTTAACGGGATCTAACTTGTTGTGCGGGCGCAAAAGGTGGAAGGAGTATTTCAAAGGGTGGAGCTTACGGTATTAGTGACATGATCTTGCCTTCTTTCATCATTTATCGGTAGAAGTCCGGATACTTTGTTTCTAACGATTCGAATTCATCATCATTTTCGATCGATCTTGATGAATTGGAATCTTCTCTAGGATGTAGACTTCACATAACCATTCTCCTCGATCCGATCCCATTCAGGCAGATCTTGCAAGTCTTATGAGGGATGCCTTTAACAGTCTTGGGAAGGCATTCTTCTCCCAAGCAATCTCCTCTGCTTTGCAGACTTCGTTCTTCCTCTTCCTTCGGATGTAGCGATGTTCAATCCCTTAGCCTCTGCTAACCGCTTCTTGATTGCGGCCTCTCTTATTCTCTGTCTTATGCGCTCTTGAACTTGTTCAGAGTCATCTCGCTTTTAGTGGAGAATAGGCGGCCTTGTCTCGATCTTCCGCTTGATTTGCTTTCATCATCTTGCCTTTGCCTTTCTTTCTCCTCGAGTCTGCTTTCGGAGTTCATCTTGTTAGTCTTCTTGACTAATTTCTTAGCGAGTTCAAGGCTCTTGGCACGATCACCGATTTCCATTCTTTTACGAATCGAGCGAAGAAAAGTCTTCAATCTTAATCGACTCGACGGTAACCTCTGAAAAGAGCACTTTTTCTCGCCTTTCGTTTCTTTCATTTCCATAGCGAGATCGGTAGATGGAGTGGGCGGGTAAGTCGAATCTGATGGTTTTTGTTAGAGATGAAAAAAGTTACCAACCTGCTGTCTTGAGTCTGTTTTTTTTTCTTCTCTTTATTCTCTTTTCCTTCCCCCTTTTGGTTTCATCAAAGAGGTTGGACATCTTATGGTTCGGCGGTTAATTTAATTGCGTGAGATCTCCTATTTGAGTTCCTCGACAACAAGAGGAGTGATCCAATGGTGGCGAAGGTGCGAGGTGTAGAAGCGTCGAGAGCGCGCTTTTGATTTCATGTCTTGCTCGCTTACGTAGAAGCTAGAAAATGTTTCCAACCCATATCCAAGTGGTTGTTGGTTTTGTCGAGGATGCCCGGACACTTTCCAAAAGTACCTATGTCCGATTGAGCATCTCTGTTCGAACCGAGTTTGTCGACCGAGTTTGAGCTTCTCGATGAAGAGGATATACTAGTTGCATTACTTGACAAGGATGGCATTGTGCATCCCAACTGTGTGACTTTCGCTCCTTGTCAACTAGTTTTGCTTGCTCATCTTCAAATCGCTTCATCGGATCTGCTATGTACTGCTGCGAATTTGTCTTCAAATGCAGCCTTGATCCCATCCTGAATCTTAAAGTATGATGATCTAGGTATCGAGCTCTCATCGTGAGCGATCTGTTGGAATGTTGAAGCCTTGCCAAGTCGGGTCTCATCTGCAGCACCCATTCTTGGTTCATCGGTAGCTCCCTCATGATCTGTAGAAGGTTGAACAATTTCCTCCCTGTTATCAGCAATACCGAACCTTTCGTTAATCAACCATCTGATATCATCATCAGATGCCAATTCAACAGCACTTTCAATCCCAGCATTGTTTAGACATTTCAACTCCAAGTCTACAAAGAAATCTGATCCCAGAGTTGTCATTAGAATCAGAAATTCTTCAATGCTCTTCAGTCTGATATCCCTCCAGAACACTATCTCTTCTATCTGTTGCTGGATGCCAGGATGTTGATCCAATTCAGGGCATAGATCCAACAGATACCCTTTGATATGTTGCTTCATTATCTTAATGATGGGGCTCTGGAGCGCGAGTGAAGCAAGCAAATTACAGTGTTGAAGGGATTATGAGAGATGGACACACGTTCGTCGGATCTCTCAGGTTCTTGAGACTTGTTTGGGGATTGAGATGTTTGTAGTTCAGGTTTGTTTTCAGCGTGTTGAGGGTGTTCAGTTTCCTGAACGGGTTCATTGATTGGTGGTGTGGGAGATGTTGGTGATTTGATAGGCGAGGGTGAAGGTGAGAAGGTTTTGTGGGGAGAGGATGGTGGTGATGATTTTTTAGGAGAGGATGATGGTGATTTGGAAGTGGGCATTGGCGATCTTGCTCTCTGGAAGATCTTGGTGAGAGGCAGAGAATCAGATGGTGAGTCTTCCCCAGATTGCTCCACTTCTGTCCCTCTAACAGATTTCTCTCCTTCTGCTGCGATCATCTGCTCTTCCCTTACTTCTCTGATAGTTGGCTCAGAGCGGACTGCTATCTCTTCGTCTGATCTTACTTGCATCAGATCCTTTGTTCTGCTGACTTGCTGGGCAGAACTTGGAGTAGTTTTCAGAGGAGATGAGACTCCCTTCTGACATTTCCGCTGAGCATCTGGCTTCTTGGCCCGATCCTTCCTCTTCATCCTCTTCTCTGGAACGACCTTTTCCTGCACTTCAGATGATGCAGTTGCCTTATCTTTTCCCTTCTTTTCTCCCTTGGGTTTGGGCACATAAGGAGTTGGATCCTCATCAGATTGTCCAGGTATGGACTCATCTTTGCCCATTATGGCCTTGTGCTTTGCTTGGTATATCTTTGCTCCATTCTCGATCCATTTATAATTCTGTGGCAGCTTATTTGACAGAATGATAGAGATTTTGTGTATGAATGAGCACTTGGAAGATAAGCACACTTCATTGCTCTGGGTCAGTTCGAACTTCCCGGAGTCATTTCTCAGTCTTGCTTTGACCATACCCAACCAATCGATATCTGAAGCTTTCTTGATTAGTGCAGCCATGACACTTATCTTGTACAAAGTGACTGCATCAAGACTGTAGGTTGAGTACATGATCACCTTCTGAACAATCTCAAGTTCGTGTTCTCCTTATTTGCAGGTCTCAACAACTCGGCTTCAAGAAATCCCTTTTCTCCTACATCAGTCGTGTAGGTCTCTGGATTGATGCTTCCTCGAGTTAGGCCGAATATCCTCTGAAGATCGTCATTCGACACTCGAACTTCTATTTCGCAAACCGAAGAAATCAGGTCAGCATCAATGTCTTCATCCCTCTGCAGATTGTATAGAAACTCCAGAGCTTCATGTGCGTGGACGATGTTCTGATGTGTAGAGCAATAGCATTCAAGTCCACACGCTCACAAGCACTCCAAAATTTCCAGCGATTCAGGGTCTGAGGTGATGGTGAAGACTACGTACTTTTCATCAATGATGTCTTTCTTCATCGATGAAAAATTGCAGAACTTTTTCCCTTGGCCTGGTCGTGGAATAAGATATGCCATTTCTGTACGATATGCAAATTGATGTTTAGTTTGAGTAAGATGTTTCAATAAATACAGTCAAACTTGTAATTTTAGCATCAATTTAGCAAATAAGCGTTTAGATCTAATAAAAATTACAGAAATATATCATCACGATTTGTAAACCTAGGTACCAGAGAGAAATTGATATCATGCAATTAATTAAACAAGAAATTACCAAAAATTGATTCAAAAGATTTAGAAATCGGAAGAGTAGAATCAATTGATCTCGAAAGTAATTCTCTGAAGATTTTTTGAAAAAATTTGATCTTTTAAGAACTTTGAGAAGACGAAGTAGTGGAAAGAGGTTTTTCTGAAAAGATTTGGATTTTATAGAATACGAGGGAAACCTTTTTGCACAACTTTCCACAGTACTCAAGTATCCGTGTTTTGAAATCAGTGGCTGGGATTAGTCGGCCAAAAAGTATTTTGATCGCACGGTTGAGAAAAGTAATCTTCTCATATTTCGGACTCGAAAATTCGCAATAAAACACATTAAAAACACATTTCCAAGTCCGCATTAAAAGTTTTGCAGAGCATGCGTCATGAACAGAGTAAAACAACTTATTTAAATAACGCATGTAAGGTATTCAGAAAGGGATAAATAAGAGAACGTATCTGACTGATTGATATTGTAATCAACCAGTTACCACTTGTGATCTGATCTGGTACTTGTTGACTTTACTGATGGTAGACTTAAGCATTTCCCAACAATATCTCACTCATCTGATCAGATTCTTGCTTGAAACACTTCGTTACTTATCTGATCCACTTATCTGATACTCTTTATCCTTCAGTCTTTTTCTAATCAGCCCGTATTTACTGAAGTCAACTCCCGCCAAAAATTTTACTTCGAGGAGTCCAAAAGTCGCCTCGATTCCCAAATCGGCGCGATTTGACATTCCGTAATAATGGCATAGATATGCTGTGATTAATCACACCGTTAACTCATCCAACCATTAGCCGCGTGTTCCTTACGCGTTGTCGATGCAAATTTCTCTTAAGGTCTTCTGAGAAAATAAATTTGCATTTATACCCCTAATTTCCTTCTATAAATTAGCCTGGGGTGTTAGGCAAACAACACAACATAAACCATTTCATCTTCTTTAGCATATCCTTCATGCTTTTCCGATGAGTTCCTTATTTCCGGTGACACTTCCAGTGGGAACCTTTAGCCCTTTTCCAATGAATTCAGCTTCTCAAATCAACCATGTGCGTTCCTTCACATTGCTTTTGTCATCATCTAAGATTTCACATACGATCAATGCTAAGCTTCTTTACCACCAGGGAGGCGGATCTGCTAAGGCAAATGAGAAGGCACTTCTCCTAAGCGTATGCACCTTGCGTGCCTATCGAGATGACGGAATTAGCATCAACAGACTTAGTCTGAAACAAAACGTGAGTTTGGTATATGGTCTGCATCAGTCAACAGCTGATCTCCATATATCAAGCTCAATTTTTGCATGCGACACAAGTGTCCGTTTGGTCCTTGTGACCAACCTGTGGCACTGTGCCCCATTTAACAGCTGGAGAGCCCGTTGATCTTACGTCTGAGGGCTCCTGGCTTGGACATCCTTCAAACCCTCTCTCGCTCCTCACTTCGAAGCTTTTGAGATTGGCTCAGGATTCTAGAAGCCTCTCTGATGCCTCTTCTAGGACTGAGGGAAAATGAGAGCATCATACCTTGAACTCTCTCTCGCGTTCCCTGCCTAGGGTTGGCTTAGGCCTTATGGTTTATGACCTCCGGGTCTTCTTGTACTTGTAATACCACTTGAAGATAGCTTGTAGCATTTGTAGCTTGTGATATCACTTGTAACTTATAAATCTGACCTCCGGGTCCTTGTCAATGAAAAACTCTGTTATTCCATTGCTTTGTTGTTTCTTCTGACTTATGCGATTTGTAGCTTTAAACTTGACTTTCTTGTTGACTGTAGCTTTAATCGACTTATAAAGTAATCTTCCAATCGATCGGTTCCCTTAACGATATATCTTGAATCGATATGCTCCTTATCTCGAACTTGGATCGGCTACTTATCGACTTTTCGATCTTCTCATTATCTGAACTTGGATCGGCTCCTCGTCTGAGTTAAATCCGATCGGTTGAGATTTCTAACTCAACTGATTTCACTTAACTTGGTTAGTCTTTTAACCAACTGGTTCTGGAGATCAGTCCTTCAACCATATCTGGTGCATTTTCTCCAAGATCTAGAAGCCCTAGCTCATTGCATAACTCTCTAAATCTGATCTCAGCTAGCGGCTTAGTTAAGATATCAGCTTTCTGCTTGTCAATATGGATCTTTTCCATCCTGATATTCTTCTTTTCAACGTGATCTCTGATAAAATGGTGTCTGACATCCACATGCTTGCATCTTGTATGTAGAAACGAGGATTACGAGTGATTGCAATAAAGACTATTATCATCACGAATATAAATGCGTTCTTAGCTACGATGTTGTAATCCTCACCGGACTTAGCGGAGCGATTTGGGAACAACGACTTCACTGCGACCATATATTACGCTTGTTAGTAGATATATGTCGCCCGATGTCCGCTTCTTCGAAAACCAAAAGATCGGTTTATTTCCCGGCCCGACATGATCCTGAGGTTGACTTTCTATCGATTCTGCAACCTCCATAATCTGAATTAGAATACCCACTAAGCTCTAGATTGTCATCTGATCCTGTGTACTTTGCCTGGTAGATGATTATCCCTTCTGTACTCTGCTTGACTTGTAAACCCAGAAAGTAATTCATCTGACCCATCATGGACATCTCGAACTTCCCTTGCATCAATTTGCTTGAACTTCTCACATAGCTTCTTGTCGGAGATCCAAGATGATGTCGCCCACGAATCTGAACCATCGAATATCTTCTCCATCTTCTATTCTCAATAAGGTTACATCCCACTATTCCTTTTGTGAACCCGCCGCCTATCAAGAACCGAGAGAGTGTATCATACCAAGCTCGAGGAGCTTGTTTCAGTCAGAAAGAGCTTTTCTTTAAATCGGTACACTTGGTTGCCTTTTTTCAAAGCACGGAGGTTGTTCGACATAAACTTCCTCTCTTTGGTACCCCATTTAAGAATGCACTCTTTACATCCATCCGATACATGATGAACCCTCTGTATATGCAAAGATATGCGTAAACAAATTCGAATGGCTTCTAAAGCGAGCGACCGTGCAAAGGTCTCATCATAATCAATTCTTCCGATTGTGAATACCCCTTAGTAAAAGTCTTGCCTTATTCCCGGTTATGACATTTTTCTCATCTCTCTTGTTCTTGAATACCCACTTCGTGCCAATTCGTCTTGATGAGTTGGTCCATCCCACCAATTTCCAAACTTGATTCCTCTCAAACTGTTCGGCTCCTCCTGCATGGCTAGAATCCGACTTGCGTCTTGTAGAGCTTCCTCTCTTCATAGTTAGTTCCTTCAAAGACGATATAACAAAGATACATGGCACTTTCACCAATCGATGTCTAGTTTTGACTCTATCGGATGGGTCTCCGATAATCGGTCGGTTGGATGACCGTAATCCAGTCCTTCGCTCGATGTCGTATGTTTGGAGAACATCATCTATATCGATAGTAGTTCATTACTAGTGATTGGGAGTGGTGCGGAATTATGATCCACTTGATAAGAACATGTCTCGGTGATGTTGGACTCATCATGTGCCGATGTCCGCTCATAGGAACCGAGGAGTTCCCCCCGAACCGGATGGTTCGATTGATCTTGCCTCGGTATAATGGCTTCTTCAGCGATTTATTATGCGTACCTTTGGAGTCCGATTGACTGTTGAATCGCCAAGATCAAGTTACAGGATGTACACCATTACGTGTTCAGTTCTTTCTCCTTGATGCTTAGTGATCCATTTTCTTCGTGTGTCGGTAGCGGTTGATCCGTGCGGCTTTGTTCTCGAGGCGACTTTCTCTTGTTGAAAGATGTCTCATCAAAGACCACATGTGGTGTTTCTTCCACAACTAGGTCCGTTTGTTGTAAACTCTCGAAAGCCTTCTTTGGATGAGGAATATCCTAAGAATATGCCCTCATCGACTTGGCCTCAAAAGTCTTCAACTGACTTTTTCCATTGTTGTGTGTGAAACACTTGCACCCGAAAACATGGAAGTATGAAACACGAGGTTTTTGCCCTTCCATAGTTCATAAGGTGTTTTGAAGTGAGTCTTAGTCATAGAACATCTGTTATGATTATGGCATCTTGGTGTTGATTATACGCTTGAAAACGGCTTGGAGTGGCATGTTCAATAACATAGTCTAGCGAAATTCCTTGAGAGTTCTGTTTTCTCCGCTTCGCTACTCCATTTTGTTGTGGCGTTCTTGCAGCTGACGTTTCATGTTGTATACAAAACTCAGTGCAAAAATCAGTAATAAAGGAATTCAGGAACTCTGTACCTTTATCTGATCTGATTTTTACTATGCTGACACCCTTCTCGTTTTGTAGCTTCTTGAGCAGCTCGGGTATCTTTGTCGTTGTCTCGTTCTTCTTGTATAAGAATACAACCCAAGTGAACTTGGAATAATCATCCACGATTACTAGAGTATATTTGGATCCACTAAGACTTACTAGTGTAACTGGTCCGAATAGATCCATATGGAGCGATTCTTGATACTCTCTTTGATCTTTGGTCCGTATTCCCTTGAATGAGGCTTTAACTTGTTTTCCCTTCTGACATGCGGCACATGTCTGATCTTTGGAGAATATCTCATTCGGAAGTCCCTCAACCAAAGACATCCTTACTATCTTGTTAAGAGTTTTGAAGTTCAGATGGCTCATTCTTTTGTGCCAGAGCCAACTGCTACTTTTGGAGCTCTTAACAATTAAGCATGTATTCTTTGGGGCAAATGTTCTAATCTATTTGTGTAGATTGTGCCTTTCCTTGAACCAATTAGCAAGGTTTGTTGAGTGACTCGATTCCTAATCATACACTTGTCGCTCGAGAACTCAACGCTGAATCCGTTGTCACAGAATTGTGATACTGATAGTAGATTGTGCTTTAATCCTTTGACATACGAGACTCCAGTTACTTGTACATCATCATTCTCTAAGGTTCCGAATCCTTTGGTAAAACCAAAGTTATCATCACCGAAGAGTACACGTTGGCCTTCTTGTTCTTTGTAAGAGCTAAGGAGATGTTTGCTTCCAGTCATGTGCCTTGAACATCCACTATCGATGTACCAGATAGTTGCTTGTACACCTCCTTTGTTGGCCAGTCCCACGTGAACCTGCAATCAAATCAGGCTTTAGGTACCCCTTTGGAATTGGGTCCTGGGGGGTTAGTGGTGGATTTAGGGATCCACACAAACAGAGCACTTCTATGAAAATCAGATAGATTATAAGGTCTGATTTGTCTCCCATACATATCAACATAATCATACGTCTCTTTATATGCTTTCTGATTAGTATGATTATTCGTGTGAGCCTTGGATGACTTAGAAGACTTGGGATTTTTTCTTTTATATTTTGTCTTCTTTTAATCCAATTAATGGCTCGGTCGCGATAGCCCTAGATCTCTGGTTATAAGGGTAGGTATGACTGCTACCATCAAAAGATTCATATCTTTTTAGCATAGGTGGTCTTTGCAGTTTACCTATAGCTTGCTTATTAGGCAGCTAACCTTGATTGGGTCTCAGTTAGATTTCCTTCTTCTGAGTTGTCTCTTCGATACCTAATATGTTGATCGAGTTGAGGTTTCTTGGAAGAACCGGGTTCTTCTGTTGATTCCTCGGTGATGCTTTATCGATTAGGGGTCCATTTACATTCTCTTTACGATTAGGCTCCTGCTTACTTGCTCGTGAGTCTTTTTCCCTTATCGAGATACAAGTTTAGCTTTTAGTGTATCTTTATCGAGAGACTTCGTTTGATTACATCCTTACGAAGTGAATCAAACGGGGCTTTTGAGGATGTAGAAGGTTCTCATACCCAATTCCCTTCTTGTTAGTCGGCGTTAAAAATAGGTGTTCATATCTTGAATGGGTTTTGATGACTTCGTGAAAACCTCTATTTTCTTTGCAAAACTATCCTCGATAGATTTTAGACTCTCATGTAGTCGGAATAGGTCATCAAATTTAGCTTGAAGGATTTTGAAATCATCGACTTTTTTGTTTTGTTGATTGCTAGGCGATCTTTGATCTGCTTCTCTCGATCGGTTTAAGATTTAACTTTAGTAGCTGTTAAGTTCCTTTAACGGTTATTTACTTCCGAAAGTCATTTTTCAACTTCCATTTTAGTTTCTGAAGATTCTTGCTTTCGATAGTGTTCTCTTTAACAAGCTAAATTATTTGAAAATCCTTTGGAGGTTGTCATTTCTCCTCCTTGGCCTTCCACTATTGTATAAGTGTCTCTTCATGCTTTGCAACAACACTAGATCGTCAACAATTGCTCTCGAAGGCAAATAGGAATCATCAATTCAAGTCAATCTCTCCGGCGGTGTACTAATGATTTCTCTTCTCTTTCTCTTAGTGTGGAAATTGAAAAGCGAAGGTTTGGAGGTTACCTCTGTCATTGGTCTCCTCCTTGGTATCATCTCCTTCACTGATTTCATCGTTATCTGAGAGAATATCTTCTCTGATCTTCATGCTCGTGGAAGTCAACAACACTTGATAGTCTTATCGAATCTCCGATACTTAAAAGTCTTCTTCTGGATGAGTAGCGAGTCCTCGATTCTAGGCAAATAGGAATCATCGATTCCGGATGTAAAGATTTAGCGACGGGGCGTCTCGTCTTCATCTCTTGTCTCTTTTCGATTAAATCAAACTTGTTCTTAGGAACAAGCTACTTTCTTTCTCTTTGAAATGTCTTTCTCCTTGATTCTGGAGACTTTCATGTCCCATTTCTTGGAGAGAGATCTTAAGATCTTGTAGTTGATATCTTTGTAGTGACTCTCTTTTCTCGTAGCTTATTTATTGATCCTCCCATCGAGCTTCGATGGTCCTTGGCAACATCTTTATCTTCACCGTTACGGAACATTTCATTTCTTCATATCTCGGTGATTGCTTTCGCGGTTTTGAGATACTTTATCTTCTCCTTTGTGACTTTATCCATCGCCTCTTCATGATTATATGGATCTTTCTTACCATCAAAATTTGGGCTTTTTAAACTTACAAGACTTCCGGTGAAAATCTGGATCTCCTCAAGCTTTTGTCGATATATGATGATGGGTCCTCGTTCAATCTTCCATCATTCCTTTGCCGCTTATCTCCTAGATGGTTGCACATATATATGGTCCAATCTTTCTTCATCAATTGAAAACTTAGGCAAATCATGATACACGCCAGGAGGTTTATCCATCTTCTCTGATTTTTGAAAATGAATGATCATCTCTTTTCAAGATATGACCACAAAGATTCTTCTCTACTCAAAAGCCGATCATCCAGAACCCAGAACCATCCCAGTTCTTTCTAGTGATCCGTCTAGTCTAGTTGGCCTAAACTTCCAAAACTTTTTGTCTTTTTTTAGTTGTCTTGATAGTTACCCGATTAGAGTGCTAGTGTAGAGGATCTTCAATCTTACCAAGTGTCATTTTAAGCTGAATGGTGCGGAAGCTTGTTCTTTCAATTTTCTTAAGTCGATTTTCAACTTGAGAGGTGTCAATCGATCGCGATTGCTTAGTCTGCGGTGAGCTTAACTTAGAATATGTATGTTGTTTTAAACTTCGGCAATAAATAGTGTAAAAGCAAGTAAATGCACACAAGACTTTTTATAGTGGTTCGGACGAAACCCGTCTTACGTCCACTCTTCCCTTAACACAGGGAACCTTTAACCGAACTTAACTGCGGGACTTATACCCCTCACACGGGATGGCGAGATGTTGTTTACCGAGTTCTCACTCTACAAACTTAACCTCACGGGACTTATATACTTCAAAGGATGGTCGAGATGTTTATTGAGTTCACACTCTCTACGATGTTTATCGAGTTCACACTCAACCTAACTAGAAATCGAAAACTAGAATCCCTAGTCTGAAATCTTCCGGGAACAAACTTAACATAACTTGTGTTTGGGTAAAGAATGTTTGAGGGTTCCAACTGGAAATCTATCCTGGTGTTTTAGGTAGCCAAAATGCTAGTGGATAGGATTTCTTTCTAAGAACTAATGGGATGAACACTCTAAGAATAATCTTCAAATATAGTGTTCTTTGGCGGAGATTTTCTTTGTAGCTTTTTTCTTCTTTTCGGTGTCTCCGTGTTCGTTCTTTGCTAGTTGCCTCTTATCTTCAATTGACAAGCAATCCCATTTTATAGACCTCGAAATCAAAGAGCCGCTGGAGAGCAATTTGAATTTCGGGCTATATTAGGTAGGTTGTAGGATATGATTGTGACGTGCTCCTATTATCGGCGTGGCCGTAGGCATCATTAGCGTCGTTTTTGTCCGCAGCGTCGTATCCCGCATTGTCAGCTCTTTTTGTGCAAGTGTCGTTTTCTCCTTAACCCGCGGGTGGCACTTGAAATTTGTCCATTAGGCGATTGATATTCCTTTTGTAGAAGATTAAGTCTTATGCGGTGTATCTTTTAGATTGTTACCGGTGTGGTGACTTGATCGAATGGCGGTCGATCTACCTTGTTGAGTCTTGAGGATGCATATTGTCTTAGCTCAATATCACGGACTCTGTGATATAGGTCTTTTGTCTTTTGATCTTGGTCTCTCGAGCCTCGGCAGATTCGATCATCTTTTGAGTCTTGAGTTTTATTCTTTGAGTCTTGAGTTCATCTGAGTCTTCGTGTCTATCGAGTGTTCGAGTTCATCCCGAGTCTTGATGTCTTCTTGTCTTCACCTGATTTTCTGACTTCTTGTCTTCTGATTTGTGCTTAATCTTCTGATCATCTGACCTTACTTGGGTCATCTGATACTTCGACCTGACCTATACATATTAAGTTCCCCCTCAATATGTGACCTATATTTTACATCAGCTATCTATACATTTCAGTTGGTCATCTTAATCTGATTCTAAGTCATCAGTCAGCTAACAGGTCTGACTGGTCCTATTACAACCTGTTTTGGAACTTCCATCAAAACTAAATTACAGATTTCCCAACAGGTCATATTAATCTAAATAGGATCTAAAGGTTGGTGAAAGATGGTTCATTGTCAGACCTACAGATGGAACCATTTCCAACCTGCGAATCATGTTTGGAGGGTAAAATGACCAAGAGGGCATTTGGAGCCAAGGGGAATAGAGCCACATAAGTGTTGCAAATCGTTCACACTGACGTGTGTGGTCCAATGTCAACCAACGCTAGAGGTGGCTATGAGTATTTCTTGACGTTCACTTATGATTACTCAAGGTTCGGGTA
The DNA here is from genome assembly GCA_037126765.1 of Stenogyne calaminthoides. NCBI lineage: Eukaryota > Viridiplantae > Streptophyta > Magnoliopsida > Lamiales > Lamiaceae > Stenogyne > Stenogyne calaminthoides. The sequence continues at coordinate 14,517,152 of JBBCBC010000018.1, forward strand.
CATTTTCCTGATGAAACACAAATCGGAAACCTTTGATAAATTCAAAGAGTTCAAAGCCAAAGTGAAGAATCATATGGAAAAGAGTATCAAGTTTCTATGAACTGATCGTGGAGGCGAATACCTCAGCGATGAGTTTTTGAACTACCTGTCAGACGAGGGCATTGTTTCCCAGTTGACTAAACCAGGAACCCCTCAACAAAACGGGGTTGCAGAACGAAGAAACAGAACACTCTTAGAAATGGTCAGATCAATGATGAGTTATTCAGATCTTCCCAAGTTATTTTGGGGTTATGCCTTGGAAACAACGGCTTGTGTTCTGAGTTTGGTGCCATCCAAATTGGTTCCCAAAACCGCTAAAGAGTTGTGGACTGGGCGCAAGCCCAGTCTAAGACATCTTAGAATTTGGGGGTGTCCGGCATACGTGCTAGACAAGGAAGCCGGTAAGTTGGATGCACGTTCGGAACTAAGGTTGTTTATAGGATATCCCATGGGAACGAAAGGGTGTATGTTCTATGGTCCCGAAGATCAAAAGGTGGTAATAAGTACGCACTTTAGATTTTTGGAAGAAGAATTTATGAACAATAGAAAGCCCAAAAGTGAGATTACCTTAGACGAAATAAGAGGGCAAACTCTTATACCAACTGTACAAGTTGATATACCAAGCGTCACACCAACACAACCGGAACCTCGACTTAGTGAGAGGGTTGTTCGACAACCTGAGAGATTCATGGGTATAGGAGAATCTTGTTGGGGAATTAATGGCACGGATCTATTCGGGATGAATATTTAAATACAAATTTAATTCTAACAATTATTACTAGCATGAATTAATCCTATATTAATTCAAATAATAATTCAACAACAAATCATGCATATAAACAGTTCACATAAATCCTACGCATGCGGAATTGCTACGGGTTTACGTGAACTAACCTCTTGGAGTGGCAATGGTCTCGTCCATAAAAACACACCGAAAAGCCTTCCCAAGTATTCCCTAGTCCTTGCTCGTCAATCCGGTGGAAGGAAGCTCGCGAACAATTAACAAGAGAGAAAATAAAAATTTGTTGCACCACCTTTGTGGATTTTACTAATTTTTCCGGCACATGGAATTGTTCTTGGGGATGAAGAAATCATCCCCTATTTATAGATAGGTGGTGACCGATTTTTTTCATGGAATAGGGAGGAAAAAATCTTATCTTGATCTCCAAGAAATCTTGAATATATCTCCTATATATTGTTTTCTCCATAATTAAAATATTCCAAAAAATCCCACCTTCTCTTGTTATGGTTATTTTCGAAAAAATAAGGATAAAGATTCCAAGATTTGGATCTTCTTGAATTTATGAGATATACCTGTATTGCAAGAATACATATCTTCCATAATATCTTTTCAAGAAAATCAAGAAAATCTTTCTTTCCCTTATTCTTTCAAAATTTTCGAAAATAACATATAAATAACCAAGTAGGAGATTTCTTGAATTTAATGAGATAATCTTGTATTTCAAGAATACATATCTTCATTTCATAACAAAATTCAAAGAAAAAATTTTCTCCCTTTTATTTATATTTTTCAAATTAATGAGGAAAAATAGCAACAAAATTTATTTTATTTTTAAACACCTTTTCCAAATTATTGGACTTTATGTTATAAATATATATTTAGGAAATTAAGATTCCATGGATATTTAAATTATCAATATTGAGCCACAATATTAAACAATTTTTTTAATTAATCCCATACATAATTAATAAGACTATCCATCTTAACCCATATTTGATTACTCCAATTATTTCCGTAAATTATCTAGCATTAATTTTCAAGCCATAATCCCATTAATTAATATCTCCCATTATTATCCATCAAAAACTAGTTCCACTTGCAAGATTTTAAAACTTATAACCTCCAACATGTCTCGTGCATAGATTCTCCGTTAAATCTTAGCAATCGCATGTGACCAATAATGTCACCCAAGATATAAAATATTGAATCTAATATTCTCACCCAATAAGTCAAAGCAAAGAATTACTAACCACATGCGATCCTATTTAAGGGGCGGAGATTAAGAAATAACAACCCAGGTTCTTTCTTCCACAAGAATTTGTCCTCCTGTGTCCCTATTCGAATGTAAACATGCACTAGTGTAATCTCTTGGTCAAGACAAGCCCTTTACACTTCAACCTTTCCGGATTGTTCATTTCCATCTAGGTCGTGAATGGTGTACTTTTTGGTACAAGGTTTAATTTAATCTTACGTGATTGCCACTAAATTAACTAATCTAACCGTATTATTTATTGAACAATTATACAAGAAATATATGTAACATTCGATGATATTTAAAGATGGTATTTTTTTTTCAAATGTGTTTGTTTGATTATACAAAGTAAAAGCATACTTTCCTTATAATTGCTCCCACTTATACTCAAAGTCTCGCTTTTAAGTATACTACAACATTCTCACAATAAGTGACATATAATGTCACCTTAATATCACCCACTTATACTCAAAGCAGATTAGCAAACAGTCTTGACACCCATTCCTTCCACATGTCTCTCGAATGTGATACATCTTCGACGCGATCTTTGCCACCTCTATATCTCCTCTTAATGATTTCTCGTATAAGATGGTATTTCCTTTCAATGTGTTTTTTGGCCTTGTGGGCTCTTGGTTCCCTTGAATTTGCAACCGCTTTGTCACAATAAATGCTGACTATCTTTGGGCAAATATCCAAGTCCACTAGGAAGTTCTTGAGCCAAACCGCTTCTTTTCATCTATTACTACATATTAAACTTCCATGGTAGAATCTGCGATGCATTTACGCTACGCTTCTCCATGTCATGGCTCCTCCCCATGCAAAACACACTCTGGGAGGTAGATTTTTTGGAATCTAAGTTTGATTGGAAATCCGAGTCCGTGTGGCCGATGGGGATTAGACTATCGATGATAAACCAACATTCTATCTCGAGTTCTTTTCGGATACTTGAGAATGTTTTTTAACTACCGTCGAATGTTCTTTCCCGGGTTACTTTGATATCTTGCCACCATGCCAATCGACAAAGCGGATATCCGGTCTCGTGCACAACATTGCATACATAAAGGCTTCCGACGGTAAAGCATAAGGAATGTCTTTCATGTCATCTATCTCCTTTTGTGTCTTAGGGCGCATTTCCTTGGATAGATGGATTCCATGCCCGAAAGGTCTGAAGCCTTTCTTGGAATCTGCATCTTTGAATCGTTTCAAGGCGATGTCTATGTATGAAGCTTGCGATAAGCCTATCATCCTTTTCTTGCGATCTCGAGTGATCTTGATCCCAAGGATGTGCCCGGCTTCCCCTAAGTCCTTCATATCAAACTGATTTGAAATCCATGCCCTTACGTCTGATAACACCTTTACATCGTTCTCGATTAGCAGAATGTCATCTACGTATAGTACTAAGAATACCAATGCAGTTTCGACACGCTTTTTGTACACACAACTTTCGAACTTGTTTTGATCAAACCCATAAGACTTTATAACATGATCAAAACATTGGTTCCAAGCTCTGGATGCTTGTTTGAGTCCGCAAATGGACTTCATGAGCTTACAAACTAGGTGTTCTTGGCCCTTTTCAATGAAGCCTTGGGGTTGTTGCCTATAGATTTCTTCATCAAGACTTCCGTTAAGGAAAGTTGTCTTGACATCCATTTGCCAGATTTCAAAATCGAGATGCGCAGCAATCGACAAGAGAATTCGGATGGACTTGAGCATTGCTACAGGTGAAAAGTTTCCTCATAGTCGATCCCTTCTTTCTGAGTATAACCTTTCGCCACAAGCCTTGTCTTGAAGGTTTCCACCTTCCCGTCCGGTCCTCTTTTTCTCTTGTATACCCACTTACAACCAATGGGTTTGACCCCATTAAGTGGTTCGACTAGCTCCCACACTCTTTTATGATCCATAGAACCCATTTCGGCTTTCATTGCTTTTTGCCAAGAAACCGCATCCTTGTCTTGGATTGCCTCATCATATGTCCATGGGTCCGATTAGTCTTGTCCTGAATCAAGTCCGAGGACTCTCCTATCCCCATGAATCTCTCGGGCTGTCTCACAACCCTCCCACTACGACGAGGTTTTGGTTGTGTAAGTGTGTCGTTTGGTATGTCATCTTGTACAGTTGGCAATGAGGTTAGCCCCCTTAGCTCATTTAAGGTAATCTCATTGGGTCTTCTTTACGTTCATATAGTCTTCTTCCAAAAATCTAAAGTGGGTGCTTATTACCACCTTTTGATCTTGGGGACCATAGAACATACACCATTTTTGTTCCCTCGGGGTATCCTATAAACAACCTTAATTACGATCGAGGATCCAATTTTAAAACTTCCTTGTCCAACACGTAGGCGGACACCCCCAAATTCTCATGTGTCTCAAAAACTGGGCTTCCCGTCCACAATTCTTTGGGAGTTTTGGGAACCCGATTTGGATGGCACCAAGTTCAGAATGTAAGCCGTTGTTTCAAGGCATGACCCCGAGCGACTTGGGAAGATCCGCATAACTCATCATTAATCTAACCATTTCCAAAAGAGTTACATTTTATTAAACTCTGCAACCCCATTTTGTTGAGGGTTAAAGGTGCGATTAGGTGGGATACAATCCCTTCATCTGACAAGTAGTTCAAAAATTCATCGATGAGGTACTCACCTCCACGATCAGATCATAGAGACTTGATACATTTTTCCCTATGATTCTCTGCTTGAGCCTTAAATTCTTTGAATTTCTCAAAGGTCTCAGATTTATGCTTCATAAGGAAAATATAACCGTACCTTGAGTAGTCATCAATAAAAGTGACGAAATACTCATAACCTCCTCTTGCTTTGGTTGAAATTGGACCACATACGTCTGTGTGAACGATTTCTAACACTTCTTTGGCTTTATTCCCCTTGGCTCCGAATGCCCTCTTGGTCATTTTACCCTCCAAACATGATTCGCATGTTGGAATTGGTTCAACTTGGAGAAACTCCAGTGAACCGTCTTTTACCAACCTTTGGATCCTCTTTAGATTAATATGTCCCAATCTTAGATGCCATAGAAGTGTCTCGTTCACGTCTGATGAACGTTTTCTTTTATCGGAAACAGTTGATGTGTTATAGGATGCATTTAAATGAGTGGTGTGCCTGATTAATTGTATAGAGATTATTCGACAACGTTCCATGATAGATAAATTTATCATAAAGAGAAATGGTAACAACTTTATCAAAAGTAATCGAATATCCATCAAGGTAAAGTTTAGAAACCGAAATTAAATTCTTTCTAAAATTCGGAACGTAAAGAACATCTCTTAAAATTAAAACTCTGTCTCCAAAAGACAGGTGCACTTCTCCCATCGCCGGGTTTGCCACCACTCGTAGAAGATCGCCCGAGTGTGATGAGGATCTCACTCCCACTAAGTTGTCGGGTCCGCTTGAACCCCTGTAAAGTGAAACAAACATGATCAGTGGATCCCGTATCCACCACCCATAGATGGGAGGCATACGCCGCTAAGCAAGTTTCAACAACTAGTGCGTGAGAATTACCTTTCTTTCCATTCCTTTTGGGTTTGGAACAGGCTGGCCTCCAATGTCCTTTTTCACCGCATTTGAAGCACCTCTCCTTAGTTGGCTTGCTCACTCCTCCACCTCCCTTCACCTTTTCTTTGCCTTTGGCAACACTTGAGTTCACTTGCTTGTGGCTTTTGTCATTTTTCTTGTTCTTACCACCCCTTGGCCTAGAAGAAGAAGAAGGTCCATTTGCCACCAAGGCTTGGCTCTTTTGCCCTAATATCGCCTCTGCCGAGACCAAAGCTTGCAATAGATCAGGCATCGAGAACTTCTGATTGTTCATCTGGTAGCTCAGCCTGAACTGTTCAAAACTTTTCGGCAGAGAGTGGAGCACGAAATCGATTTGGGTCTCGATGTCGTATTCAGCGCCAAGTACCTCAAGTTTGTTAAGGTGAGCCATCATCTGGAGAACGTGCTCCCTTAGGGGCATTCCCTCCCCCATTTTCATAGAGAGCAAGTCCCACATGGTGATCTGACGAGCCACACGGTTCTGATGTTGAAACATCGCTTTAAGACTAGTCATGATGTCTGCAGCGGTCTCAACGTTCTGGTGTTGGTGTTGCAACACATCTGACATTGAAGCCAAGATGGTACACTTTGCCATTTCGTTGGAACGCTCCCAGTCAGCATACTCTTTCTTAACCGATTTAGTTGACTCATCATTTGGATTTTCTGGTTTAGGTGTAGTGAGAACCCAGTTATGGCTTTGTGCAGTGAGGACAATAGTAAGTTTACGACTCCAATCAATGAAGTTTTCACCAGTAAGCAAGTTGTCTTTAAGTATATTGAACAGTGGATTAAAAGGTTGCGACATGATGAACTGAAATAAATAATAATATGCATAAGCACATGTTGGGAGATGAATTTAATAAAAGAGACTTTGATTAGATCCCAAAACCCCTGAGTATGACATGTTCAGGATAATCTTGATAGTTGAGTCAGGATTCAGTTTTAGAGTATTCAGGATGTTATCTGCACCATGTATAGTCAGCAGATATAGATCAGGTTAGATTCTGAAGTTTCAAAGATGAAATCGAGAAACTCAAGACTTCAAGATGAAACTGAACTTCGATATGAGATGAGAAATCGAAGACTTCGATATGAAGACTTCGAGATATCGGTCGAGATATCACTTTGAAGACTCGATCACCAAGACTCGAAGACTCAAGATCTTACCTAGAGTGAAGATACTGAAGGCAAGTAGTTACTAAAGACTCAATAATCTACTGAATGCTTAGTATAACTTGAATGTTCCGAGGCACTGAATAATATCTATCTGAAGGATACAATACTGAGAAAAATCGCGAATACTCAAGAAAATAGATATTGCCCAAGACATTCACATGCAGACAAAAGGAACTACAACTAAGTGTCGTTAAGGTTATATCACTCAGAGATATTGACCAAAAAAGAGTCGTTATGTTTGTCTACATTTACTAAAGACAAGAGCCAATCAGAGGAAGACATCATCGTACATTCTTCGACCTTTGAAAGCGACAGGTCACTGAAGCATGTCAGTAGTACTATGTTCCAGACTGCAAAAAGTGGTGAGTGGCTGCATGAAAAGCATATTGCCTAAAACATGCAAGGGAGTATTCAAACCCAAAAATAGCCGTTCATCACACACCATAAGAGGAAACTCATGAAGTTATCTCTTCCAACGGATAGTTTTTCAAGAGTGACCTTGGTGTTTGCCTATAAATACTTGTGACCCTCTACATTGAAGGTTACGGGAAATTTGTAAGCAAATCAAGAGCTCAAACTTATTATTGCAAGTTGAAGCACTAGAAAACCCAAGAATTTCCCAAGTGCTTTACATTGAAGAGAGCTCATTCACTAAGCCTAGTTTTGATAAGATATATTCAATGCTTAGTAGAGATATCCTAGCCTTTGCATTGTACTTAATTGTAAAGGATATTTCATCCTAGTTGGAAACCAACCAAGAAACCCCAAACCCTTTGTAAGGTAGTTTGAGTGTGATTGTTGGTGAGTTGGAGTTGTAAAGAGTTAGTAAACTACATTGAGGTAGTCAGAAAACTCTAGAGAAGAAGTGAGTAAACTATCTTGGATAGTCAGAAAGCTTGTGTGTGTTTTGAGTAAGTAAACTACAGTGAGGTAGTCAGAAAGCTCAAAGTAGAAAGGTTAGTAAACTACATTGAGGTAGTCAGAAAACCTTAGGAAGTGGTTAAGGAATTTCTCTGAAGGTCAGAGAGAGTGGACGTAGGAGCTTGAGTCTCTGAACCACTATAACTTGCTGTGTTGTTTTGCTTTCTGTACTGCATTGATTATCTGTTGCATATCTTTAACTGAAAGCATATTTTCACTGATATTCAGTTGGAACCAATCCACTGAACTTGCATCTAACTGATCACAGCCTTAATCATTGTTTCATTAAAAGGAAGGTTTTTAGCAAAGCTAAAAACGAGTATAAACTTAGGGTCAACCATTCCGCACATCTGAGTAGCTATCCAAGCAGCTCAGGATCTCTGGAAACTCAGGCTCAGTTGGGATTATCGAGGCTTACAAGCGATTCAGGATCACCTCTCGGGTAGACTTTGACTTCGAGGCGTCTGTGCTTCTCAGGGCCAAATCATCAAGACAACCTGACCCATCTGACCTCAGTGAAGAAAAGTTTTAAAAATTACTGAACACGTGTATTCCCCCCATACACGTGTAAGACTCGTTTGCACCGGGACCAACAACACAAATATATCACAAAATTCGATCACATGTTTCATATTAAAATCTAAAAAATATGAACATGCATCAGCCAACATCTCAAAACAGTTTAAATAAGCCACGTGGGGTGGGTCATTATTTAAACACATTCAAAGCGTGTTACAAACAAGAACGATTTACAAACCTTTAATAACTAGATTAATAGTTGGCTCCCACTTGACCAATATAAAATTGATAGGGACTTCGGGGAAGTATATGCATATCAATTTTATACCTAAGTAATAACCATGATTAAATACAAAATTATTATTTTGCTTTGAACGAGCCTCGTGGGGAGGGTCATCGTCGCCACTAGTAATAATCCACAATCATCCATCTGGAATTTATTCATGTGAAAAGCTATCTTTTGACCGTCCGGGGAAATTTTCTCCAAAAGAATTCACAAATAAATAAGTCATGGAGGTCAAAAATTAATTCAATTTTATTATCCATAAAATTGTCAATTAATTATTTAAGCATACTTAGTAATTTTCGAAAGTGAGATTTTTCAAAACGTTTTCTCATGCATCGCAAATTTAAACACAATTTAAATAAGCATAAAATAATGCATAAACATCAAGACAAAAAATTAAACATATTGGTCACACATATCCAATTATCACGGTTAATTTTTTCATGTCTTGATCTCGAGTCTTCTTTTGCCTTCATCGTTAAGTATCGAAGGTTAAGCACATCTAGTGATGTCATCGACCCAGCTCGCAGGTCGAAGTGCACATCTTGCCTCCCGCCCGTGTCGTCGGGGCCCGTCTTGTCTGACTTGCGCCAACCTTACGTCGCCCAGAAGGTGCTTTCGCGGCCTTTCAGGCGAATCTCGGCAAGGGTCAATCGGCGCAGAATCAGTCGCGCGAGCCCGTCGCAGCGCTTCCCGCCTTCCCTCACCGTGTCGCCGCGTCGCCCTCGGCAGCAGCGCCCGCCGCCTCACGCCCCGGCGGCGCTCGCTCGCCGCCATGATCGCCTACTTTGGCGGCTTACGCACACGAGGTTGCCCACACCCTTGCGCCTGGGTGATCCATGTGGCCGGCGGCCCGATGGCCTCGCCCCCGTGCGCGTCGTGCACCGGTTCATCGGCGCGTGCCACCTTTGCACGCGTTTAAGCGCTACATAAAATTACTACGCCTTGCCTGGATCCGTCTTTTAATTCTTCATCTCATTCCTCGTTTTCCGATCCGGTTACAATTTATTTACAAAAATAAATAAACCTAGATCTAGACTAGTTTATTACATTGATCAAATAAAACAAACTCTAATCTACTCGTGGATTTTCTCACGAGCAAAACGAATTCGAACGAATCGAATTAAAAAAAACAATTTATATGCATGCACAAATAAACACATTAAATTTCATGACAATTGGATACCTGCAAAAAAGATCTAGCAATTCTACTATCAAATTTCAAATTTAATAAAAACGAACTAAATTACAATTTAAATTTCAGAGCCCGAAACCGAGGCTCTGATACCAGTTGTTGGGGAATTAATGGCACGGATCTATTCGGGATGAATATTTAAATACAAATTTAATTCTAACAATTATTACTAGCATGAATTAATCCTATATTAATTCAAATAATAATTCAACAACAAATCATGCATATAAACAGTTCACATAAATCCTATGCATGCGGAATTGCTACGGGTTTACGTGAACTAACCTCTTGGAGTGGCAATGGTCTCATCGATAAAAACACACCAAAAAGCCTTCTCAAGTATTCCCTAGTCCTTGCTAGTCAATCCGGTGGAAGGAAGCTCGCGAACAATTAACAAAAGGGAAAATAAAAATTTGTTGCACCACCTTTGTGGATTTTACTAATTTTTCCAGCACATGGAATTGTTCTTGGGGATGAAGAAATCATCCCCTATTTATAGGTAGGTGGTGGCCGATTTTTTGTCATGGAATAGGGAGCAAAAAATCTTTTTTTGATCTCCAATAAATCTTGAATATATCTCCTATATATTGTTTTCTCCATAATTAAAATATTTCATAAAATCCCACCTTCTCTTGTTATGGTTATTTTCGAAAAAATAAGGATAAAGATTCCAAGATTTGGATCTTCTTGAATTTATGAGATATACATGTATTGCAAGAATACATATCTTCCATAATATCTTTTCAAGAAAATCAAGAAAATCTTTCTTTCCCTTATTCTTTCAAAATTTTCGAAAATAACATATAAATAACCAAGTGGGAGATTTCTTGAATTTAATGAGATAATCTTGTATTTCAAGAATACATATCTTCATTCCATAACAAAATTCAAAGAAAATCTTTCTCCATTTTTATTTATATTTTTCGAAATTAATGAGGAAAAATAGCAACAAAATTTATTTTATTTTTAAACACCTTTTCCAGTTATTGGACTTTATGTTGAGCTACTTGAGGGGCCTTTAGGAGAATTAAGATTGGACCTTCCAATGGATCTTGAATTATCAATATTGAGCCACAATATTATTCAAGCCCATAAATATTAATTAATCTCACTACATAATTAATATTGCACTATCCATCTTAACCCATATTACAGTCAATATGGCTCCCGGTTATTATTTCCCGTGTTTAAGATTATCTAGCCCATTAATTAATTCAAGCCACTGAAATAGCTTTCCATTAATTAATATCTTTTGTCCTTGGTTAAAGAAATCGGTTCAACATTATTATCCATACTTAAACCTAGTTCCACTTGCAAGATTTGGTATGATAAAACTTATGAACCTCCCAAAGCAAAATCGAACAAAAAGCGTGCTTTCACCGATTCTCCGTATTAAATCTTAGCAATCGCATGTGACCAATAATATTGCCCAAGATATAAAGTATTGAATCTCGTTGATTCTCTACCCGTAATAAGTCAAAGTAATAATTACTAACCACACGCGATCCTATTTAAGGGACGAAGATTAAGAAATAACGAACCACTGAGGTCTAATTCTCCTAGTTCGATTCAAAGAATTTGTCCTCCCAGTAGGACCTATTCAAAGGTACTAAACATGCACTAGTGTAATCTCTTGGTCAAGACAAGCCAATCTGAGCCTTACACTTCAACCTTTCACGATGGATTGTTCATTTCTATCTAGGTCGTGAATGGTGTACTTTTGGTTACAAGGGACTGTTAATTTAATCTTCTGTGATCTGGTATTACTAAATTAACTACAATGTAACACATAATATTTATTGAACAGTTATGCAGTAAATATATGTAACATTCGATGATATTTAAAGCATCAGTGACAAACAATTTTTTTCAGTGAATTAGACCGAAATTCAGTTTGATTATACAAAGTAAAAACATACTTTCCAGTATAATCCCGACAAATCTTCGGATTTGGTCCCCAGGGATAATGAATCAGACCCATGGTCCTACAAGGAGGCAGTCCAAGATAAGGATTTTGAATCCTGGCAAACTGCGATGGAAGCCGAGATGGGCTCAATGGATCATAATCAAGTGTGGGAGCTAGTGGAACCATCCAGTGGGGTAAAACCCATTGGATGCAAGTTGGTCTACAAGAGAAAAAGAGGACCGGACGGGAAGGTCGAGACCTTTAAAGCTAGGCTTGTGGCAAAGGGATACACTCAAAAGGAGGGTATCGATTATGAAGAAACCTTTTCGCCTGTAGCCATGCTTAAGTCCATCCGTATTCTCTTGGAAATAGCTGCGCATCTAGATTTTGAGATCTGGCAAATGGATGTCAAGACAGCTTTCCTTAACGGGAGTCTTGACGAGGAAATCTATATGCAACAGCCCGAAGGTTTCATCGCGAAAGGCCAAGAACACCTTGTTTGCAAGCTAAGGAAGTCCATTTATGGACTAAAGCAAGCATCTCGGGCTTGGAACCAATGTTTTGATCATGTAATCAAGTCTTATGGTTTTGATCAAAACGAGTTTGAAATTTGTGTGTATAAGAAGTGTGACGGAACTACCTTGGTATTCTTAGTACTATACGTAGATGATATTCTGCTCATCGGAAACGATGTAAAGGTTTTGTCAGACGTAAGGATATGGCTGTCAAAATAGTTTGATATGAAGGACTTAGGGGAAGCCGGTCATATTCTTGGGATCAAGATCACTCGAGATCGAAAGCTTCATACATAGACATTGTTTTGAAGCGATTCAGCATGCAAGATTCCAAGAAAGGTTTTATACCCTTCAGGCACGGAATCCATCTATCGAAAGACATGTGTCCTAAGACACAAGGGGAGATAGATGACATGAAAGGCATTCCTTATGCGTCGGCAGTAGGGGGTCTTATGTATGCAATGCTGTGCACGAGACCGGATATTTGCTAAGCCGTTGGCATGGTAGCGAGATATCAAAGTAATCCCGAAAGTCAACACTGGACTGCAGTAAAGAACATTCTAAAGTATCTGGGATGGAATGTTGATTTACTAGTCGGACAATTTGTTTCCAGTCGGATACACGGACTCATATTTCCAATCAGATATAGATTCCAGAAAATCTACCTTGGGTAATATGTTTTGTCTGGGGGAGGAGCTGTAACATGGAAAAGCGTTAAGCAGAAATGCATCGCATATTCTACCATGGAAGCCAAATATGTAGCTTCTTGTGAAGCAGCGAAAGAAGCGGTGTGGCTCAAGAACTTCCTAGTGGACTTGGACGTTGTTCCGAATTTGCCCAGCACAATCACGGTTTTTTGTGATAATGTCGGAGCAGTTGCAAATTCAAGGGACCCGAGAGCCCACAAGGCCAGCAAACACATTGAATGGAAATACCATCTTATACGAGAAATCGTTAAGAGATGAGATATAGAGCTGGCAAAGATCGCGTTGGAAGACAACCTAGCTGATCCATTCACAAAGGGTCTGCCTCTGTTAACATTAGAGAGACATGTGGAAGGAATGGGTGTCAAGAGCATTGCCAATCTGCTTTGAGTATAAGTGGGATATATATTATTAGGTTGATGTAGGTGACATTAGATGTCACTGTTTAATACATCAGACGTGTTGTGGTATACTTAAAAGCAGACTTTGAGTATAAGTAGGAGATTGTTGGGGTTATACGTGAAAGTATGCTTTTACTTTGTATAACCTATGTATTAAACACTTGTTTACTGAAATAAATTATGTATCACTGTTGCTTTAAATATGATTGAATGTTATATATATTTATTGCAAACCGTTCATATAATAGCACATGTTACATTGTAGTTAACGTGGTGATACCAGATCACAGAAGATCACGTTAACAGTCCCTTGTAAACTAGTGCGTGTTTCACAACCTAGATAAACCCGAACTGTCTATTGGTAGAAGTTGATGTGTAAGTCTCAGATTGACTTGTCTTGACCAAGAGATTACACTAGTGCATTCGATGTGCTGAAGCGGACCTGCAGAGAGGATAAACTCATTCGCACTGACTTAAGGGATGAAGAGTTAGACCTCAGTGGTTGTTGATTTCTTAATATATATCACTTAATAAGGACCGTGTGCGATTAGTAATTATTGCTTTGACTTATAAATGGGAAGAGAATCATTGAGACTTCGATACCCTATATCTTGGGCAATATTATTAATTGTACGACGGTTGCTAAGATTAATACAGAGAATCATGTGCTTGCAAAGTCTTGCGTGATTGGTCCCCTTGGTGGGCTCGGAACCTTTATCATACCAAATCTTGCAAGTGGAATTAATTTTCCGGTATGGATAATAAACCTGAGTTGTCCTTACTCCAAGGATAAAAATATTAATTAATATAAAGATTTTCAGTGGCTTAATTAGTTAGTGGACTAAATAATCTTAAACATGGGAAATAATGACCGGGGGCCATATTACCGTAATATGGGTTAAGATTGTATAGTGGAATATTAATTATATAGTGGTATTAATTAAAATTAATGGGCTGAATTATATTGTGGCTCAATATTGGAATTCAAAAGTCCATTGGAAGGTCCATCTTAATTCTCCTAAAGGCCCCTCAAGTAGCCCAATTATAGTCCAATAAATAAAAGGTGCTTAAAATAAAAAATAAATTTTGTTGCCTAATATTTTTGTAATTTTCGAAATTAATAAAGAAAAGAGGGAGAGGATTTTTTCTTGAAAAGATTTTATGGAAAGGATATAAGTATTCTTGGAATACAAGATTATCTCATAAATTCAAGAAAATCTCCCACTTGGCCTCTTTATTAGTAATTTTCGAAAATCTTGTATAAGAAAGGGAAGAATGATTTTCTTGATTTTCTTGGAAAGATTTTATGGAAAAAGATATGTATTCTTGGAATACAAGAATATCTCATAAATTCAAGAAAGATCCAATCTTGAAAATACTCTTGTAATTTTCAAAAATTTGGGATAAATTAGGGTGTGGGATTTTTTGTGGAAAAATACACATGGAAAGAAGAATATATTGGGTATATTCAAGATTTCTTGGAGATCAAGAAAAGATCTTTCCAAACCCTAATTTTGGACCCCAAAATTTCGAACCCTACTCCTATAAATAGGGGATGAATTCATTCATCCCAAACCAATTCCATGTGCTGAAAATATTAGAAATCCACAAAGGTGGTGCAACAATTTTATTTTTTTCCTTTGTTTTATAAATCGTTCATCGGAGAACCTCCCACCGGGTTATTGAGCGAGGACTTGGGAATACTTGAGAAGGACTTTTGGTTGGTAGCCAGATACTTGATTCTGTCCATCTCAGACTGTCTCTCCAATGGGTACGTTTACGTAAACTCCTAGAATTTCCGCATGCTAGGATCTTTTACGTGAATTTTATTTGCATGACGTTGTTGGAATATTTATTATTTGAATTCACTTAGGTAAATTCATGCTAGTAATAATTGTTAATTTAAATTTGTGTTTATGAGGTCATCCCGATAGATCCTGGCAAACGTTATCCCAACATCCCTCCAGTCAGGTCTATTACATGCTCAGCTGTTTGTGTTGGAATTTAAGGGCACATAAACACGTAATACATGCGCAACGAAAATAAACAGTTCACCAACAACGAACACGTAATTGAATAATTGAATACGTATAAACATAAAGAGAAACCTTACAGTAAATCGTACACATATTTCTCTACTATGGTATCCACGTAATCCCCAATCACGGACTTGCACGAATTTGCCAACATTGAATCCCAAGAGCTCATATATATAGGGAAGGCCCAGCTTAAATCTTAAGCTAACCTGATTAGGAAATAAAATCCCTAATCTTATAAAATAAATCTCTTAGATTTATTTCCCATATATAAAATCTCTACGGATTTAATTCCCATGTATATCAAATCTCTACGGATTTGATTCCATATATATTAAATCCTATAATACTATTCCATAAATTATTATTGGGAATCCTATTTAATTAAATTCAATTTAATTAAATATTAATAATAATTAATTCCAAATTAATCTATTATTAATTAATTCTCCATAAATAAAATAATAAATCCAATTTAATATTTAATCAACCAACTATAATCCGTAAAAGGGAACTACTTGTTGTGTGACCCATAGGCCCTCATATATCGAGCGATTAGTCAAACTAATGGTCTTAATTGAACCCTAGACAATAAATCAGACATTCTCAATATATGAGGTACGTTGCGAGAAACGTTCAACTACCTGTAACTGAAACATGGGCTATTACGATTTCCTCAATTCATTCGCGAATACTCGATTAAGTCTTGAACATGATGAAGTGTCTATTCAAATAACTTAATCATATTATATCTAATCACTAATTGATCATGTATATCACACTTAGCCACAAAGTCTAAGTTGACGTGCATCGGCCAATGACTTTGATCCAATTATAATGAGAAGATGAGTATTCTCTCTAAATCCACGTTGAGGAATGAATCATATTCTTGGCTCAACTACCACGCACATGCATTTCGTGATGAACCCAATCCAAGCCATATCTACCCATAGACGGGTGCAAGCGTCGGACATGGTCAAAGTTCATCACTCCACACATGTCGTGTGTATTGACCTCAAGTCAAAGGAGTATCGCATCGCACCCACTAACCGAGACACCCGTAGACACATATAGTGGAATTACATCAAACGGTTTCTCGGATGGGTATACCAATACCCTCTAAGGTATTTGTGCATCCATCATGAGATAACTAGTATCTCGTAGTAAGTGAGATCTTACTACACTCTCTAAGAGTATGATGCAGATTGCACACCAATCTTCATTGCATCATCAATATCCCATTCTTGATGATCCTTGATCGGGGCTATTTGAGAATCATGCTTAACTCATCTGAGTTCTCACAACCTCAATGACAGCAATGACTCATGGGAACACTTGTATGAATAAATGCAAATAATCAAACATAATATTCAAACAAGTGTATTGCCATACATTAATATTAAGTCAACTATAATATTAAATCAAACTGAATATCATCTAGTATTATGTCCTTACAATAGATTGTCTCTAGGACACTAACATTAACAGTTTGTGCCTCAGTTGATGGGGACTTTGCCGCATCTCCCACACCAGCTTCATCGGCAGCTTCTTCTGACTCTTCAATTATTCTCATCTCTTTGGCTGTCTGCTCAGTATCAGCCATCTGCTCAAATAGTTCCTCAACTTGAATTGGTCCACCATTGTTGATTTCCTCGTCGACCATCTTCATCTGTTGCATGGTCCGACTATATCTGACCATTTTGTGTGTTAGCTCCCTGTGCAGTGGAGTGTCCGGCATACCCAACTGTCTTGTAATAAGACCAGCAACAACATCATCAGATAGTAAATCTGGAGCAGTTTCAACCTCAGCCGACTTCCTCATCTTTAGTTCATAATCCGAAAAGGGACGAATGCCACCTTTCTGCTCAAGGATGGTTCCGAAGTCCTCAAACTTCTTCAATCTGATGTCCCTCAGGTGAGCACATCAAGAACAACAACTCTGGCATCTGGTTTGATGGCCAATTCTGGATATCTGTCTTCCAGCATTTTCTCTAGTCTCCTTCTGATAATCTTTTTGGTGAAGGAAAGGATTTCTGGTTTAGGAGAAGATGATTGAGAGAATGGTATAACAAATAAAGGATCTGGGTCAGCAACTGGGGTACTGGAAGAGATGTCAGGCTGAGTAGACTCTCGAGAAGTAGGTTTATCAGATGAGACATAAATGGTCTTTTGTTGTGCCTCAGCTTGAGCAGCAACATGAGAAGTAGTTTTCGAAGCTTAACCTGGTCCTCTCTGGGGCAGTCTGCTGATGGGAATGTTATCATCATCCGAATCAGAAGGTTCATCCACCAGTTTTAACTCCTTCCTTTTTCCTTTACCAGCAACCGGAGCACTGGGTGCTAGCTGGTTGTACTGGTTCCTTCAGAACAATCCTTTTTTATGGCTTACCCTTCTTGCGTACTTCTGTTGCTAGTTTAACAGCAACCTCATCATCATCATCGGCAAGACCAAGAATCGGCTTGTTGATGAGCAGTATTTTCTTGTGTGCCAGCACATATGGAATCATCTCATCCTCGCTCCATTCCCTCTCCTTCATCATGTCGATCAGAATAAGAGACACTTTGTGCAACATCGTGATTTTTGCAGTAAGAACAACTTTCCCTCCTTCTTCCACAAACTTTGCTGATTCCTCCAGCAATATCCTTTTTAGAAATTCAAGCTAGTTGATGTTGGCCTTATCAATGATGGCAGTCATGATCCGAGCCTTTTCTTGGGTAACGGCATCCAAGCTGTAGGTGATTCCAACAATCACCTTCTGCACAATATCAAATAGGAGCCTGTATTTCCTCTTCAACATTGGTTTCTTAAAACCCTTGGTGTGATGAGCATCATCAGGACGAAGAAGGTGTTTGATAATTGTGCTATACTCTTCGACACGGTATGAATCAGGCATAATCCCATCCGTCGGTGCTAGAAGTCGGAAAATCCTATGGAGATCTTCATCGGTAATCTCCAGATGTTTGCCTTGTACTTCAGAGTACAACACTCCTTCATGGTCTCTCAAATTGTAAAGAATTTCGAGAGAACCATCCAAGATAATAGAATCTGCGCTAGCAGAGCAATACATTTTTAGACCACACTCCTTCAATAATTTCAAAATCTCTAGGATTCAGGGTCTATGGTTGTCCGGAAGTCGACACAATGTTCCTCAATTACTTCATCGGTAAAGTTTCGAAAGATTGGATCTTTGGGTTCTGGTGAAGCTTGTGACGAAGAATGTGCAGTCTCTGCAACGTGTTTTGCTTTTGGTGCCGTTTCTACAAAAAAAAATGAGATTTGAAAGTTAAGAGAAATATGCACACAATCACAAACATATATAATGAAAACATGAGCATAAACCCTAAAATAATTACCAGATATAATAATCAAAAGGATGATTTAGAAAAATGCAAAGTGAATCGTGAAAGTGATGAAGTGGGAAAGGGTTTTGGGATTATAATCGAGAGGGAAAAACATAATCATTTTCGAATCCGGTAATCAAAACTACGTCTAATCTTAATCGACGGTGATAATGAGGCAGTTTTTAAAAGTGGAGATCGTGCGGTCAAGGAAAATATAGGCCGCAGCTTTTGAATTTAAAAAAGTGTAATTAATGCATTTAATACATGAGCCTCGCGTCCGCATTTAATGAAAAGTCAGTACGATGCCATTTATATATTAATAAATGCAAACAACACATAAATGAAAACATAAAATAGCAGGGAATCGGAGATACGTATCTGATTAACTGATATTGTAATCAGTCAATTACCACGAATGTAAGTTCCTATCATCCATTTCTGATTTCTGGAGTGTTGATCTTAATTATCCCTCTAATCCTTAGTTATTTCCCAACAATCCTCCTATCAGATCAGCTTTCTATAGATCTCACTTATCAGTTGAAGTCCCCCCTTCAACTGTTATTCTCTTTTCTGATCAGTTTCTGATGTCCCCCTCTTCAACTGACCTTCTTACCTGGTTAGGTACATAACCAACTAGTATTGGAGATTAGGCCTCCGAAGTATTCTGGGGCATCTTCTCCAAGATCCAGAAGCCCTAGCTCATTGCATAGTTCTCTGAATTTGACTTCAGCTAAAGGCTTGGTTAAGATATCAGCTTTCTGCTTATCAGTATGAATCTTTTCCATTTTGGTGTTCTTCTTTTCCACATGGTCTCTTATAAAATGATGTCTGATGTCCACATGCTTGCATCTTGTATGCAGAACTGGGTTCTGAGTGATAGCTATCGCACTATTACTGTCATAGAAGATAGGCACATTCGTAGCTACAATGTTATAATCCCTCAGCTGCTGATAAAGCCAGAGCAGTTGGGAGCAACAGCTTCCTGCGGCCATATATTATGCTTCAGTAGTAGATGTGGCAACAGATGTCTGTTTCTTTGAAAACCAAGAGACCAGTTTACTTCCCATAAATTGACATGTACCTGAGGTTGATTTTCTATCTATCCTACAACCTCCATAATCAGAATCAGAGTACCCAGTAAGCTCTAGATTATCATCTACAGGGTACCATAAGCCGAGGTTCACAGTTCCCTTCAGATACTTAAGAATCTGCTTAGCTTCTATCAGGTGGCTCTACTTTGGATTTGCCTGAAATCTGACACATACTCCTACTGCAAAGGTTATATCTAGTCTACTGGCAGTAAGGTATAATAAAGATCCAATCAAAGCCCTATACTCCTTCTGATTAGTTTTCTGACCACCCTCACATGGATCCATCTTGAAGGCAATCATCATTGGAATCTTTGCAGCTTTGCAATTCTGGATTCCATACTAAGCCAAGATATTCCTTATATACTTGGCCTGACAGATGAAAATCTCAGTATGAGCTTGCTTAACTTGAAGACCTAGAAAGTAGTTCATCTGACCCATCATGGACATCTCGAATTTTCCTTGCATCAGCTTACTAAACTTATCACATAAGTTCTTGTTTGGAGATCAGAAGATAATATCGTCCACATAGATCTGAACCATCATAATATCATCACCATCTTCTATTCTGAATAAGGTCCTATCAATCAGTCCCTTAGTGAAACCATTTTCTTCCAAGAACTGGGACAGTGTATCATACCAAGCTCTGGGAGCCTGCTTCAGGCCATAAAGAGCTTTCTTTAAACGGTATACCTGATTATTCAATTCAACTCCAGGAGGTTGTTCAACATACACCTCTTCTGCCAATATTTCGTTTAAAAAAGCACTCTTTACGTCCATCTGATACACAATGAATCCCAATTGAGCAACATAAGCCATAAATAGCCGAATGGCTTCTAGGCGAGCAATAGGCGCATAGATCTCATCATAATCAATCCCTTTTGATTATGAATACCCCTTTGTAACCAGTCTTGCCTTAATTCTAATTATCACATTGTGTTAATCTTTCTTGTTCTTGAAGATCCATCTGGTTCCAATAACATCTTGGTGAGTTGGTCTGTCTACAAGTTCCCAAACTTGATTCCTCTCAAATTGCTCTAGTTCTTCTTGCATGGCTAGAATCCAGCTTGAATCTTGAAGTGCTTCTTCAATGGTTAGAGGTTCCTTGAGGGACAAATAATAGCAATACATAGCACTCTCACCAATCTGATGTGTTGGTCCCGATTTGAAAACCCATGAGTGCGGAAAATACCATGTAATGCATATAAAACAGGGGTGAGGGAATGGTGGTTCCAATTATTTTTTTTGCTTTTAAGAACGATGTGTGTTTTGCTTATAATCGAATGCATATGGCAAGTAAGAACATAAAGCAGTAAAGAACACACGATTTTATAGTGGTTCGGAGTCCAACTACTACATCCACTCTTCCCTATCACAAGGGGCACCAACCTAACCAACTGGACTTAGTTTAACGTGTTAGTCCAACACCCAACAGATGTTTATCGAGTTCTCACTCAAACGGGACTTATCACACTCACGGAATTGCCTACCCTCCCTTTCGAGATTGCTAGATGTTTACCGAGTTCTCACTCACCTACAAACTTAACCTATCAAACTGATTTGGGTAAAGTTTGTTTGGTTTCCAACTAGGTTGAGATTTTTCCTTACATTTGTTTTGCCTCAATGCTAAGGATGGGAAAATCTCTCTAAGCTTAGGATATTACATTTGTGCTTAGATCTAGGGTAGAACACTTTTGAATATATGCGTGTATTTCTTGCTCAGTGTTCTATGGTGGAAATACTAGATGATTTGGCTCTGTAGCTTCAATGGTGTTTTCACGCATTTCTCCACTTCCACACGAATAATGAAGGAAGAGCTTGTATTTATAGTGTGGATTTGAATGTTACCGTTGGATGGAGTCACATTCAAATCCATACTATTCAGTAAACTCTGCGTCTTTTCAGCTTGGTTGTCTTCCTCCATTGGTCCGTCGTCATTTGAATGTAGCATTTATAATCTTGAGGATCTTACAGTCTTGAGTTCTTAAAGTCTCGGGATACTTTTACTCGATTCTTGATTCGTGACTTCTCTTATTGGACCTTGTCGTCGGATTATCTTGACACTCGATTTGGCGAGTTCGACTTCTTACGACTTGAGACAATCGACCCTCAGTCACACTTGCACTCGAGGTTAAGCGATCATCGATGGCGTTCGATTCTCGGTGAACATGACTTCGAATGACTTCTCTAATGGCTTCTCTTCTTTCTTCTACTTTGATCTGGTATGCGATTTTACGGTTTCGATATCGATTTCTTCTCTCCGATCGATCGGTCGATACATTATCAGTCGACATATTAGTTTATACGTATTAGATTAACTTTGTCGGGTTAGCATATCGGGTTAGTTGCATCGAGGTTATCTTATCGATCTCGATCACGTCGATCTCGTCCGCTCATCTGCTCCTCTTGATCGCAACCTCCTCTTACGATCCGGTCATCCGATCGGGTCATCCGTCATCGATCTTCGGATCAGCTGGCTTATCTTTTCTTCTCTTCTGATTTTGCACAGCATATCAGTTAACTCCGAAACTCATCTTACTCATCTGATCTTGATCAGTCTCATCTGCAGCCTCGTCTGATCTCGATCATCTTTGTCTGATTTCATGAGTTCCCCCTCAACTTGTTCTCTCATTCCCCCTCAACTTGTTATCTGTAGATTAGCTTTAAAAACACAAGTTGATAATGTTTTGTCATAATTCATCAAAACTAAAATATCCCAACAATTTCTCCCTTTTTGATAATGACGCCAAAACATTTAAAATATATGCATTTTTACAGAAAAGATGTTTTTCAAATAGATCAGTTCAGATTGTCACATTGAAAATAATGATCTTTTGAACTCCCGCTCTGATACCAATTGTTGGTATCAGTTCAGATTGTCACATTTGAAATCAGTGAACTTTTGAAACTCCCGCTCTGATACCAATTGTTGGTCCCGATTTGAAAACCCATGAGTGCGGAAAATACCATGTAATGCATATAAAACAGGAGTGAGGGAATGGTGGTTCCAATTATTTTTTTTGCTTTTAAGAACGATGTGTGTTTTGCTTATAATCGAATGCATATGGCAAGTAAGAACATAAAGCAGTAAAGAACACACGATTTTATAGTGGTTCGGAGTCCAACTCCTATATCCACTCTTCCCTATGAAAGGGGAACCAACCTAACCAACTGGACTTAGTTTAACATGTTAGTCCAACGCCCAACAGATGTTTACTGAGTTCTCACTCAAACGGGACTTATCACCCTCACATGATTGCCTACCCTCTCTTTCGGGATTGCTAGATGTTTACCGAGTTCTCACTCACCTACAAACTTAACCTATCAAACTGATTTGGGTAAGGTTTGTTTGGTTTCCAACTAGGTTGAGATTTTCCTTACATTTGTTTTGCCTCAATGATAAGGATGGGAAAATCTCTCTAAGCTTAGGATATTACATTTGTACTTAGATCTAGAGTAGAACACTTTTGAATATATGCGTGTATTTCTTGCTCAGTGTTCTATGGTGGAAATGCTAGATAATTTGGCTCTGTAGCTTCAATGGTGTTTTCACGCATTTCTCCACTTCCACACGAATAATGAAGGAAGAGCTTGTATTTATAGTGTGGATTTGAATGTTACCATTGGATGGAGTCACATTCAAATCCATACTATTCTGTAGCTTCCTGCAGCTTTTTAAGCTGGTTGTCTTCCTCTCATTGGTCCACGTCAGCTGAATGTAACGGCTATAATCTTGGGATCTTCGAGTCTTGAGTTCTCTCGAGTCTTGAGATTCTTCGAGTCTTAGATTCTTTTTCTCGAGATTCTTGATTGAATAGACTTCTTTGCGGACCTTATCCGATCGGAATATCTTGACACTTTCGTGCTAACTGAAGTTCAACTCTTCGACTTCGCATAATCGACCCTCGGTCATTTGCACTCAGTTAACGGTCATCGATGGCGTTACGATTCTCGAAGAACATGACTTCGAATGACTTCTCTTGATTTCTTCTACTTTGATCCGTATCAGATTTCTAGTTTTCGATATCCCGATTCTTCTTGCGGATCGGTCGGTCGATTACATCATCATTCGACTGCCGGTTTATCCATCATATTAGCACATCGAGGTTAGCATATCGGGTTAGTTGCATCGGGTTATCTTATCCTCGATCTCGTCCGATCTCATCCGCTCCTCTTGATCGCAACCTCCTCTTTCGATGCGGTCATCGGTCGACGTCGTCGATCTTCGGATCGGTTTGGCTTATCTTTTCTTCTCTTCTTATTTTTGCACACATCATCGGTTAACTCCGAACGCATCTTTTCATCTGATCTTGATCGGTCCTCGCTCGCAAACCTCGTCGATCTCGATCATCTTCATCTAATTTCTTGAGTTCTCCCTCAACTTGTTTCTCTCGTTCCCCCTCAACTTGTTATCGTAGATTAGCTTCAAAAACACAAGTTGATAATGTGTTTGCATAATTCATCAAAACTAAAATATCCCAACATTTCTCCTTTTGATCTTGATCTTCTTATCTTCATTTAAAATATATGCATTTTTCCGATCTTAGAACCTTTACATATTGAGTTCCCCTCAATATGTGGCCTATCTTGTTACATAAGTTGTCTTTACATCTCGCTTGGTCATCTAATTGTTGATATCTAGATCATCGATCGACTATCATTTGAAATCTACAACTTTTTGGAACTTCCATCAAAATCCAAATTTCCCAACAGATCATGGGTGGTTACCCAAGATCATGGAGATAGTGGGGAGAAGTTCAATTGTCCACACCTAGTGGATATGGAATGGTTGGTCTTCAATTATAAATAGACTTTACATTGGTTTTGCTTATTCAATTTTGGAGTTAAAGTGAAATACCATTTGCTCTACTCCAAACTTAAGAGAGTAGCATCTGAGATACAATAGTAAGTGGAGTGTGAGGGTCGATACTATGTCTATTTGTACTGGTCGAGTGTATCCCAACATTTCCCATCAGTATTGATTTTATCTTACTAGATCAAGTTTAAGGTTGAATAAGATCACTAGTTACTTGATTGAATAGATTGATTTTTGGTGTGTGATTTTTCACTACACCTTTTATCATCTTGTAAAAGGTTCGTGTGTATCTCACTACTTGTTATAGTGGTGTTTTTAACCATGAGGTTTGTGTAGTCTGATTATCAACTATACACAATTTTGGAAACCCTTTGCATTGCGTTTTTATAGGTACAGTTTTGTCATATGTTTGTTTATATGTCTCACAACATTTTTTCAACAACACTCTTTTGAAAACACGCACACACTTTTCGGTTGGAGCCGTAACCATAAACTTGATACACTAAGTTAAAGGTCTTGTGTTTTTAAAGTGTGTTTTTGCAATGGTTTGTCCATGACTCTTCTTTAAAACCTCCATTTTGGATGGATCAATTATCCCTCTTTGGAAACCTAAAATGAATGTACATTAAGTTTATAGATGAGAGCATGGCGAATGTGTTGTCTGGTTGGAATCCACCAAAGACTAAGGTGATAATGATGGTGAATCTAAGTCAAAAAGAGATTGATTGGTCCAATGATGAATTCACATCGGCTAATTTCAATTCTAAAGCCTTAATGCGATTTTTTTTTTCTCTTGATGTTTCTATGTTTAAACCGATATCTAAATCGTGTTTCTTCTAAGGATGCATGAGAAATATTGCGGGAAACATTGTGAAGGATCGAAAAGTGTTCAAGAAACTAGACTCGGAATGTTGGGGAACCAAGTTTGAAAACTTGAAGATGAAAGATGATGAAAACATTTCACCATACAATGAAAGGATAAGTGAGATTGCTAATGAGTCACACTCACTTGGTGATCCAATTTCTAACACCCGATTAGTTAATAAGAACTGTTCCTAAACGATTTGATGCTAAAATATGTGCAATAGAAGATCTTAAGAACAACAACGGTTGTTGAGTCAAAATGAGTTGATAAGTATTTTGAAAACCTATGAGATTAACTCAAATATGTTAGATGATGATAAACATGAGAAAGATAAAGACAAGAAAGTACTTACTTTTAGAGGTGAAACTTCGGACAATGTTGGTAAATATCCCAATGTCACCTTGATTACGATGATGATTTTCGATTTATGTGATGAAATGTGTGTCTCAATTTTTGCTCTTATAACTAAGCAATTCAAATCATTTCTAAAAGAAAATTTCAGAAGACCAAATGGTAATTTTCAATCAAAGGATAAGTTTAACCAAAACTCTTCTCCCTCTGATAAAAAGCTTGTCCCAAGTCAGTCTTCCAGTTTTATTCAATCTAGACAGTTTACTAAGGATAGCAAGTTTAAATATGATCCTGAGTATAGAAAAAAAAATATCCCAAATGTGATGCATGTTCTGGATATGGTCATTATGCAAATGAATATGCTAATTCTATGCTTAGGAAGAAGTTGAACTTTAATGCTACCTTAAGTGATGATGAAACTGATGCTGGTAAATGTGAACTAAGTGTTATGTCTGCTAGAATAGTTTTTGATGATACATTTGATGATGATCTCGATGATTATTGATGCAGGCTATTTAGATGTTCATACAACATAAAACAACATTCGGTAAATATAATTACCAGATTAAGCTGCTTTCTTTGGAACTATTCCAATCTTTGAATCATCAAGTTATGCTGATTGTAACTCTGAATATCTGAAGTTTAAATCAGATTTAGATACTCAAAAACATGTGTTGAGTTCCTTATCTTTAGAAAATTGATTTGAAGAGAATCTTGTTAAGATTGAAGTTCTTTTAACTAGAAAAGATGTGAAATTTCTGCTTTGAAATATGAACTTAAAAGCACTACTCTAAGTTTTAAATAGTTTCTAGCTAGCACCACTGAATTGAATGAAGCATTAATGATTTGTAGATCTTCAATAACCTTTGGACTTGGTTTTGTAAAAACTTCTTGTGTATACTCATTTATCCTGTGAACCAATTTCTTTTGTTAAAGCTGAAACTTCTTTGCCAAAACCTTTGAAAGGTAAACAAAAGAAATCTGATGGTTTGTTTAAAGAGTATGCATGTTTTTATAGTGCTGGAGTAGGTCATATTCATCCATATTGTTCTAAGTTAAGAAGAGATTTAAAAGCTGGAATTGTTTTACCTGATAAACTTGAACACCACTAAAAAAAAGTTAAGAACACTAAGAAGTTGATTCATAAGAATGGTGTCCATGGTCGTTAAAACCCCGTTTTTGGATGGATCAATTATCCCTACCGAAACCTAAAATGCGGGGGTACATTAAGTCTATAGATTTTCTTTTTTGGCGAAATGTGTTGTCTCGTTGGAATCCACCAAAATTTAAAATGATAATGATGGTGAATCGGAATAAAAAGGAGATTGATTGGTCCAATGATGAATTCACATCGGCTCTCTCTATTTCAATTCCTAAAGCCCTTTAATGCGATTTTTATTTATATTGATGTTTCTATGTTTAAACCTTATCATCTAACTCTTTTCTTCTAATGCATCGACTTATCACCATTTGAAGGATCGAAAGTGTTTGTTATGTTCTGTTGGGAACCAAGTTTGAAAACTTGAAGATGAAAGATGATGAAAACATTTTCACCATCTGAAAAAGGATAAGTGATTGCTAATGAAGTTTTACTCACTTGGTGATCCAATTTCTAACACCCGATTAGTTAATAAGAACCTGCTCCTAAACGATTTGATTAAAAAAATACTGCTAATATAGATTTCCCAAAGAACAACGATTTGTTGAGTCAAAATGAGTTGATAAGTATTTTGAAAACCTATGAAAATTAACTCAAATATTTAGATGATGATAAACATGAAAAAGATAAAAGACAAGAAAGTACTTACTTTTAGAGGTGAAACTTCTGACAATGTTGGTAAATATCCCAATGTCACCGGGTTGATTCGATGATGATGTTTTTCGATTTATGTGATGAAAAATGTCCCAACAATTTGCTCTTATAACTAAGCAATTCAAATCATTTCTAAAAGAAAATTTCTTAGAAGACCAAATGGTAATTTTCAATCAAAGGATAAGTTTAACCAAAACTCTTTCTCCTCCGATAAAAAGCTTGTCCCAAGTCCGGTCTTCCATTTTATTCAATCTAGACGATTTACTAAGGATAGCAAGTTTAAATATGATCCTCGAGTATAGAAAAAAGGTTAAATGTGATGCATGTTCGGATATGGTCATTATCTTAAATGAATATGCTAATTTATGCTTTAGGAAGAAGTTGAACTTTAATGCTACCTTAAGTGATGATGAAACTGATGCTTTGGTAAATGTGAACTAAGTGTTATGTCTGCTAGAATAGTTTTTGATGATACATTTGATGATGATCTCGATGATTATTGGTCTGAAGCAGATTTAGATGTTCATACAACATCTACAAACAAATTCACCAATATAATTCTCGAGATTAACTGCTTTCTTTGAACTATTAATGAATCTTTGAAACATCAAGTTATGCTGATTGTAACTCTGAATATCTGAAGTTTAAATCTGATTTAGATACTCAAAAACATGTGTTGAGTTCCTTATCTTTAGAAAATTCAGATTTGAAAGAGAATCTTGTTAAGCTTGAAGTTCTTTTAACTAGAAAAGATGTGAAATTTCTGCTTTGAAATATGAACTTAAAAGCACTACTCTAAGTTTTAAATAGTTTCTAGCTAGCACCACTGAATTGAATGAAGCATTAATGATTTGTAGATCTGATAATGCTGGACTTGGTTTTGTGAAAACTTCTCAGAATACTCATTTATCCTGTGAACCAATTTCTTTTGTTAAAGCTGAAACTTCTTTGCCAAAACCTTTGAAAGGTAAACAAAAGAAATCTGATGGTTTGTTTAAAGAGTATGCATGTTTTTATAGTGCTGGAGTAGGTCATATTCATCCATATTGTTCTAAGTTAAGAAGAGATTTAAAAGCTGGAATTGTTTTACCTGATAAAGTTGAACACCCTATAAAACAAGTTAAGAACACTAAGAAGTTGATTCATAAGAACATGTCATGTAATGTTGTGTATACATCTTTGAAAGCATGTGTTCCTGATTCTTGGTACTTTGATAGTGGTTGTTCTAGACACATGACTGGTCAAATTAACTATCTGTCTAATTATACATCTTGTGATGGTGATCATGTTACATATGGTGGTGGTTCAAAAGGTAAAGTTGTTGGAAAAGGAATCTTGAATGTTCTTGGTTTTCCAAAGTTGACAAATGTTTTACATGTAAAATGTTTACTTGCTAATCTGATTAGTATTAGTCAGTCATGTGATGATGATTTACATGTGAAGTTTGATAAGAATTCATGCTATATGTTTGAAAAAAATGATGATTGATTAATGACTAGCAAAAGATCTGCTGATAATTGCTATTTGATTGGTAAAATTGCTAAAGTAGATGATATTATTTTGTGGCATCAAAAACTTGGTCATACTAATTACGTATATTCGAAATTACATTGGACTAGGTGTTGTTGTTAGTTTCATTCTGATCTTAACTTTGAAAAAGGAAAAAATCATGGACCATGCTAGAAAAAGAAAGCAAAAGACAACACATCAAATGTTGTCAAAGATATATAACAAAAACAGGTGTTGTGAATTGATTCATATGGATCTAATGGGTCCTATGAAAAAACGAAAGTTTAGGTGGAAAGAGTTCATATGTTCTTGTAGATGATTTTTCAGATATACTTGGGTTATCTTTCTAAAAGAAAAATCTGATACCTTTTCTGTGTTCAAAATTCTTTACAAAAGGTTTATAAATTCATCAAGATCCAATCTTAATTTTCCCGGCTGCATCAAATATCCCAATTGAAGTCCAATTAATGAAAAGGAGAAAAAATTATTATTACTCCATCCGCTTCCATACTTAATCGCATTCTTTTTCATTTTTGGGCCCTAATCTTAATCGCAAACTTTTTAAATAAAAATACTCACTTTATCACTTTATTACATAAAATATTAATAAACAATTTTTTTTTACCTTAAATTATTTATCACTTTATCACATAAAATACTAATAAATAACTCTTTTTTTACTTCCAACACTTTATTACTTTATCACTTTTTTTTTAAATCTAAGCCGAAAGAACTCACCTAAGTTAAGAATGGAACGAAAAGACACCATCGGAATGAAAAATTCCTAGGTTTACTTTTAACTTTGATGGGAGACATCTTATCAAATTAACGGTAAAACCATATTTTAGTGAGAGTGTTTTAAAGGCGGGTATAATTAACTTAATCGAGATCCAACATGTTAATCTACATCACATTTGAGCAATTATTAAGTATCTACCCAAACATGATTTATCTGGGACTAACATTTATTTAGACGCCGCTTCACCCAAAGATTTAATACGGTCCGACAAATATTGGTACCGCTACCCAAACAATTATAATACCGGACGTAAAAGGCGTTAACAAGATATAAAAACACGTTAACAAAGTTTTAATTAATAACTCGTTTAATTAACAAACCATAATTTTAAAATTCAATTTTAAAATAAGTTTAACAATTAAATTCATTATTAATATTAACTCTTAATTAATTTAATTAATTAAGTCCGTCATTAGTCCAATTAATACGTTTTAGTGAGGTTTAATAATTTCTTTAAAAAGAATTTCAAAATCCAATTTTAAATTTAACTTTAAAATTATTAAACTTGGATAATTAATTTAATTAATTATTAATAAAAGTCAACCTTTATTACTGACCCTTTAAAAATAATTTTATTAAAGTTTTAAATGTAAGATTTCATTCATTATTTGTCAAGGGCTCATGTGCAGATTTCCAAATCAGATTAGGCATCAACAATCCAATTTCGGAGACAAATCCTTCCCTCATCATCGCCCAGTGTCCAAAACCGTTTCCAATCGGGTCAACCAATCTCAATCAAACGTCCAATAATTCATCACAGTTTATCAGAATTATTCCAAACAATTCGCAAAACTGTTACAACTATTAGGGTTTAATTAATCATCGTTTTATCAGTTCCAAACCAAAAACCCAATTCGAAATAGAAGGCAATTGAACAATAAACAACAACAACTCAGAAAGAACGAGAGATAGAATCGACAGGTAGCAAACGCGCGCGAGTCTCCTTCGCCGCTAGGCGCGTGCGGGCAACTCGCCGCCGCGAGCCACACAAGGGACGTGCGTTAAGCCGCGTACCCTTCGAACTGGGTCAGAGAGAGAGAGAGTCGAAAAGCGAGGAATCAAACAATTCACTAGTGCACCGCCTCGAATCGATTTGAAACAGGGGAGGGTCACCGCGAATCGAAGGAGAGCGTGCAGCGCTGCCTTGAGACGAAATGATAACGGCGGCGCTCCGCAGTGAATCGAGTTGAATCGGAGCGCATCATCACGAGATGTGAGTGACCGCTACCAAAATGAGTCAAAACAGGGAGTGCGACCGCGAATCGCGACGGAAGAATGTGCGTAAGAACGGATCTAATCCGTTGACGCGGCGGTGCGGGCTCGCGTGGCTGACACGAGTTGCGGCACGAGGCCGCCTACTCTAGCGTCGTCGCTGGTCGCCCGTAGGGCCGGGGTGCACGCTTAAGGGAGGCGGAGGTTTTCAAAGAAAACCCTAGGTGTTGCAGCGAAGAAGATGAACCGAGACAAAAGAGGGGGTGTGTTTATCTAATAAGCATGCCCCCAAAATTTTGCAAGTCACATTCTTATGGTGCGGTTAATCACAATAAGAACCGCACAGTTCGATTTAAAAAAAAATTAATAAATCAAACATCATGCAATTAAATTAAGAACAGAAGCCCGATACAACCCGTTTGGGGATTTAAAGACGTAAACACGTAATACATGCTAAGCAATGGAAATAAACAACAGTTCACCAACAACGAAACAATTAATTGATAATTAAATACAAGTAAACTTAAACAAAATTCTTCTGACAATTGCATACGATTCTTCAACTATGGTATCCAGATAACGTAATCGTTTACTAATCTGGCACCGAGATCTGTCAAATTGAATCCGAGAGATGAATTTCTTTAGGAAAATTCTAACTTAGAGATTTTATGGAGAAAATATGAACTCACGTTTTATGAATTCCCAAGAAATCGTATATATAGGAGAGGATTAATTTTAAGTCTCAAGTAATCTAATTAGGAAATAAAATCCCTAATCTTTATTTAAATAAATCTCTTAAATTTATTTCCACATATAATCTCTACTACCATTTAAATTCTATATATAACAAATCTCTACCCGATTTTTTCCATGTATATTAAATCCTACAATAATATTCCAAATATTATTATTGGGAATTCTTATTTAATTAAATCCAATTTAATTAAATATTAATAATAATTAATTTCAAATTAATCTATTATTAATCACTTCTCAATAAATTAAATATTAAATATAATTTAACATTTAATCAACCAACTATAATTAGTAAACAATCGTTCTTTGTTGTCATGTGACCCATAGGCCCTCATATATCGGCGATTAGTCAAACTAATCGGCCTTAATTGAACCCTGACAATAAATCGGACATTCTCAATATATGAGAATGCGTTGGCAGGAAATGTGCAACTACCGTGAATCAAAACATGGGCTATTATGATTTCCTCCTTTCATTCACGAATACTCGATTAAGTCTTGAACATGATGAAGTGTCTATTTGAACTTAATCAATTTATCTCTAATCACTAATTGATCATGTATGTCACACTTAGCCACAAAGTCTAAGTTGACGTGCATCGGCCGAATGACTTTGATCCAATTATGATGAGAAGATGAGTATTCTCTAAATCTACATCGAGGAATGAATCTTATTCTTGGCTCAACTACCACGCATACGCACTTCGCGGATGAACCCAATCCAGTTGCTATCTACCCATAGACATCGGTGCAAGCATCGGTCATGGTCAAAGTTCATCATCCCACACATGTCGTATGATGACCTCAAGTCAAACGAGTATCGCAGATCGCCCCACTAACCGGAGACACTCGTGAGACACATATATTGGAAATACATCAAACGGTTTCTGGATGGGTATACCAATACCTCTAAGGTATTTTATGATCCATCATGATATACCTAAGATCTCTGTAGTAAGTGAGATCTTACTACACTCTCTAAGAGTATGATCACGGATCGCATTACCATCTCCATCAGATCATCAATATCCCATTCTTGATGATCCTTGATTGAGGCTATTTGAGAATCATGCTTAAGTCATCCCGAAGTTCTCACAACCTCAACGACATCAATGATTCATAGGAACACTTTGCATGAATAAATGCAAACAATCAAACATAATATTCAAACAAGTGTATTGCCATACATTAATATTAAATAAAACCTAATATTATCTAAGATTTTGTCCTTACATAGATTGTCTCTGGAGACACTAACACTAACACGTGGTAGTTGAGCCAAGAATAAGATTCATTCCTCAATGTGTACTTAGAGAGAATATGTTGGGGTTATTCTGAAAAGTATGATTTTACTTTGTATAACTAAACTGAAGTTTCTTATTTATTTACTGAAATAAATCATTTAATCATCATTGCATTAAATATGAATGAATGTTATATATGTTTATTACCAAACCCGCTCAATAAGGCGATCTCGATTATACGCTAGTTAACTTGGTGATACCCGATCATCACCGAAGATCAAATTAATGACCCTCGTAATTAAGTACAAATTCACAACCCAGATGGAAATGAACGAACCATCATGAATCTGCAAGAAGTGTGAGACCCGAGATTGACTTGTCTTGACCAAGGGATCACACTAACGCATTTAGGTGCGTTGAATGAGGACCCACAGGAGGACAAATTCTTTGGTATCGAATATACAAGAATTAGACCTCGATTAGTGCGTTATTTCTTAATCTCTCGCCCGCTTAAATAGGATCGTGTGAAATTAATAACTATTGCTTTGATTTATGATGGGAAGAGAGTCAATGCGATTCGATACCTTTATATATGGGCAATATTATTAATTACATGACGATTCTTTGACATTTATGACGGAGAATCGCTGCAAGTACGTCTTGCTTGAATTGTCCCCTCGGTGGGCTCATATCCTTTATCATACCAAATCTTGCAAGTAGAAATTTATTTCCCAATATGGATAATAATGTTGAGTCGTCTTTACTCCAAGACAAAGATATTAATTAATATAAAGCTTGTTCAAATGCTTAATTAATTAATGGACTAATATAATTTAAACTGGAAATAATGATATTAGCCATGTTATATGTGAAATCGTAATATGGGTTAAGATGGATAGTTCAATATTAATTTTCTGATGGAATAAATTAATATTAATGGACTTGAATAATATTTGGCTCAAAATATTAAAAGCTTCATAATCCATTGAAGGTCCAATCTTAATTCTTCTAAAAGGCCCCCCAAAATAAAGTCCAATTAATGTGAGAGAGAGAGACGAAAATATTCTTGCTATATTTCCATGTTGTAATTTTTGAAATTTTGTAGATAAAAAGGAAGAAAATATTGTCTTGATTTTCTTGTAGATATTTTATGGAAAGAGATAATTATTGTAGGAATACATAATTATCCCATAAATTCAAGAAGTCAAATCTTGACTCCTTTAATCTTGTAATTTTCGAAAATTATAGGTTAAAGAAGAGAAGAGATTTTTATGGAAAATTTAATTAAGGAGAAAAGAATATAGAAGATATATTCAAGATTTCTTGGAGATCAAAAAGATTTTCTTTCTTATTTTCTTGACCTAAAATTTCGAACCCCTCCTCCCTATAAATAGGGGATGGGCTCTTCATTCCCAAGTGCAATTTCATGTGTTGAAAATATTAGAAATCCATAAAGGTGGTAGCAAAATATTTAATTTCTCTCCCATTAAAATCGTTCGTGTAAATCCTCCCACCCAAGTTACGTTAAGGACTTGGGGATATATTTGGGAAAACTCTTGGGTTGATCCATCGTCTCAAAGCTTGTCTTCTACAAAAAGGTTAGTAATTACGTAACTCCTAGTTCGCATGTTTAGGATTTACGGAATTATGTGTCGTGCGTATGTTATTTAATTATTATGTTGAATTTATTTAGGATTAATTCATGTTAGTAATTATTTGTTTAATTTAAATATGTATTTAAAAATTATCTCGAATAGATCCGGACACCCTAATTTCCCAACATAATACTCATCTTCTCATCATAATTGGATCAAAGTCAACGGTCGATGCACGTCAACTTAGACTTTGTGGCTAAGTGTGACATATATGATAAATTCGTGATTAGAGATAATATGATTAAGTTATTTGAATAGACACTTCATCATGTTCAAGACTTAATTGAGTATTCTCGAATGAAATGAGGAAATCGTAATAGCCCATATTTCAGTTACATGTAGTTGCACGTTTCTCGCAACGTACCTCATATATTGAGAATGTCTGATTTATTGTCTAGGGTTCAATTAAGACCGTTAGTTTGACTAATCGCTCGATATATGAGGGCTTATGGGTCACACAACAAGTAGTTTCCTTTTACGGAATATAGTTGGTTGATTAAATGTTAAATTGGATTTAATATTTAATTTATGGAGAATTAATTAATAATAGATTAATTTGGAATTAATTATTATTAATGTTTAATTAAATTGAATTTAATTAAATAGAATTCTCAATAATAATATATGGAATATTATTATAGGAATTAATATATATGGAATCAAATCCGTAGAGATTTGATATACATGATAATTAAATCTGTAGATATTTTATATATGAAAAATAAATCTGAGAGATTTATTTTATAAGATTAGGGATATTATTTCCTAATCAGGTTAGCTTAAGATTTAAGCTGAGCCTTCCCTATATATATGAGCTCTTGGGAATTCACAAACAACGTTAATTATTATTCTCTCCATAAAATCTAGAGTTAGAATTTTTCTAGCAAATTAATCTCGGGATTCAACACTGACAAATCCGTGCACGTCCGTGATTGGGGATTACGTGGATACCATAGTAGAGAAATATGCGTATGATTTACTATAAGATTTCTCTTTATGTTTATAAGTATTCAATTATGCAATTAATTGTTCGTTGTTGGTGAACTGTTTATTTCCACTGCGCATGTATTATATGTTTACGTGCCTCAAAATTCCAACATCTTATACAGGTCAAACTGGGTCAAATATATTTTTATATCAAATTCGCGCAAAGACAAAACAATAAGACTCGCTCTGAGGTATGTGTTACTAAAAGGACAACACGTGTTACTGTAAGTACATGTATGTGTTATTGTAAGAACAAATAACACACTTGTTTTTTCAGTACACATATTTGTCTATAAGGTATTGAAATTGTGTTATTATACACACAAACATGTATTTTTATAAAGAGAAATGTGTGTTACTGTATTAACAAAATGACACTCCCTCAATTTCATCTGCTTTCGGCTTCCCCCTCTATTTTTTTCTACTTCTCCTTTTGGCATATGATCAACTGTCTTAAGTAATGACTCAAACCACCATATTACACGATTGCATTTATAAAAATATCTTTTTTTTCCCATCATCATGTAGTAATATATATGTATATATATATATATATATAATTGTCGCATAAAGAACGCATACTTTTTACTTTATAGTAACAATACTCTAAATCCGTTTCTTTTTTTTTGCCTTTGCCGATTTTTTTTTTGAAAATCCGCTTTACCCGTTCGAAACCAAGCATGATCCTCGAATTCTCAGCTCTTTCCTATTTGAACTAATATTTTACAAAAAAGTCCTCCAAATAATATATATATTAAAATGTGCAATTTGTGATTATAAGAAGAGCCCATGAAAATGAATTGTATTGATTAGAATTTAGAATAGATTGGTAGAATTTTCCAAATCAAAAATTGAAATCCTCTGGCCTCAATTTCTAAAACTCTTTAAATTAAAATGTATCCATGTGCATTAATTTAAGATGTTTCAAGAAAATACAAATGAGAATTAATGTGCATATATACATATGAAATAAAGAAATGAGATTAAAAATAGATTTGGGCTGTTTAAGGGTCCAATAGACGAGCCCATTACCAAACGAAGCCCGAAAAGACGTAAACTTTAACGATTTCTATCTGTCAACTCCACAAACATATCAGCGAGAATATCACTACAACTAGTCGTTGCATTTCAGGAAATTGGAGATCTATCACTCTCTTCCCCACTTTCCAATTCCCAATCCTGCTACTATCCTCACTATGTCCACGAATTCGGAGCATTCCGAATTGGTAAACGGATCATCCGAACCCGAACCCGAACCTTCAGCAGCTGCACTGCCGGCGGTCGATCCAGATCCTCAGCTGCGTGATCCCGAGGATACCGATGTCCAATCACTTGATGCTGAAAGATCCGGCGAAGCGCAACCGGTCGATGCGGAGGCGTCAAATTCTGTGCCGGAAGAAGGAATTTCGAACGAATTAAGTGGTGAGGAATCGCGCACGGCGGAGTCGGGCCAGGATGCGGTGAGCGATCCGAAGCTGGGGAATGCGGTGGGGAATCGGACGTTTACTATGAGAGAACTGCTGAATGAATTGAAGAATGGTGATGCCAATGGCAACGATGTTGGAAGAGAGACGGATACTCCTCATAGGTCAGTCAATTGCAGTGGTTGTTTTGGAGAGGGAGTTGTTTGTTTGTTGATTTAATCATGTGCGTAATTGGTTATAGTTTTATGTGTGACTATAAGTTATCAGTAGTCTATGTTGCGATGATAGTTGATAAAAATTAGTGCAAATGTCTTAAAGCGCTGCATTTCCTTTATCTTAGATCCTGCTGAACTTTGAACTGAAAATTGTCTAATCAATGAACTGCGGTCTTTTGATGTTATATTGATACTTAATGAATCAATTAGTTGTGTTCTGTTGCCCTTTAGGTGTTTCGAGTTAGAAATAATGAGCTCAAACTCAAAAAGAATATAGTATTTTGGTGATGAAGTGCTTCCCGAAGCTTAAACTCTGTTGAGCTGATATCTTCACAATCAATTGACTGTGTTTTTAGTGTTTTTAAGTGATTCGAATTAGAAAATAAGCAATGCTGAAGGAATCATGGTGCTTAAGTGTGTAATTT
The DNA here is from genome assembly GCA_037126765.1 of Stenogyne calaminthoides. Classification (NCBI taxonomy): domain Eukaryota; kingdom Viridiplantae; phylum Streptophyta; class Magnoliopsida; order Lamiales; family Lamiaceae; genus Stenogyne; species Stenogyne calaminthoides. Next base: position 14,554,888 of record JBBCBC010000018.1, read on the forward strand.
AGGCATCGAAGCTTAAAAATTATAATTCCTGACAATCAAGAAAACAGCTTCTGCTGTTACTGTAAGAACAAGAAAATAAATGCCAGAAGTCTGAGGAGTTCTCTGAGACTATGCCATAATCAGAGGAACAAAGTTGAGAAATGTTGAGAATCATGAGATACAACCAAAACGTCGATTTTTTAAGAATAACAGAGATGCTAACAAGGAACCAAATGCTGGCAAAATAGGATAGAATTATAGGGCCCAACAAACTCAATAAGTTTCTTGTGCAGTTTTTTTGTGTGAACTGATTGTTTTTTTGTTGTTATTTCAACTTTATGTTAGATTCTACTCTTCAGTTGTAAGAATAGTGTTTGGAAGCTTGAAAATGATGGATGTATGGGACTCAAAAATCACATAAGGTTGCTATAATATAATCTTCAATAAACTAAAAGTATCTAATTCGAGGGGTCTTGGTTGGGAATTTCCAGCTTATGAACAATCTGAATGCCCTAAAGAATTCTAAATGTGGTAATGTGATTCAGCTGGCTCTTTATAAGAGCTAAATATGTTGGATCAAAGGATCATAAAAAACTAATCTAGATATTGCCTTCATATGTCGGCTTAAAATACGACAAAGGGCTATAGTCATGCATGCAGCATCATTATCAAATATCAACAATTTACTTCGGCCTTTATGATATTTTATGTAATTTCAACTTATAGATAGTCGGATAGGTACACATTCACTTGGTTGATACATGGACGAAAATGTTGCGAATAAACATCTATAGAGAGTTCACTTCTGCCCACACGAATTCATGCAAACATTTTTTATTTAAAGTGAATGTTTCCCACCTTCTCCTTTCATTTTTTATTTCTGTTTACATTTTTCTTTGTCTCCTTGTTGTGCTTTGCTGATCTTCATACATCTATAATTTGGTTTTTGTTTGCAAAATATGAACCTTATATCTTCATAGACTACTGTGCATTACTACAGATCCAATGAGCCACGTGAAAGAACTTGAATTTGATGGAAGGATTTGAAATGAATTGGGTAGATTTCTTATTTGCTACAGAAGGTTTAAGAAATAGTTCAAATGGGAGGTCATATTCATTGTACTATGAAATATCTGGACAAGTTCAATGGATTGATTTTCTTTGTCTCCTTGTTGTGCTTTGCTGATCTTCATACATCTATAATTTGGTTTTTGTTTGCAAAATATGAACCTTATATCTTCATAGACTACTGTGCATTACTACAGATCCAATGAGCCACGTGAAAGAACTTGAATTTGATGGAAGGATTTGAAATGAATTGGGTAGATTTCTTATTTGCTACAGAAGGTTTAAGAAATAGTTCAAATGGGAGGTCATATTCATTGTACTATGAAATATCTGGACAAGTTCAATGGATTGATTTTTACATTATTGTGATTACATGCATAAACTTAGTAATCCTCAACTCCAACTCCAAACACAACAAAGAATTTTTGCTTGTGGAATTGTAGGGATAAAATTTACTAAGTAAATCCTCCAATTTGCTATTCACCTCCTGATTCTTTTCTGTTCGACTGGGCATATCGTTGATGTTTGGTCTCCATTATGTGTTTCATGGAATGGCTGAGCTGTATTTTGGCTCGCTTTACAGTCATGAAATGCTACTGATAATATTTTGGTTGAATTTTTTTGATGTTTCAGTCAGCCGAACTCAGAATTGCAAATTGAGCAGAATAATGCTGCTATGGAGTTAATTAATAGTGTCACGGGTCTTGATGAGGAAGGTAGATCTCGTCAAAGAGTTCTTACTTTCGCTGCCCGGAGGTAGTTATCTTATCTCACCTATCATATACTGCAACTCCAACACATTCATCCATTTTTCTTTTTTATTGCAACTGAGTGCATTTTCCAATTAAAATGGAGCACTACTATCTAATACTCTCTCTGTCCTATTTTAGATTGCACATTCACTTTTTGGCTCGTGTTTTTGCGAGCAAGTTATTTATTAATATTTGAAATGATAAAGTGACTTTTAAGAAGGTATAGGATAGATGAAGAGTAGGACTATCGTATCCCACCTTAAAAAATTCTTTATCATTTCAAATACTAATAAACAACTCGCTCGCTAAAACACGAGTCAAACAGTGAATGGGCAATCTAAAATAGGACGGAGGGAGTATTGATTTGCATATAGAGTTATCTAACGAAAGGCCGAATATACAAAATCCTATTTTTAAAACCATATCTATGGGGTTACTGGGTTTGTGAAACACTGTTTGCATTTACTTGAAAATTAAGATATGGTGAAAACTTTAGCCATTGTAATGTTTATGGAGCAGTTAGTCTTTGAGAGATGGTGACAGACAACATGTTTTGGCATTAATTTGCAGATACGCTACCACCCTGGAGAGAAATCCAGATGATTATGATGCATTGTACAATTGGGCACTGGTTCTTCAGGTTTGACGGTGCAATTTGAATTAGACTAATATTTTTAAATCTCTTTTCTCAAATTTAAATCTTATGTTGCTGCAAGAAATATTAAAATAAGCTGTCTGACAGCTTACCTCGAGTCATTTAATGAAGTTTTTGAATGGTCCTACGTCATTATGATGTGATTGTTTTAAACATGTCTTGTGGATTCCCCAGTTACTGTTATTAGTAATTGACTTAGAAATCTGGTCAGGATTACACAAAAATAATTTTCTTGAAGATGCATTTGATTGTGCTTGTAAGATTCTATAAAGTTTGCAATTTGCTTGCAGGAAAGTGCTGATAATGTAAATCCAGAATCCAGTTCTCATTCCAAGGATGCTTTGCTTGAAGAGGCTTGCAAAAAGTATGAGGAGGCTACCCGGCTTTGCCCCACGCTTAATGAAGTATGTGCAACTGCTATGTATTTCTAGTTTTCCAGTAACGCACACTCTAATTTATGTTGGTAGAGTATCAATAACAAGTAACACCTCGCAGATACTTTTTGTCGGTGTTTGTATTCTAAAATAAAACATGGCCTTACCTACAATTAAGTGTGCCTAATACGTATACATGAGTAAACTGAATGGGTAGTTTAACCGGAATCACTATTCTATCTGGTCTGTTCGGGCAACAAAACTGGATCTTCTAGTCAAACCAATTTTGACCAGTTCAATTTATAATTTTTTATTTTTTACAATTTTCTTTTTCAAATTCATGAATTCCTTAAATTTGTTTTAGGAGCTTTAGGTTCAATATCCAGTTATATCAGATATATGTATGTGGTTATTTAATTTTTAATCTATGTTACATGTATCTTGTTGTCAATAAATTTTTTCCCTTTCCCTTTAAAATTTATCAAGTAATAATTTCATACTGTTATTATTATACATTCTTCTTCTTCTTCACCGAGACTTTAATCCCAAATAATTGTGGCAGGCTACGTAAACCAATAATAAAATCAAACTTCGATAATTGGCTAATGACATGGTGATGTGACAAAGTTTTACGCTTGCTGTCACAAGCCTACCACAACCCTCCTCCTTTATCCTGGGTTGGGACAGGCAGGGACAACTCGCTGGCGAAGTTATACTGTTATTATACAAAATAAACGGAAAAAAAAAACCTTGTTAGATGCACTGGTTTGTTCACCAGTCCATTTTTGCAAATATTAGTGTCAGTGCTATAGTTCGATTGCTATTAGCTATTGCAATGCTTTATTCTTATGCATGGACTATATCTGCTTCATTTTAAAAGAGTTCACTAATTTATAATCTTCTTGAAGATAAATTAATCAGATGATGATTAGTCTAAAGTTTGTTTGTGAGATCGAATCTGATTTCTCAGTACTGTATTTTATATTCGGTATCTGCTGAAATAATTTAACAGAACTATGTCTTGCCTCAATTTAATTGGGTTACTGTTACAAAAAATGATGTCAGGCATACTATAATTGGGCTATAGCAATCTCTGATCGGGCCAAAATGCGTGGCCGCACAAAGGAAGCAGAGGAACTCTGGAAACAGGTTGAACTTCTTTCTACGCTGCTTAACATTTTCATTGCTTGACTGAAATGAATTTTGGGGGTGTTTGCAAAAACTTGTGATTTTAAAGAAGTGATTAAAATTAGTGATTATGAGAAAAGTGATTAATAGTAAAAGTTGATAGTGTTTGTAAAAAAATTTAAAGAAACGTTGATAGTGTTTGCAAAAAAAGTAAATTAAAAAAAAAAAAGAAAGACTAATAAGCTACTAAAAGCACCCTTTTTTAAGCTTCTAGCTTCTAGCTTATGAGAGCTTATTTAAGCTACTACAAGAGAAATAAAACACTTCAAATTGCTTCTGCACACAATTCTAGATGACTATAATCACTTAAAAGTTTTTGGCTTTTTGCAAACACCCCCTTTGTCTTCATTGAAGACTCTGACCTGAAATACTTCTTTCTGTTCTCTTGATTCAACAATATATAGCTGTTCTGGTGTACTTTGTTCTCTTTTTCCTCAATCCTCCTTGAGATGCTGGAGGTTTTATGGTGTTATAGATGAACCTGTTGAAGCATTGTATTAGTAGCTATTAGTAGAAACTAACAAAAAGAGGGGATTTAAATATTCTTCTTTAAGTTGTGTTGACATTGGTTTGCCTAGGCGACTCAATTTGTACAATGACATTCTGCACATTTCTTGCTCGTAGATATTTGCATGTACTTCCTTGTACTTGCTAGAGGCCTATTTAGAAGAATAGAAATTGTCATAGCTGATGTTTTGCAGTGATGGTTTATTATGGGTTCACTAGTATATCAGGTCGGTGATATCAATATTCAACAGTTAGTATAGTTTAATTCTACATATAGATATATGGTGACATACTTAAAATTAAAGATGCAGAACCAATTAAAATACAATGCTATTAGGTTCTTTCCTGTTGAAGTTAAAAACAACAATAACAGCTAGGACAAAACATATTTGGAGTATTAATTAGTTTTCATGTAAAACTAAGTTTCCTCATATTGATGTGGTGTGATGTTATTCAACTATGCCATTCCTGGATAGCATTTCACTTGTCTTCTTACTATTGAGATTTGTTCTTTAGATGCTTAAGCTCATGGGCGGGCATTCATAATCTAGTATAACTATTTTATAGTAATGTGGTTTCCTGCTGTTTCTTGATTTCCAGGCAACAAATAATTATGAAAAGGCTGTCCAACTCAACTGGAACAGTCCTCAGGTAATATTTTTAATCTGTTTAAGTATTTAAAAACCCTTGTCTAAACTAATTTGTATCAGATTTATTGCATCTCTTCAATGCTCTTGTTTCTTTCGTGATATTTACTTACTCTATGGTTAATATACAGGCACTTAACAATTGGGGACTTGCTCTGCAGGTATAATTATTAGTATTTTAGCTAACCATTTTTTTTCATTTTAAGTTTTTATGCATGTTATATCTCAAGGCTCTTCTTTTTCTTTTGTGTTCAAATTTGAATTTTCAGGAACTCAGTGCAATTGTTCCGGCACGTGAGAAACAGACAATAGTGAAAACTGCTATTGGCAAGGTATGGATTTCATCAATTTCATTTCAGTGCTTGAATTTTGAGCATGTGGAGTAAAAAAGAAATGATTTATTTAGTTTTTTTTTTAATACCTAATGTGGCTTATGTACAGTTCCGTGCAGCAATACAATTGCAGTTTGATTTCCATAGGGCAATTTACAATCTTGGAACTGTCCTAGTAAGTTTAACAGGTGCCTTTCATTCAATAATTTGGTGGCATATGTTACTATCCATAAAAGAAAAAGATGAGTTTTGGTGATCTAAGAAAAGGGTGCTTCAAAGAAAAAATATTGAAAAATTAAAAGTGGAAAAAGAAGTTTGCTATACATATTGATCTTATTGAGACAAAATTGCAGTATGGGTTAGCAGAGGACATATCAAGAACTGGAGGTAATAATTCGAAGGAAGTCTCTCCTGATGAGTTGTACAGTCAATCTGCTCTTTATATTGCTGCTGCACACGCATTGAAGCCCAATTACTCAGTAAGCACTTTATGTTTCGAAGCAAAACATTATTTTTCCTTACACATCCTATTCATTTTCTTTTATTACAGTAAGAGTCTGTTTGGCTAAGCTTATTTTAAACATCTTATAAGCTCCACATCCTACTCATTTTCTTTTATTCCAGTAAAAGTCCATTTGGCTATGCTTATTTAAACATCTTATAAGCTTATTGTGTTTGGCTAATATAACTTATAAGTTCTCTGATAATTTAAGAGAAACATTTTTCTAATTATTTTGATAAAAGTATAGAAAAAAATGTTGGGGGTGTTGGTACTTCTTTTGGAGCTTATGGGCTGTGGAGAGATTATTTTAAAAGTATATAAGTTGTGGAGAGCTTATTTTAAGATTTTATAAGCTGTTAAAAATCTTTTTTTACCACACTTTTTGAGAGCTTATAAGCTCCTAAACATCTAAGCTGTTACCATATAAGCTTAATCAAACGAGCTCTAAGTATCCTAGAAGGTTATACTCAATTGTAAGCCACTAGAGTGCCTACAGCTGTCCCTTAGTCTCTTATTCTCTTTTTTCTTGCCTGGTTGTCAATCTTTTCTGGCCTTTCTGTTAACAAATCTTTGAGAGTTTCCGTATTACAAATCTTGCATAGTAGAGCTTATTTATTTCTTCTTTGTTGTCATACAGGTCTATACCAGTGCTTTAAAGCTTGTGCGCTCTATGGTGAGTCTGTTATGGCATATTTTACTTTTTTAATCTAGTATCCATGTGTGTCTATCATATAATAATTTCTAGAACTCTGAAATTTTATGGAGATTTCATCAATATTTATCAACAATTTGGTGATCTTTACAACCCTCCTACCGACAAAAGTCCAGTGACTATTTTGTCACCACTGATTTGTTCAATCTGCTTGTTATGTTTGTTTGAGAATATATGCTTAGATTTGTCCTAGGGTTGATTGGATAGTACTCTTTGATCATGATGATCATAGTCAGAAGACTGATATAAAATTTGTGTAGGATGAGTCTTTAAAACCATATCTTATTTACAAGCATTGACTAGCATTTCATTTTTTTCCTCGACACCAGAATTTTGTAAGGGCAGTAATTTGGTCGTCCATGCTTGCTCCCAAGACATCAAAAAGCCTTTGAGGCTTGACCTATTTACAGAAAAAAGTTACTACATCTGTACCACTACATATGCTTCCTTTCTACTTTCTTGTGTCCTAATTCCTAAATTATTGCCTTTTTTTTCTTATTAAAAGCATTAAAATTATTGAATTGACCAAAATGTCCCTATTTAACACACTTTTAACAAATTTTAATGAACATATAGTTTTTGTGTCATATGCAAAGGTAGAATAGGAAAAAATGTAGGCAAAATCACAATTGTAATAACATTTAATATGTTTTCTTAATCTGTGTGATGTCCAAGCCTATCTAGTTGATCGGAGGGAGTAATTTCCAGTTACAAACATCTCCTTGAGGTTTACATATATCCCCCACCCCTCCTAATGGAAACAATTATCAGTGTGGTATTAATAACTTTTTCTGAAAGTAGATCAAACCTCAAGGTTTAAAATTATTTGTATCTTTTTCAAATGATATGACTGAAAAGACTTAAATTCCTACAGCTGCCTCTTCCGTATCTGAAGATTGGATATCTGACAGCTCCACCTGTTGGGAACCCTGTCGCACCTCACAGTGACTGGAAGCGCTCTCAATTCGTGCTAAATCATGAAGGCCTCCAACAGGTACAAGCTTCGTCTTTGATTATACTATTTAAAAAGGATATCATGAGGTTTATTTTTTTTTTTAATTTAAAAAAAAGCATATTGATGAGTCAGGTCTCTCTATAAAATCGAAGCAGTACTCTAATCATTTAAGCAGCTTTATGCTAACAAAAAACCAATTACTCCTTGATGGACCTACACAGGACTTTTGAAGGCCACAGAACCCTTCATTTTTGGTTGTTTTTATTCTCAAGACAGTACCCTTCATTTTTAACCCCTAGAATTTTATAAATTACCTATTGACTTGTGATGACGTCATTTTAGCTCAATCACTTGTCCACTTCCTAGAACCTGTGGACAGGGTTGATAAATTTAAATTTGAGTCAATTTCAAACTTATTCCGAATCGATGCATGGGTAGCTCGTGAGCCATTTCAACTCACTTACACCCTTATTAGGACTTGTAATATCGCGTATTTTGTGGTAATTCTACACCTCCTTAATAAAGCATGTAATTCACCTTTTCTTTTTCTTGTTAGATTACCAAACCTGAGCATAGGCATTATTAAACCAGCCTTTCTTTTAAACTCAGGAGATTCTCCAAATAGTACGATAAGAGTCGATGTGCCAGATATTGTTTCTGTCTCGGCATGTGCTGATCTTACATTGCCTCCTGGTGCTGGCCTCTGCATTGACACTATCCATGGATCCGTTTTCCTGGTAATTTTTTCTTCTTACCAGGGTTGTGTCCCTTTTTGATTATGATGTATGCTTTTGTTTTAGAGTTTGAAGCGTTTGTATTTCTTTTGAGTAATACTTCGGCCCACTAGTTGCACACCAGTGTAAACAATTTCAACAAAGCTATTCTTCTTATATCTTTCACGGATCAAAAAGTATTAGTTCGTATATATATTATCAGAAGTATCAGTTTATATGATGAACAATATTAGTTGTATATTGAAAAGGTATTAATATTGTTCAGCCTACAAACTAATACTTCTATTATGAAATAATACTTCTCATTATTTATATATATATATATATATATATATATATTTTGGTGAGTAAGCCAAATTTTAGTCAAAATTGAATCAAAATAACGTAAAAGTTTTTGCTATTTCTTTTTAAATATATTATATTCTTCTGGTGCAGGTTGCTGAGTCTTGGGAATCCTTGGATGGATGGCTTGATGCTATTAGACTAGTTTACACAATTTTTGCACGGGGTAAGAGCGATGTTTTGGCTGGTATAATAACCGCCTAATTTTGTACCTGTAAATTATGATGATGGCTTTGCAAATATTTGAGGCGTGCTGTATTAGTTTCTGAACCACTATTGAACATGTAGACCTGTAAATTAGCCTATTATTTTTATGAAAATGAGCAAAGGGTTGCACACTTCTATATTCCCATTGTTCATGATTGTTTTATTGATTAATGCTTATCATCAACCCGTTTGTCATTTTCTTTTTGAACTAATTGATAAATTTTGAATTGTCTGGTCTGATGGGAGTCAGTTTATATGAGAGTACCTTAAAGTTTTCTTTAGTTCCGAATTTTAGTTTCTTTTTTATGTGATGAATTGGAGGCCATAATTAGAGAAGTTGAGAGATACTTGTGTTCTTATGATTATGATATATGCTTCTGGAAAAGCTTTATAGGTTGTTTAATCGCTAAGAACATATATGGCTTTTTTTTCTCCACTTTTTCATATGGACCCTGCACTCTCTTTTTCTTGACTTTTGAACATTGTGCTTTTTAACGTCTTTTATTTTAGTTAATTTTTTCCCTTACCTTGTTTAATTTTCTACACGTTTGCCACAAGAAATGATCTCGTCTTTTGCAACAAGCCAATATACCATTTGAACTGTAAATAGAAACTTGCATCATATCTATCAATATCTATCATTACAAGGATCTTTTATGATAAATGCTATCATTTCTAGCTACTTCAAAATTACCACCACTCGCACATATACCAACATTATTATTAGCAAAATACAAAGAAGAGATATAGTGTGTATGTATGTATGATATAACTGACTAGGCAGACAAGAAGTTCATGCGGATGGGTGGAGTAACTTTAGCCAACGCCAAAACCGACGCCGGAAGTATCCAAAGCCCTTCCCCACATATCAAACCAGACGCCACCACCGGAACCATCAACGCCGCCTTCTCCGCCTTTACCTTCCCCCACAAAAACACCACTAACGTCCCCACACACATATCCACCGCAAAATACCCCCCAATCAGAAACGGCACAGCCATAGCCGTAGGAATCGACATCCACATCCCCACCCTCCTCGGCCCCAAATCCCTCACCAAATTAATCCCCACCGCGGCCACGAAAAACCCGTAACAAAGCTGTATACAATGCTCGGGCAACGCAGAAAACCCCTCCACTCCGATAATCGCCAAGTTTCTATATATAATAGCAAACGGGGCCTTAAACTCCGCATCAGGGTTGCCAATATCGAACGCCTTGTAGAACAACAAGAACGTAAGAGGCGATACAACGCATCAATAAATTTAGTCTTCATAACTTGTTTGTTTTGTTATTGATTTAGTCTCATGGGTTTCTCTAATAATGTATAATTTATGTTCCAAGTTCCCAAAAAAAGCAAAACAATGTCGTTTCACCTCGTAAGACTTAGTTTTTTTTTTTTTCTTCATCTTTCAGACAAGTGACTGTTTTTCATTTTATCATATTTTAAGTGGCTAAAATTCTTGAACTCTTTAATCTGCTCCACTGACAGTATAACATGATAGTTTTTTACCTGAACTTTTGCCTTTTTGCTTTTGTACCTACTGTGCATATTAATTAGTGTAATCCGTAATATCTTGGTGAAATTATAGAGCCCATCACCAAGAAGAAGAGCAATGGGGATGAATACCTGCCCAAAAAAAAAAAAAAAATGCATATTGGTATAGTTATGAAAAGAATATTTAAAATTTTTTGGGTATAAAAGAAAAGAAGAGACCTTATAGCCGTTAAGACTCTTCATACTACTTTTCGGGTACATCTGATGGAAACCAGTCTCCCTTTGCTTTGCAAATGAGAGGCCACATCATACCATATGAAAAGCACTGCTCCAAGAAGCAAAGATAAGTTCACACTGTGGGGGCAGATCATACCAGTTCCCCACATATGTCAAGCTAAAATCAAAATAAAACCTGCAAAAATAAAAATAAAACCATTAATCAGAGTCATGTATGCACTAGGTGCACTGTGCAACTCAAATGCATTTTTAAACAAGAGCAGAGTTCCCAATTTGAAACCAGCGACTTAACCACCGACCACCCGCCTCAATCGGGAGGTTGATTCCTTTGGTAACGAATTAGATATGGGGTTATAAACGCCGACCGGTAGTTGTGGAGTGTTTAACTCTAATAACAAATAAACTAATCATCTCGATCAAAAAAAAAAAAAGAGTTTCCAATCGGATGATATTATTTTAACTTCGATTGAGCAGTATTAGTTGTTTTCGTTGAATAAATATTACTTCCTCCATCCTATTTTTTGATTACTTTCGAAATCAAAATGATCACGGTTTTAATGAGTCAGGTTGCTTATTAGTATTAAGACAAGTAAAATTGCTTTTTTATTGGAATAAGACAAAGAGTAATATTTTTTGTGTGTAATTATTAGTGACGTGAGATGTAATTTAAAAATGTTTATAAGTGGTTTGTTTGAGAGGATAAGTTTATTTTTTTTTGTCATTTATGAAATGAAAAAAATTAAATAAGGACATCAGTTATGTGCATTTTGAGCAATAAAAAAAAAGACATGAGAAGTAGTTGATAAATACATTGAACAATAATAATTATTTCACTTAAATGTATTTAGTTGTATATTGTGACACTATACAATAAAAGAATAAAACTTCTACAAAAGACTTACTCTAATCTAATACTCCTTCTTTTTCAATTATATATATTTTGTTTGACTTTGCATAAAAAATTAAAATTTGACGTGGAAAAAGAAATTATACCCGACAAAATTTCTATTATAGTGTTATGCTTTTCTCGTGTAATTAATGCATGAGGTTATATGATTTGAAAAAACTCATGTATATTAAAAAAGTCTATATATTTAGAGACATTTATTTAAAAAAAAATAAGTTTATATAATTGGAACGGATAAGAACCAATTAAGTCATGTTATAAATTATTTTCACTAAAAAGTATTAATTATTTTCACTAAAAAAGTATTAATCGTGTAAAGTGGCATGCTAGTTGTATAAAAAAGCTTACTGTAATCTAATAGCCAGTTAAAGCTCTCCTCTAAATTATTAATTATGTACATGAGTGGCATCATACAATATCTGATTAGTGTACAAAAGACTTACTACGATCTAATACCCAGTTTTTGGCTTAAAAGAAACAGTATAGAAATCTCTCTACGTTGTACTATCAAAACTAATTAAAAAAAATTCAAAGTGGATTAGTGAGCAAAAATTAACAGATCTATATTAATATACGTCTCATGATTGATTGTAACATTAATTAGATAAAATAGTAAGTATCTTACGTACGTTTGCTTCCTTGCTTGTAGTCCAAAAAGTGGGAAACTGGGAGAAACCGCATTGGTCCTTTGCTGTAAAACCATTGAAAAACCCCACAAGAAACTCGCCAAAAGGTCTTGATGAAACCATTTATTTGCTTCCTTCACGGCATCATAATATACAACAAACTTATTAGGCTAGGTTATTACGTAAAACACGCCATAGATACAAACATGATATTAATAATATGACTTTGAATTACAATTAGTCCTCATAGAATTTGGTCTCAAATAAATTTTAGTAGTCGATAAAGTTTTTTTTATAAATCGATTTAGTCATATAAAACTTTGATAATGTCCAATTTTAGTCCCAATTTCAATCGAAAAACTCAAAAACGACGTTATTTTACCGTATCAATTTGAGGTTTTCGGCCGAATGCTATGACTGATGCGCAATGTATATTTTTTTAACGGTGAAATTTGAGGCGTATAATTTTAAAAAATAAAACCTAAAATT